>CM077154.1:91003018-91038018 GCA_039583875.1 Platanthera guangdongensis | reverse complement strand
AACGGTTCTCCGAGTGTGGATAAAATTCTCCTGTTCAAGTGAAATTTCTAACGACCACAATTATGGTTACGAAAAATAATAATAACGCACGAGAAGAAATAAACAAACACCACAAAGAAAGAACACTAAGATTTAAGTGGTTCCCCGAAAAATCAAATGGGTACATCCACTGTGCAGGCAGAGATCAATTTTATTTCTCAAGATTATCAAACATATAATACAGCTAAAATGGAGGAGAAAGAATAGACCGAGAAGAACTCGAATCCTCCAAGATCCGGCTGTACGAGATGCGATGAGAATCAAAGCGACGACGAAGTTCCTGCTTTTCGAAGACTCGCACGGCCAAAAGCTGCACCGAAAGAGAATGGACCTGCTGCACCACTCATGTTGGCCGACCACCTCTTGAATTTAAATAGGAGAGAAATCCTAGGGGGGAAAGGAGGGCCGGCTGCCATCATTGGAAGGAAGATAATTCCTTCCCCAAAGAGGAATTTCCAGGTTGGCAAATCCCCAAAAAGAACAGGGCTGAATATTAGGAGATAAATTTGGAGGGCCGACTGCCACCATTGGAAGGAAGATAATTCCTTCCCCAAAGAGGAATTTCCAAATTGAATTTCGCCCGGAATAGGTAATAACACCTCCCACGGATTGCCGACGTGGCGCAATCCGGACGATCCATGCGCGTGTGAGGTGTCACGATCCTAACACCCTCGGCGTGCTTCGTGCCTATGGCCATGGTCGACAGTAACCGACCGGCGACGACGGTTTTCGACCGCCCCATCAAGGCGGGTTTTGCCCGCAATATGTACATATGAGTACTCAAAATGAGCGTAAAAAATATATATAAATATTACAATTTTTATTTTGTGAAACAATATACGTTTT
The DNA here is from genome assembly GCA_039583875.1 of Platanthera guangdongensis. Taxonomy (NCBI): domain Eukaryota; kingdom Viridiplantae; phylum Streptophyta; class Magnoliopsida; order Asparagales; family Orchidaceae; genus Platanthera; species Platanthera guangdongensis. The sequence continues at coordinate 91,037,133 of CM077154.1, read as the reverse complement.
GACCTAAAAATATTAATTTTGACTTTAATAAAGTTGATTGATTTAATGTCATCATCTCGAAAATACCAGTGATATGTCTAATGACAACCTTCCTTGAATAAACCGTTGACATGTCTAATGACAACCAACCATGGTAGGTGTAGGAGCTCTGTTAAAATATTTTTTGAATTTAAATGGATTTTTATCATTATTTCTAATTTTTTTCAGCATGTAATTACATGAATGAACATTGTATTTTAATATCTTTGAAATAAATTATAATATATGTCAAGTCATTAAAATATAAAAATGAGGACATAATTGATATTTTTGAATGTTTCACGATTAACAATTTTTCCGTTATAATAATGATATATATATATATAAGCTAATGTAAATACACAACCTGTGCACATTTCTTAGGAACAGTTTTTCATTTTTATGAAAGATGATCATCATGAAAGTTGTAGATATCGATATCTACAACTTTCATGGTGAACATTTTTCCTAAAAATGTATTTTAGTGAGTGTATTTTGAAATGACACGGAACCGGACGGAACTATTGTGATGCGCAATAGTTCCGCTCGGTTCCGCGCCATTTGAAAATACACCTAGTAAAATGCATTTTTAGGAAAAGTGTTCAACATGAAAGTTGTAGATCTCGTCGAGATCTACAACTTTTATGTTGACCACTCTTTCTAAAAATCCATTTTACTATTTGCATTTTCCGTATTACGCATACCTGCGTATATAATTTATGTGCACAAGTCGCATATATACATTACTATATATATATATCATATATATTATCCTATATATATATGTACATAGATATATACATACCATATATATACAATATATATATATATATATATATATATATATATATAATTATAATATTATATATATTATATACATAATACATATCTTTATATATAATACAATATGCATATCTCAATCACACCATGAATCTCATCTGGACCGTCCGATCAACCTCCATCAAATATGAGCCGTTGGATTCAAAGCCGGAGGTCTGCAAATAACCAAATACCCAAATCCAGCACTGTTCATTCTAGAAAAAAACCTGATACCGCTGAATCGTTCTCCCGCCCCTCCTCTATCGCCGGCAACGGAGGCGCCGGCGGCCTGCCCGGTGCCCATCGACAGGTTCGCTGGCCTCTGGCGAACCCGTCGGGGGTTGTCAGGCGGCCATCGGGCAGGGCCACCGCTGGCGGTGGTGGCCCTGCCCGCTCGCCGCCGGACAAGCCCGGCGGGTTCGCCGGAGGCCGGCGAACCCGCCGGTGGGAGTCGGGCAGGCCGCCGACGACAGTGGAGGGGAGGGAGGGGCGGGAGGGGCGGGAGTGGTTGCATTTTTTTTCCTTTTTTTATTTAATTATTAAATAAATAATTTATATGTTTTATTATTAATAAAATTAATAAATTTATGCATTTTTTTTAATTTAATTATTAATAAAATTAGGCTTCGCGCGCCGGGGGATGAACGAAGCCCGCCGGGGGGCGGGCGAAACCCCGCCGGGGCTCAAGCGGGGGAAGCCCGCTTGATTGCGGGCGAAGCCCGCATCGACGCATCGAGAACGGGCGAAGCCCGTTCGAAGATGCTAGTATATGTATATATATATACATATATATGTATACATATATGTCTACATATATAAGAATACATAAAGGTCTACATATATATGTATACATATATGTCTACATATCTATGTGTACATATATATATACATATATATGTATACATATATGCGTATACAACTTATGTGCACAAGCCGCATATATACATTAACCATATATGTATGTGTATATATGTATGTTATATATATATATATATATATATATATATATACATATATATGTATACCTATATGTCTACAAATATGTATATATCATATATATGTATACATATATATATATATATACATATATATGTATACATATATATATATATATATATATATATATATATATATATATATATTATGTATATACATATATATATATATATATTATATATATATATATATATATATATATATATATATATATATATATATATATACGAGTGACAGGCACGGGCCTTCGGCCCGGGGGCATTTGTCGTGGGTGCGACATATGTCGTGGGTGCGACATATGTCGTGGGTGCGACATATGTCGTGGGTGCGACATATGTCGTGGGTGCGACATATGTCGTGGGTGCGACATATGTCGTGGGTGCGACATTTGTCGTGGGTGCGACATTTGTCGTCCGTGCGACATATGTCGTGGTTGAGACATATGTCGTGGGTGCGACATTTGTCGTGGCGGCGATATTTGTCGAGGATGCTGACATTTGTCGTGGAGGCGACATTTGTCGTGGGAGAGTTATTTGTTGTGGGGGCGACATTTATCGTGGATGCGACATTTCTCATTTTTTGAGACAGCAAGGTGAACATATCTTTTAGATTTGTTGAAAATTGTCTTTTCCAAATATGAAGAAAAACTCTATGCTATATCCATATCATATGAATGATGAAATTGGATATTTTCTCCCATGTAAATAATAGGAGCATATATAGCTAAACAATGATATTAATTGAACTATTAAGTTAGAGCCAATGTCGAGCATAAAAATCAGTTCGACGAACTGCAGGCTCAGTTCGACGAACGTCGAGTTTAGTTAGAAGGAAAAAGTGGAGATGGGCATAGAAAATGTCATTAAACCCAAGAGATCACTCACCTTGCCAATGCTAGAAGGAGAGCGTTAATGAGAGCCACTTTGCCTTTGAGATACCCTTGAAAATGGATTCACAAAAACGGAATCTATAAAAAATCCAAGAGATCAGGAGTTTGAAGACGAAGAACTTAAACCAAATTTAAACATGTGGCAAAAAAGTTGTAGTTCATGTACAAAAACTTAAAGCACATGCACATAAAGATAGCAATGCTATACAGACAAATACATGGAGCAACTAAGAAGTCGGGCTGCAATTGGAACAGCCTACAAAAATATAAAACATATGGTATCAAACACTGTAATAAGAGAAATCAAAATTCAACATACTCAAATGTCAACAACCCATAATCCAACACAACTCAGCTACCCAATCAAATTAGGAGGAAGCATAAATATGCAAGTATCAATTCTAGAAAGCATATTTGTCGAGCCAGTTTGCAGGTGTTCTCCAGTCTACTTACAAATGAAATTCGTGGTTTCCTCCTTGCTCCAAGTTAATATTTTTTAGTTTCTTAGATTGACGTAGTAATAAATTACATTTATCTATGTGTTTATGGCATCTAAAGTGGTGAGTCCATGATCAATGTTCTTAAGGTGTTTGTGGACATTAGTCTGCAAAGCATTTGAACATTTAGACAAACACCTTTTGGGCAAATCATGGGTGTTTGTCTGTTGAGTTCTCAAGACATTAATCCATGACATTAAACTGTTGAATTCTCAAGCCATTAATCTCTTGATGTCTCAAGACATTAATCTCTTGAAGTCTGAAGATATTCTAAATTAATATGTTGAATTCTGAAGAAGTGAGAAATATATACCAATTCTAAAAGTGCAACATGCATGCGTAGACAATGGCATAGATCGTCTACACAAAAAGTGAATCAACAGGAGGAAGCCACTGTGCAGTTTTAATAAAATGGCAACATACATGTGTAGACAATGGCATAGATCATCTACACATTCAATTCAATTGGAGAGCACAAATATAATCTAAGTAGTGAGAAGAATATATAGAATAAACAAACTAATTTGTAAAACAATTAAATTTATTCTGAAGGCAAACTCATTCACATACCAACAAACACCTTAAGAGCATTGTAGACAATGGTGTAGATTGCCTACACATTTAATTTAAAGGATGCAGTGATTTAAACTCATTCACACATACTTACAAATACCTGATGATCAATCTAAATGATGCATTGATTTAAATTCCACTATGCAGGCTCTAAAAAATATATACCTGTTAATGGAGAAAAACTGCAGGCTCAAAACAAATAAATTTATGTACATATTAATTAGTAGTTAATTCAATTCAAGATCAAAGCATATAAAGGTTCAATCCATATAATAGTTGAATCCCCAGCACAAATACATATAATACATATGGACATATCCACTGATATGGTAGCAAACAGTTCAAGGAACTCAAAATATACCTGTTAATAGAGAAAAACTGCAGGCTCTCAGTGATGAAGGCAGTTTTGATTTGGTGCGGGGCAGAGGGTCGTCGGAGGTGTTTTGCGCACGACAAAATAGGGTCGTGATGCCCTAGATCATTGAGGAAGATTTCGTGGGAGGAGGGAAGATGTGCGAGGGATGGAGAGCATGGCTGCACATAAGATTTCAAACGGACATCACAAACTGTAAGTTAAAAAGAAAATCAAAAACTATAACACTATCTTCTGCCTAACTTACAGTTTTTGATTAATTCACATAAGATTTCAAACGGGAATTAAAAACAAAATCAAAAAAGGAGAACCCAATATCACAAACGAAATCAGAAATAGGAACTGAAAAAGAAATCAAAAAAGAAATCCCCAACAGGTGATTATTAATGAATTCAAAAAACAGTAAATAAACCTAGATTGCTGAAATCCCCAACAGGTGTTTTTCGGCAGCTTGTCATTTGTCTACAATTCAAATTGTAACTTATTATATATTCATTTTCCGCCCAAAAAAAAGTTAACACCATAAATTCAAATTATAATTTGTATATGTTTAAGTCACCCTATCTAATATGCGTATAATTCAAATTGTAATTTGACTATTCCTCTTTCGCCCAAAAAAATGTTCACGCCATAAAAGTGGTCTTAATTGTTCGCTTTGGACGCTTGTTCATATGTTCACGTCATAAAAGTGTTCTTGTTTGCTTTGGACGCTTGTTCATATATATGTCTCTCGTATCTAAACAATGGCTAAATTACACACATGCATACGTACATACACACATAATTATAGGTTGAACTCATCTATATGTAGTCTTAAACTAAAAATTGCAAAGCAAGTTTAGACTCATTTATGCATTTCATCAAACATGTGGAAGACAAATAATTAAAGAGTATTTACTGAAGTTGATGGGCATTAACTAAACATAACTGGAATAAAATTAATCATTGATTAAGTGCACTGAGAATAAATTAGGAAAATACAATGCAACTTTATGTTAACCTTGGAAGAGTGGCTGCGTTGGAAGATGTAGTTTGCATAGTTGAGCTTTAGAAAGAGTTTCAAGGGAGACTACTAACTTGCAAGTGAAGAAAGTCGTTGATCTTCGCTTGCCCAAGACGTTGAGCCGCAATCAGAGGAAGCACCGAGCTGCAGCTTTTGAGTGCTGAATGAAAAGAATGGCTGCCAGAGGAATACTTGAGGTAGAGACAACCTTTGATTTTTTAGTTCTGCAGCGGAGATTCACATAGAGGAGGATTGTGATTGGAGAAAAACCTTTGAAATCTTGGAAATGAAGACAAAATCGGCAGAAATAAAAAAATGTGAAGAGGGCAACAGAAGATACCTCCATGGAGTCTGAGAAGAGCGAAAACAGAGGTGTTTGCCTGTTGAGTTTCTTGGGTGGGAGGAGATGGTAAGTCGCTATAAGAGAAGTTTCGCCGTAACCGATTCACCTCACAGAGCGTCCGCCGGTCAATGTTTATCGCTGTCTGGTAGTTCGCCGTTGTTGATTCCCGCACGGAGGAGGTAGGCTGCGATGACCTGGATGAGCGAGGAAGAAATGTTGAGTGAGGATGGATCGGCTTTGGCGGGGATTGAAATGAACAGCGGTTGTTTACATTCCGTGTTTTAATTGTGGGGGAAGAAGATGCATTCAACCTTACCTTCCGCCATGCACAGGTCTTCGACTCCGCCGGTCTTCATAACAGGATGGGATGCCCTAGATGAGATGAGGAAAAAGAGATGTCGCGGGAGGAGCGGCGTTGGTAGCGGCGGCATGCTGTTGCGGCGTGGATAGGAACCCGTGGAGCAGGAGAGCTTGAAGGATCGGAAGCCCTAGAGGCGAAGGCTGGTAGAGGCGGTCGGGGAGTGAATCGTAGGGCAGAGGAAATAAATCGGGAATTAAGAGAGAGAAGTTGGGATGCTCTAACCCAATTTGTGATTTGATTTTAGATCGGACGGTGGAAAACTTCTCAATGTCTTATTTAGCTAGGCATGTTGGATGGTTTTGATATTTCTTTTTAATATAGTATATATATATATATATATATATAATATATATATATATATATATATATATATATATATATGTGTATACATATATGCGTATATAACTTATGTGCACAAGCCGCATATATACATTAACCATATATATATCTTTATCTATTATAAAGAAGTAGTTTTGAATTCTAGAATCAGATCACGATCAATCACGTCCGTTGAATATAAACCAAACATTTGATCGCAACCGTTGATCATAACAACGAACCAGGGTCGTTCATTTTTTTCTTAGGTCTCCTAAACATATATAGGGCCGCTCAAATCGACATATTTTGTAGGACACCCTACAACCATCAGCTCAAAATCCTAAAAATAAAAAAACCGTCAGCCAGCAAGCAAGGAAATCCCACCAAACCGCCAGTCTAACAAGCCCGCCAGACAACATTACATCTAAAAGGATTAAAAGGCTATATATACCCAAAACTCCTCAACAAACAGATGGTGTGGGACTAAATCCCGCCTGAGATTAAAACAATCCCAGGCGGGATTAATTAGGCGGGATTAATCCCGCCTATACTTAGGCGGGAATTAATCCCGCCTGCTTAGGTGGGATTAAATCCCGCCTTTATTTAGGTGGGATTTAATCCCGCCTATTTTTTTTATTTTTTAATATTTTTTATTTTTTTTAATATTTTTTAATATTTATAAATATAATTAATTATTATATTTTTTAAATATTTTTTTATATATAATTAAATATTATGTTTTAAAATATTTTTTAAAACTTTCATGTTGAACATTCTTTCAAAATTTGTACGGTTTGACCGTAATCTCTCCTGAAAGGTTGCTGGCTGGAAATGAATATAATAATAATAAATTTCAAAATTCGAGTAGCAACCTTTCGGGCTAAATTCTGGCTAAACCGTGCAAATTTAGGAAGAATATTCAACATAAAAGTTGTAGATCTTGTTTTTTGCTATAAAATGCATATATTATTTATCTAATTCTGACATGTATTGTGGGAGAAACAGCTCCGTGACGGCGGGTTTCGCCCGCACCTGACGGCGGGCTTCGCTCGCACCTGACGGCGGGCTTCGCCCGCACCTGACGGCGGGCTTCGCCCGCACCTAGCTGCGCCCGCCCTGCGGCGGGATTTAGTCCCACACTGTGGCGGCGCCCCGTGGCGGCGGGCTTCGCCCGCACCTGGCTGCGCCCGCCCCACGGCAGGCTGCGCCCGCCCCCGCCCGCCCCCAACGGGCTGCGCCCTTGGAGGAGGGCACAACTTATATTTAAATATTTTAATAACTTCCTTATATTTTAATATTAATATAATATTTTTAAAAAATATTTATTTAAATATTTTTAAAATTTCTTTATATTTAAATATTAATATAATATTTTAAAAAATATTTAATTTTTTTTTTAAAAAAGGCCTAACTTAGGCGAGATTAAATCCCGCCTAACATAGGTGGGATTTAATCCTGCCTGCTTAAATCCCGCCTAAGCAGGCGAGATTAAATCCCGCATATGTTAGGCGGGATTTAATCCCGCCTAACTTAGGCGGGATTTAGTCCCACACCGCCGGATTGGAATTAGTTCTTGGGTATATATAGATTTGCGTCCCTATGATGATTGTCGGGTCGGTTGGTTGGCTTGACTTGGCTGGCGGGCGGTTGGGCTTGCAGGCCGAAACTTGCTGTTCTTATTGACGGGCCTGCATTTGCAGGATTTTAAGCTTGCTTTTGGGCTGTGCTGATGGGTTGTAGGGTGCCCTAGACAATATTTAAATTTGAGAGACCCTATATAGGTTTAGGAGACCTAAGAGAAAATATGAATGGTCGTGATTCATTGTTGCGATCAACGACTGCGATCAAATGTTTGGTTTATATTGAACGGTCGTGATTTAATTCTAAAATTCAAAACTACTTCTTTATAATAGATAAAGATATATATATATATATACATACAAGCAGTCGTGCACGGGAGACCCCGTGCGGGGCGGCAACATTGGTCTGGGGCGGCGATATTTGTCGGGGGCGACGACATTGGTCGGGGGCGGCGACATTGGTAGGGAGCAGCGATAATGGTCAGGGGCGGCGACATTGGGCGGGGGCGAGGGCGACGACATTGGCGAGGGCGGCGACATTGGTGGGGCGGCGAGTAGGGAATAAGAAAAAAAACTATGCAAATGAGTAGGAGAATAAAAAAAAATATGATCAAATGACAAAAAAAATCATGCAAATGAGTAGAGAAATAAGAAAAGTGAGGGATATTTTGGCATTAAAAAGTTACATCATGGCTGGAGGGTATTTTGGGAAGACACAATGCCTCTTTTGGAGTTTGTTTATAGTATAAAGATATATATATATATCTTTATCTATTATAAAGAAATAGTTTTGAATTCTAGAATCAGATCACGATCAATCACATCCGTTGAATATAAATCAAACATTTGATCGCAACCGTTGATCATAACAACGAATCAGGGTCGTTCATTTTTTTCTTAGGTCTCCTAAACTTATATAGGGTCTCTCAAATCTACATATTTTGTAGGGCACCCTACAACCATCAGCTCAAAATCGTAAAAATAAAAAACCGTCAGCCAGCAAGGAAGGAAATCCCCCCAAACCGCCAGTCTAACAAGCCCGCCCAGACAACATTACATCTAAAAGGATAAAAAGGCTATATATATCCAAAACTCCTCAACAAACAGATGGTGTGGGACTAAATCCCGCCTGAGATTAATACAATCCAAGGCAGGGTTAATTAGGCGGGATTAATCCCGCCAAAGCAGGCGGGATTAAATCCCGCCTATACTTAGGCGGGAATTAATCCCGCCTGCTTAGGCGGGATTAAATCCCGCCTAATTTTTTATTTTTAATATTTTTTTATTTTTTTAATATTTTTTTAATATTTATAAATATAATTAAATATTATATATATATAATTAAATATTATATTTTAAAATATTTTCTAAATATTTTTTTGAATATGATTAAATGTTATATTTTTAAATATATAATTAAATTATATATTTTTAAATATAATTAAATATTATATATTTTTAATCCCGTCGGGGGGCGGGCGCGGCCAGGTGCAGGCGACGCCTGCTGTCATGGGCCGGGTACTGTGGCGCGTGGCTATTGTACAACCCCATATTCGCTGAGCCAGACCAGGAGGCACAAACGGTCAGACAGGCTAGCCAGAGAAGTTCTCGCCCAAGTAGGCGGGAGCGCTTGCGCTAAGCGATAAGCTCCCGCCTCGTATGAGCTCTCTCCCGCAAGACGCCCCGTATTCGTCGAGCCTAGATCGACGAGCGCAGCCAAATCGTCGAACGAAGATCAACGCGCGAACGCTTGCGCCAGCACCCAGATCGTCTTAAAGAAGCTCTCGCCTATAGGTAGGCGAGACCGCTTCCGCCGGGCTCTGACAGAAGGCTCTCGGCTCGGGGCTCTTGCCGAGTGGGGGCCAGGGCCTTGGGTGAAATGACCAAATTACCCTCGGGTGAAATTACTCTTATACCCTCAAGAGAACGACGGGATTCGGCTATTGTCAGATCAACTAGGGGCATTTCAGTAATCTCAGGCCAGCAAGATGCTATAAATAGACCCATAAGGGCTCTTTGGAAAGCAGGCTGTCATTTACCTTCCAACTTCCAGTGCTTTCTGAGGAGCTCCTAGCCCAGCTTTTGGCTTTGGAGTGGAAGCTCTCAGAGACCTTCCGGGTGTGTGGTGGGACCTCCCTGTTGAGGCTTTGGGTCAGTCTTAGGTCCTTTGAATCCAGTCGAGAGTTGAGGCTTGAGAGAAGTAGGTTTTGGCTGCACCCCTTTTCTTCGAACTCCCGCTGAGGTCATATTTGGCTTCAACAGTTCTGGTGCGGTGAGCGTGGACAGCAGCCGATACAAGAAAGTCTTGAGTCTTATCCCATGGCTGGAGGTGAAGGTGAAGGGTCAGGTTCTGGAGGCTCCCCCACCCGGGGAGAAGAAGCGACAAAGAGGATGTTGGATGAATTCAGGCGAGAGGTCCTGCAGACAATCAGCTTGGCCTTCTCGGCTAGAAGCGAGTGGGCCACACCTCAGGTTCCGATAGAGGAGGTCCCGCTCCTAGGCGAGAACGCCCCGGGGCAGCGCCCGGGGAAGGAGGTCCCGGCGGAGGCCGGCGAAAGAGATGTGGCGGCGCGGGAGCTCTTCCCAGGCCAAAGCCAGCGCCCGGGCAAGGAGGTTTTGACGGATCTGGGCGAGAAGGAGGCGGCAGTGCGAGAGCTCTTTACTGGGCACGGTCTCGTGGATCGGGCCAGTCACCCGAGGCCGCGGGACGTACCCTCTCGCCATTCGGGAGGCGAGAGCCCATTCAGCGAGCTCATCATCTCAGCTCCGGTACCGGAGGGGTTCCGGGAGCCTGACATGTCCTACTACTCGGGAAAGGATGACCCTGTACAGCACGTGTAGTGGTTTGAAGACGTCGAAACGATAAGGCAGATGACGGATGCCTTCAAGTGCCGGCTATTTGCCATCACGCTAAAGGAGAAGGCTCGGGACTGGTTCCACCAGTTGCCAGCAAGATCAATCTACTGTTTTGAGGATCTGCGGAGAAGTTTCCTGTTGAGTTTCTCAACCTCAAAGAAGCGGAAGAAGGAGGCAGAGTGCCTGTTTGCGGTGAGGCAGAAGCCGGATGAGACACTGGGTCACTATGTCGACCGGTTTCAGGAAGAAATCCTCCTGGTACCGGAAGTCCCAGGGTACGCGCTGATGCTAGCCTTCACCCTGGGGCTGAGACCGGGATTCTTTAGCATGGAGTTGAAGAGATTTCCCCCTCTCCTTTGAGGAGCTCATGGCGAGGGAGGCAAAGGAGACAGACTTCGAGAGAGCAAACCCGGCATTCGCCAAGAAGTTGGCCAGGCTAGCGGAGGACGACGTGAAGGAACCAGTAGTAGGAAGACAGAAGGAGCCAAGGGAGCAGAGGGAGCAGAGAGAAGAAAGGAGAAGGGAAGAGCCCCGAAGGCATGGGCAGCAGCAGGGATGGGGGGCCCGAGAGCCGAGCAACCGATTGGGTTGGAGGCCCCAGGAGGGTCGCCCCCAGGGCCAAGGAGGAGGATTTCAGGGAAGAGATAACCTGCGGGAACCGAGGAGGTTCGACCAACCGGCGTGGAGGCAGGAGCCAAGGGGTCAGGTCCCGCCGTCGCAAGAGGCCATGGAAGTGGGCGAAGGAAGAGGAGCAGGGAGAGGAGCTCAAGGAGGAGGAAGAAGAGGGGGAGGAGAAGGAAGAAGGGGTGGGGTGGCATTGCTCTTTTGTGACTTCCACCAGGAGGAAGGTCACGCAACAGCCACCTGCCCATAGTTTTTGGAAATGAGAGAAGCCCGAGGAGCAGGGAGGCAGGATCCGCCGATTAGGATCGTTGAAGTGCAGCAGGGTGATATGGAAGATAGGTGCGAAGATCAGGTAGATGTGGGGACCCGGGGAGGAATCAGGGTGATTCACGGAGGAGTGGGGATTGAGGCACCCGCAAGGGAAGCCTGCAAACCATGTACCGAAATGGGGTCGCCTCTACCTCCCAGGCTCCCCCACCGGAGGAAAAAAATCACTTTCTCGTCAGCGGATATGCCGGACTACGAAGATCCATTCTGTGACGCCCTGGTGATCCAGACGGCGGTGGAGAATTATACGGTCTCAAGGATACTGGTAGACAATGGGAGCTTGGTAAATGTCATCTTCAAGAAGGCCTTTGATGAGATGAGGGTTGAAGGGAAGATGGTCTTTGGCTTCGGATGGACCGCTGTTCGGGTTCTCCGGAGAGAGGAAAGAGGTAGAAGGAGGAGTAGGGCTGCACATGAGGTTGGGGGGCGTGTCACGGAACTGTAGGTTCGTGATCGTGGACGCCCCGAGCTGCGTCCCCTCCTCGTTCCATCAGTGCCTCAAGTTCAACAATGGAGGGGTGCAGGTCAGGGTAAGAGGGGAACCGAAGGTGGCGACTCAATGCTACGTTATGGTAGTCAACACCATATCATGGATAGCAGAGACAGAGGAGTTGGAGATGGAGATGGCGGCACATGAAGAGGTTGTCGGAGGAGAGGAGGCAGAGGAGCAGTAGGGAGGAGATGTGCAGGAAGTCCAGGGAGATGAGGAGCAGGAAAGCCCGGAAGGGGCGATGGAGGTAGAGGAGCAAGAAGCAGGAGGAGCTGAAGGAGAGGCCCAAAGGGGCGCGGAGGGCGAGCAGCAGCAGGAGGGGCCGGAAGAGGCGATGGAGATTGAGGTAGAGGAAGGGGAGGAGCTAGAGTTAGAGGAAGAAGCAAGGGTCGGCTGGGAGCAGTCGCGGCTGGAGCCGGCCGAAGAAGTGGTAGAGATGGAGGTCTTCACCAGCATAGGGTAGGTGCAAAGGGTGCGGGTCAGCGGAGGCTTGAATCCCGAGGACCGGAAGCGGGTACGGGCCTACATTCAAAGCAATATCGACATCTTCGCTTGGAGCGCGGCAGACATGCCGGGCATCGACGCATACGTGGCCTGCCACCGCCTGAACTTGGACCCCCGCACTCGCCCCATATGCCAGAAGATGAGAGCCATCGCCACCAAGCTGGAGGAGCCCATCCGGGAGGAGGTCAGGAAGCTCCTGGAGGCCGGCTTCATCTCAGAGATCCAGTATTCAGGCTGGATCTCGAATGTGGTAATGGTTAAAAAGGGGTGGTTAATGGAGAATGTGTATTGATTTTTCATTGTTAAATAAATCATGCCCTAAGGATTACTACCCCCTGCCTCGGATCGACGCACTGGTTGATTCAGCCGTCGGTTTTTCTGTCATGAGCTTTTTAGATGCTTTTTCAGGTTATCACCAGATCCGGATACACCCTCCCGATATCAAGGATGTTTCCTTCATCACAAGGGAAGGATGCTTCAGTTACAGAATGATGCCCTTTGGATTGAAGAACGCGGGGGCTACTTATCAACGCATGATGGATCAGGTCTTCCGAGATCAGAGGGGGAGGAACCTGGAGGTTTACGTCGACGACCTAATGATCAACAGCAAATGCGTGGATTCGCACCTGAAAGATCTGGAAGTGACGTTCGCCACCTTAAGGAGGTTCAAAATGAGGCTGAACCCCTTGAAGTGCGTCTTCGGGGCCAGCCGTGGGAAGTTCCTTGGGCATCTCTTGACTCCGGAAGGGGTGGAGCCCAACCCGGACAAGGTAACGGCCATCCTGGATTTGGAGTCACCTCGCGATGCCAAGGAGGTCCAGCGCTTGACAGGCAAGCTGGCTGGGCTGAGCAGGTTCCTCTCCAGGGCAGGAGACAAGTGTTCTTCATTCTTTAAGGTGCTGCGGGGGAATCAAAGGTTTGAATGGACCGCCGAGTGCGAAGAAGCCTTCCAGGGGCTGAAGAGACAGCTCTCCCAGGCTCCTCTACTTTAGAGTCCAAAAGAAGGGGAAGACCTGGCTTTATATCTTGGAGTAGGAGCGGAGGCGGTAAGCTCCGTCCTGGTGAGGGAAGAAGGAAAGAAGCAACTGCCCATCTACTACGTCAGCCGGATACTGAGGAAAGCAGAGCTCCGCTACCCCATCCTCGAAAAACTAGCATACGCCTTGGTCATCTACGCAAGAAAACTCCGACCATACTTTCAAGCGCATTCGATTAGGGTGCTCACCGACCATCCTCTTCGCAAGATCTTCGAAGGAGTAGAGCACTCGGGGAGACTTGCCAAGTGGTCTATTGAGCTAAGCGAGTTCGACATCTCTTTTGTTCCAAGACTCTCCATCAAGTCGCAAGCAGTAGCGGACTTCCTAGCAGATTATGTCGTTGAAGTCGAAGAGGGAGAGCAACAGCCACAGGAAGCATGAAAGATGATGGTCGATGGGGCCTCCGGAAAGCATTCCCTCGGGGGAGGGGTAGTGCTGACCAGCCCCCAGGGAGTTGTGATAGAGCAGGCAGTGGCTTACCATTTCCCGGTGACCAACAATCAAGCGGAGTATGAGGTCGTGATCGCCGGCCTTCGCTTGGCAAAGTAGCTGGAGATTCAGGATGTGGAAGCTTTCACGGACTCAAAGGTAGTAGCGTCGCAGATCCGGGGGGAATTTGAAGCTCGGGAGCCTACCCTCATCAGATACCTCTCCAAGGTAAGGGTGATCATCGGTGGGTTCCGGTCGTTCTCCATCCAGCATGTTTCATGGGAAGAAAGCATAGCTGCCGATCGATTGGATAAGTTTGGACCTCGGGGAGGAGGGACCTTGACGAAGCTATTTCGACCGGCTATCAAAGAAGGAGAATTGATGGTGGTGGATCGGCGACCCTCGTGGGTGGATCCATTGGTGACCTTCCTAACCACCGGTGGACTTCCTGAGGGGGCCAAGGACGGGAGAAACTTCAAGCGCAAGGCAGCTCACTACCTAATGATAGAAGGGGGCCTGCATCGTAAGATGTTGTCAGGACTCCTAGGCAGGTGTGTGACCGAGGAAGAGATCCCGAGGATCTTGGAGGAGGTGCACTCGGGAGAGTGCGACATCCACTCTGGAGGAAGGACGTTGGAGGTAAGGGTGGTCAGGCAGGAGTACTTCTGGCCCACCCTAAGGAAGGATGCCACGGAGTTTGCAAGGAGGTGTCAAAAATGTCAACTCAGCGCCCACCTTCAGCTCTTGGCAGCCCAAAGGCTCTGAGGTATCACGGCACCATGGTCGTTCGCCATCTGGGGGATGGATTTAGTAGGTCCCTTTCCTCCGGCTAGTGGATAGAGGAGGTTCCTCTTGGTCATGGTCGATTATTTCTCAAAGTGGCTGGAGGTGAAAGCCTTGGCGAAGGTCACCTCGCAGGTCATAAGGAACTTCGTTTAGGGGGAAATCATATGCAGACACGGGTTGCCTCAAGCAATAGGAACAGATAACGACCCACAGTTTGCCAGCGAAGAATTCATCAGCTTCTGTGCCCAACTGGGGATAGACCTCAGATTCGCCTCTGTCCATCACCCCCGGAGCAACGGCCAGGTGGAAGCGGCGAACAAAATCATTGTGAATCTACTAAAGAAAAAGGTGGAGAACCTAAAGGGAAACTGGGTGGAGCAGCTCCCCTCGGTCCTGTAGGCCTTGCGAACGACCCCGAACACAGCCACCAGTGAGACTCCCTTCAAGCTTTCTCATGGGTGTGAGGCCGTCCTACCAGTGGAGTTCGAGGTTCGGTCCCCGCATGTCGCAGCCGCGGGCGAAGGAGATGAGACTTGGAGATTGGAGAATGAAGAGGGGCAACACCTCTCGCTAGATATGGTGGAAGAACTGCGGGACATGACAGCTATCAGGCAAGAAGAGATCAAACAGCGGATGACCAAGTATTTTGATAAGCATGTCAGGGTCAAGCAGTTCGCCGAAGGAGACCTGGTACTGAGAAAGGTTGACGCGGCAGGAAGGTCAGCTCCCGTAGGCAAGCTCAACCCGAACTAGGAAGGACCGTATATAGTGAAGGAAGTCCTTGGATCAGGAGGTTACTAACTCCAGGACGTGGAAGGAAGAGCCTTAAGCCACACCTGGAGCGGAGATGACCTGAAACGCTTCTACCCGTGAAATGGGAAAGATGTAACTATGTATTTAAGATCAAGTTTGTTATAACATATCAATTGAATTGTTTCTCTCGTCTAGTACTAAATTATTATGATAGAATGCATTTATGAGTCTTGTAACACCCCGAGCTCGGCTCGACCCCAGGTAGACCCGCTGCGCAGGCTCTCATCTAGTTGGCAGGTCCGAAGGCTCGCCTGTGGGGGATATGTTTGGTTGGTTTGAGAACGTCATCGACACCCCGAGCTTGGCTCGGCCCTAGGTAGACCCGCTGCGCAGGCTCTCATCTAACTGGCAGGTCCGAAGGCTCGCCTATGGGGGATACGTTTGGTTGATTTGAGAGCGTCATCGGCACCCCGAGCTCGGATCGGCCCCAGGTAGACCCGCTGTGCAGGCTCTCATCTAGCTGACAGGTCCGAAGGCTCGCCTGTGGGGGATAGGTTTGGTTGATTTGAGAACGTCATCGGCACCCCGAGCTCGGCACGACCCCAGGTAGACCCGCTGCGCAGGCTCTCATCTAGCTGGCAGGTCCGAAGGCTCGCCTGTGGGGGATATGTTTGGTTTATTTGAGAACGTCATCGGCACCCCGAGCTCGGCTCGGCCCTAGGTAGACCCGCTGCGCAGGCTCTCATCTAGCTGGTAGGTCCGAAGGCTCGCCTGTGGGGGATATGTTTGGTTGATTTGAGAACGTCATCGGCACCCCGAGCTCGGCTCGGCCCAGGTAGACCCGCTGCGCAGGCTCTCATCTAGCTGGAAGGTCCGAAGGCTCGCCTGTGGGGGAGTTTGGTTGGTTTGAGAACGTCATCGACACCCCGAGCTCGGCTCGGCCCCAGGTAGACCTGCTGCGCAGGCTCTCATCTAGCTGGCAGGTCCGAAGGCTCGCCTGTGGGGGATAGGTTTGGCTGGTTTGAGAACGTCATCGGCACCCCGAGCTCGGCTCGGCCCCAGGTAGACCCGTTGCGCAGGCTCTCATCTAGCTGGCAGGTCCGAAGGCTCGCCTGTGGGGGATAGGTTTGGTTGGTTTGAGAACGTCATCGGCACCCCGAGCTCGGCTCAGCCCCAGGTAGACCCGCTGCGCAGGCTCTCATCTAGCTAGCAGGTCCGAAGGCTCGCCTATGGGGGATAGGTTTGGTTGGTTTGAGAACGTCATCGGCACCCCGAGCTCGGCTCGGCCCCAGGTAGACCCGCTGCGCAGGCTCTTATCTATCTGGCAGGTCCGAAGGCTCGCCTGTGGGGGATAGGTTTGGTTGATTTGAGAACGTCAACGGCACCCCGAGCTCGGCTCGGCCCCAGGTAGACCCGCTGCGCAGGCTCTCATCTAGCTGGTAGGTCCGAAGGCTCGCCTGTGGGGGATAGGTTTGGCTTGGGCAAGGCAAGAAACACACCCGGAACGCGAAATGGAAAGAGGTGGAGAGGTCTCGGGGCGAGAACTGATCTCGGCAGGGATACCCCCGTCAAGGAGGTCTCGCGGAAGGAGGCTTTCGGCAAGAAGGCCTCTGATAATATTGTTGATAGAGAAGCGGAAGCATTATGCGACAGCCGTGAACGGTTCGCGTAACCTGAAGGGGGACGGCCCCATCTTAGGGGTCCGTGAGCCATGTTCCCGGCAGATAGTTTGTGTCAGGTTCCCTCCTATTCATCGCTAAGGGAGACTACCCTAGGGAGGCCAGGGACCTCGGCGGAAGCGTACGTAAGGAACACTCAGCCACAGCAATTACATCAAGCACATTCACAATAACAGGACGAGACATTTACAATGAAACGTTTGCAATATATATTATATAAGTACAAGCTTAGAGCGTCTCGCTCTTTACATTAAGGTGAAAAAAAAGGAAAAGGAGCCCCTCAAGGAGACAAGATGTACCCCTCAGAGCTCCCGCTGGAGCTTTCGTCGGAGCTCTCCCCGGAGGTCTCGCCACCCGCAGCAGGGGATTTCGGGACATCCAAGGGCGGGGTATCAGGTGCGCCCGGGGGCTTTGGGAAGGGCTCAAAGAGCCAAGGAACGAGCTGTGATAATCTTGCCCCTCCCGTCCAGACATCCGACATCTCGCAACGTCTCCAAGGTCAGCTTGGCGGTTGCTTGCGCGTTGGCCTGGAGGAGCTTGTAGATATCATAGACAGAGTAGTGGCAGCTCTTCAGTCTCTCATCCAGCGGGGGGGGGGGGGGGGGGGGCATTCGCCTCCAGACGCGCAATCTGCTCCCTCAGCAGGACGTTCTCGTATCGCGCTTGGAACAGCTCCTCGCGAAGTGCGGCTTGGGCGGAATCCTGAACAGCGAGAGGTTAGCACGAAAGGGAAAAGAGTTAAAGCGTCGAGAGCCAGCGCCGTGAAAGATCTCGCTTACCCCTTCCGCCTGGCGCGAAGATAGCAGTTGCTGGGCCTCTGCCAGCTCCTTTGCCAAAGTGGCCGCCTGAGCCACCGCGTCATCCATGGCGTTGAACATATCCTGGAAATTGCGGTCTATGGTGATGCTCCGGCGAGCACACATGTGCGCTAGCTCCAGCCCGCACATCAGGGCGCAAGTGGAATCATAGGCCAGCAGCTGGGTGGTCATCCTATCGTAGACGCTGGCATCCTCCCGGCTATAGAGGCAGTAACCTAAGGCGAAATCCTCGCTGGTAACCTCATCTCGCTCTGCCCAGCTAGGCAGGAGGGACGAGATCGAGACCCTGTTGACGTCGGGGTCCCATTGTAGCAGCGGCTTGTTCTCCGCGTCCAGACACTTCATGCCGAGACCAAAGTTGCGGTGGCCCTGCGACACCTCTCCAGACAGAGGCTGGCCGGAGGTCTCGGCGGCGGCTCCCTCGCCCTCTGCTACACCAGGGGCCGGAGGGTTCTCGGCAGGGGCCTCAGCGCCACCCCTGGTAGCTGCGATCTCGCTGACTACCTGCAAGATCTCCTCAAAGGAGCGGCCTGCAGCGAGAGGTTTGGAGGGCGGCACCAAAACGGCTTTGCCCTTCTCGGTATCAGTTGTCTTGGGCCTCTTGATCGGTTGAGGCGGAGGGGCGCCGGGCTTTCGCTTCCCTGTACCGGTTGAAGGAGGAGGGGGCGGCTCGTTCCGACAAGCTTGTGCCGCGGCCTTCGCAAGAGCCAGCGGGTCTTTTGGAGGTTGGCTCCTGCCAGCGCGAGCCTCGTCAAAAGGTTGGCGTAGGGGGATCTCGCGCTCTCCTACGAAAGTGACAAACACTCAGTTCAGACGTCGAAAAAGGGGAATAACGAGACAAAGGCGAGACCTTACCTTCGCCCGGGAGTACGGGTAGGAGTGAATCAACGTCTCACCGGAGGAAGAGGATGTCGAAGTCCTTGGTTCCGAAGAACTCAAGGAGGGCTCTCTCGCGCGAGCCCAAGGAGGGGGGCTTGTAGGCGGCATCCTCATATTGGATGGGCGCGAGAGGCACGTTCCCGAAGTCGCCGGAAACGAAGATGAACCTCTCGCCCCAGTGGTGGTGCTTGTTGGCGAGACCGATCGTCTTGAGCAGTTGTCCTGAGAAGAAGACCACCCCTCCTTTGGCGCGGAAGGTGAACAGCTTGCGGAAGATTGACAGGCTGAACTCGATCCTCTCGGATCGCATGTAGCATATGAAAGCCACGAGAATCGCAACAGAGTTTGGATTCAGTTGCGCGGGAACCACTCCGTAATACCGGAGGGCCTGGCGCATCTCGGGCCATAGCGGGAGGCGGAAGCCCACCTCGAAGTGCTCAAGGGGGATGGCGAGCTCCCCCTCCCCGCGGTGTTTACCTTATCATGGTTGCCTGGGTTCCGCACGGTGAAGCCGGCGGGAACGTAGCGAGTCTGGGTCAGGTTGAACTCGTCCACGGTGAGGGTGCAGGAAGGGAAAAGGTGCTTCTGGAAAGCTTCCGCACAGTTGGAACGCCCCTCGCTTCCGCCCGGCATCGTGATGAAGAATTTGCAGGCGAGATCCTTAAGAGGGAGGCGAGAGCAAGAACCGTGCGAGAACAGAAGGAGAAGGCGAAAACAAGCGAGAGCTTTTGAGAGACCGCGAAAGCGACAGGAGAGGAGAGAGATTCGGATCGGAGAAATGAATGTGGTAGGTGAGCCCCTCTATTTATAGGAAACCGTGATCATCATGATTTTACAGAAAAGGCGGGGGGGGGGGGGGTACAGCCGTCACGACCTGAGGCGACGACGCTTCATTTTCCCGCCCAAATTTGACTGACTGACAGGTGATTGGCGCGAGTCTTGTGAGATGGCGTTCGACAAACAACGGGAGCAGGCTTGCTCTCGCGGAGCGAGAAAGCTAAGTAAGGAGTAATAATAATAACCGCACACAACATATCAAATTGCTCTCGCCAAGCGAGAACTAAACAGAGTGATAATAATAACGTAAATAATTTTTATTCCCGCCAAGCGAGAGCTGAATAAGAGAGTAAGCAACATCAGTTAGACATAAATTAAGCGGGGTACATCTGAGAAGTGGAAGGCCTGGGGAAGAGAAGGGGAGGTATCGCGATTCAATAAGGCTCCCACCGCCATCGGCCTTGCTCCCGCAGCTTGGTCCTGGGTGGCGCCTGCGGGTTGAAGTAGGACGACAGAACAGTGCATCCTAGGTTGACCCGACGAGATAGGTCCCGGATCCGCGCGATACACCTTTCAGGGGAAGATCCGGCGGTAGGCCCTCTTGGCCGATCCATCTCGCCGATGAGATAGTCCCGCTCCAGAGTCTCCAGCCTCCTCTCCACTGATTGGCGAAACTCTTTCACCGCGAGGTCACGGGCCCGTTCCCGCCGGATAAGCTTCGATAGGACGGCGACAACCTTCTTCCCCCGTCTTTTAGCGCTCCCGACACTGGTCAAGATCTCCTCCATCTTGTCAGAGGAAGGGAAGGGGGAGCTCTCGCCGTCTTCCCCCTCTCTGTCTTCTTCTTCTTCTTCTTCTTCTTCTTCTTCCTCTGTGTCAGCTCCAGACCGCGAGCCCAGATCCCCTGGTAAGAATTCCAGTTAAGACGAGAACTAAAGGATAATCGTGATAAATGTACCGCATACCTGCAGCATGGCGAGGACCCCCGGTCGATGGCAGGCGAGAAGGCCCAGCCCCCCCTCAGTTCCAAAGAGTAGATGGATCGAATTTCCTTTTCCTGGGGGGTAGATTTTGCGAGTGGTAATCCCGGCTGGGCCGGAAGCGGGGGGGGGGGGGGGGGGAAGGTCTCCTCTCCCACAGGATGGCCGACATCCAATGGAGGCGCGGAAGATTCGGCAGTCTTTCCTCCCGCCGGTAGGGAGGAATCACCCGCGAGGGCAGGCTGATTTGCAGCCCTTGCCTCGTTCTCCCGGGCAGCGAGACCGGACTGGGCGGAAGCGGGCGCTGCGGAAAGACAGTTCAACGACCTAAGATTTGAGTTAAGAGCCAGAATGGTAAAGTTACCTGCAGTTCTCAAGTCAGGCGGAGGAGCCGCCTCCGTGACCTGCGGTTGGCCCTCAAGGGGGCGAGATGATGGGTCCAGGGGTTCCCGCGGAGACTCAACAACGTCGGGAACCGTCTCCTGCGAAAAATACCACGTCAGATACAGGATACTGGTGTTTTCAATGGTAGGCGAATCAGACATACCTTCTGCGGAAAGGGATTGTCCGCACGGCTGGGGGTCGGGGTAGGCAGGCTCCTGTTCTCGCGGGGCAGGTCTCGCTGAACCGTCTTCGCCTTCTTCTTTTTCTTCTTGTGCTGAGAAGGCTCAGCGAATGACGACTGTCTCGCCAACCATGGGGAAACCAGGGTGCTATTAGCCTTGGCTCGCTCCTGCGCCGCATTGATGCGATCCTGAAGATCCTGCGGGAGCGATTTATCGGCGCGCTTGGAAGGCATTGCGTGAGGAGGTGAGAACTCATGCGAGGAAGGATAGTTTAAGGGGAGAATTATGACCGTCTATCAGCACATATATTTATAGGCATGGTACGGCCCACCAAAAGATTCCCTGACGTTGACACGTGCTCAGCGAATATTTATGGGTTGGACGTGTCTTTTCGAGCGCAGAGCTAGCTCAAAAAGAGCGGGGATTGTGTACAACCACATATTCGCTGAGCTAGACCAGGAGGCACAAACAGTCAGACAGGATAGCCAGAGAAGTTCTCGCCCAAGTAGGTGGGAGCGCTTGCTCTAAGCGATAAGCTCCCGCCTCGTATGAGCTCTCGCCCGCAAGACGCCCCGTATTCGTCGAGCCTAGATCGACGAGCGCAGCCAAATCGTCGAACGAAGATCAACGCGCGAACGCTTGCGCCAGCACCCAGATCGTCTTAAAGAAGCTCTCGCCTATAGGTAGGCGAGACCGCTTCCGCCGGGCTCTGACAGAAGGCTCTCGGCTCGGGGCTCTCGCCGAGTGGGGGCCAGGGCCTTGGGTGAAATGACCAAATTACCCTCGGGTGAAATTACTCTTATACCCTCAAGAGAACGGCGGGATTCGGCTATTGGCAGATCAACTAGGGGCATTTCAGTAATCTCAGGCCAACAAGATGCTATAAATAGACCCATAAGGGCTCTTTGGAAAGCAGGCTGTCATTTACCTTCCAACTTCCAGTGCTTTCTGAGGAGCTCCTAGCCCAGCTTTTGGCTTTGGAGGGGAAGCTCTCAGAGACCTTCCGGGTGTGTGGTGGGACCTCCCTGCTGAGGCTTTGGGTCAGTCTTAGGTCCTTTGAATCCAGTCGAGAGTTGAGGCTTGAGAGAAGTAGGTTTTGGCTGCACCCCTTTTCTTCGAACTCCCGTTGAGGTCATATTTGGCTTCAACCTTCAACAGCCATAGTGGCAGAGCCCCGTGTCGGGGGCGTAGTTATCCGGGGGGCGGGCGCAGCCAGGTGCGGGCGTAGCCCGCCGTAACGAGCCGGGTACTGTGGCGCGTAGTCATAGGGGCGGAGCCCCGTGTCGGGCACTAGTATATATATATATATATATATATATATATATATATATATATATATATATATATATATATATATATATATATATATATATATATATATATATATAATTTATATTTTTTTTCTTATTTCCTCTAAACCTATCATGTTAGGGTATCATAAACATATATATATATATATATATATATATATATATATATATATATATATATATATATATATATATATATATATATATATATATATATATATATATATACTATTTCAAAAAGAAATATGGTGGTCTGCAAATAACCACGAATTAAATATTCATTCAAAAAAAGGGTATTCGGATCGATCAGATCTGCACTGCAAATAAACTTTTCCCAAAAAACTCCTTCTCTCTCCTGAATCCCGAGCCCCGTCGTCTCACGGGCAGGGCCGCCGCCGGCGTAGGCCCTGCCCACCGGTCGCCGGACAACCCCAGGAGGGTTCGCCAGAGACCGGCGACCCCGTCGGTGGGCGCCGGTCAGGCCACCGGCGGCGCCGACGCCGACGACATTGGAAAGAGGGGGTACAGCGAGGCTGGGCAAAAAAAGGGAGTTATTTTTATATAATATTATATATATTACATAATTATATAATATATTATATATATAATATTTATATAATATATAAATATATATTATATTATATTATATAGGCGCGAAGCCTGCCGGGGTCGGGCGAAGCCCACCGAGGCGACTGGGTACTGTCGCGCTGGGCACGCGGGCCGGAGGCCCGTGCCTATATATAATATATATACTTTTCCCAAAAAACTCCTCTCTCCTGAATCCCGAGCCACGACCAAAAAAACGGGGGGGGGGGGGGGGGGGGGGGTGTGTGGGTTGGGCTTGCAGGCCGAATTGGAATTAGTTCTTGGGTATATATAGATTTGCGTCCCTATGAAGATTGTCGGGTCGGTTGGTTGGCTTGACTTGGCGGCGGGCGGTTGGGCTTGCGAGCCGAAACTTGCTGTTCTTGTTGACGGACCTGCATTTGCAGGATTTTAAGCTTGATTTTGGGCTGGGCTGATGGGTTGTAGGGTGCCCTACACAATATTTAAATTTGAGAGACCCTATATAAGTTTTGGAGACCTAAGAAAAAATATGAATGGTCATGATTCATTGTTGCGATCAACGGCTGCGATCAAATGTTTGGTTTATATTGAACGGTCGTGATCTAATTCTAAAATTCAAAACTACTTCTTTATAATAGATAAATATATATATATATACAAGCAGTCGTGCACGGGAGACCCCGTGCGGGGCGGCAACATTGGTCTGGGGCGGCGATTTTTGTCGGGGGCGGCGACATTGATCGGGGGCGGCGACATTGTTCGGGAGAGGCGACAATGGTCGGGGGCGGCAACATTGGGCGGAGGCGGGGGCGACGACATTGGCGAGGGCGGCGATATTGGCGGGGCGGCGACTAGGGAATAAGAAAAAAAATTATGCAAATGAGTAGAAGAATAAGAAAATTTATGATCAAATGACAAAAAAATCATGCAAATGAGTAGAAAAACAAGAAAAATGAGTGATATTTTGGCATTAAAAAGTTACATCATGGCTGGATGGTATTTTGGGAAGATGAATGTTACACCATGCCTCTTTTGGAGTTTGTTTATAGTATATATATATATATATATATATATATATATATATATATATATATATATATATATATATATATATATATATATATATAAGCAACCATCCAACCCGCCGACCATCCAACCCGCCGACCCGCCCGGTCTGCATAGCCATATATATATAAGCAACCATCCAACCCGCCGACCCGCCCGGTCTGCATAGCCAACTCGGTTAAGCCTTGCACGATGTGTAGCCTGTCCAGTATATGTCACTTTTCAAATTTTGAATGCAATCTTTTTAATTTATAACGGAATAGATGATTTCAACCCACGATGTGAGACTAAATTTGAGAACCTTTAATAACAAAAAAAAAAAAAAACAAAGAGGCGAGCCGGGTGAGACCAGACCATGAACACTTTCACGCTTCATTTTTGCCGCAATTTTTATATGTACTGCTACTAATGAGACTAAGTTAAAATTAACATATTATATATTAAATAGTTGTAGATAATTCAAGGATATTATATATATTATTATATATAATCATTATATATTATAAAATTATATTAGAGCCCGCTGGAGGGCGGGTACTGTCGCGCTTATTATGAGCATTTTCGCATGGGCTACACCCGTGTTCGATGCACTCGGGCGGTCTTCGGTCACATCCAGGTGGGCTTCGCTCGTGCTTGATGCTTCGGACGTCTTTCGACCACATAGAAGCAGGGCTTCGCCCGCTTCCACGCAATCCACCAGCTCGACGCCGCACTCGCCACTCGCGGCCCTCCGAAGCGCATACGCAAAATCAAACCACAGCCATAAGCCTCCGGGGGGCCGCGAGGGGCGGGTGCAACGCCGAGCTGGTGGATTGCGTAGAAGAAGGCCGTCAGATAGCATCGAGCACGAACGTAACCCGTGCGAAACAGAGCATTAGGCTCTGTCACTGCCATTAAACAAAGTTTTTGAGGTTTTTATTGCCTGTTAACATGACCCACGTTGGAGTAAACCCCCCTGCACCATATACAATTTAATAAGTACTTAGTTTCAAATTTACAAATTACTTCCCCTGCACCGTCATATAATCATGGAGAACCAAAATCTCCATTTTATATGACTACACTTCTTTTAAATAACTGTTTAAAATCATTTCTAGAACTAACACATTCTATAATCTTCATGCAACTTTATTCATAGTATGCATCCAAATTTTAAAAAATTTAGCAGTAGAGAATAGAATGGCAGCATCCTGTCCATGGAAGAGATCATTGCACTGGCAAGGATTATCTGAATTTTAAGCACTCAATCACCATCTGAATTTTATATCAGAATATGATTAGATTATAAGTTTAAAGCATTTAAATTGTGAACTCCAATTTGTTTCACAGGCTAAGGAAAAGGATAGGTCAAAAACTTCTTATGTCAGCTTATATGACCCTTTTGTAGTGTTACGACCATCCTCCCTTCGTAGAGGGTCCCACTGGCATTGGGGGCACAATTCCCATCGACCCACATGGGCACCGCAACATGTCCCGCAGGACGGCACACCCCAACCCATCTCTCTACCCGTTCTTAGTAGAGCGGGTTGTTGTGGTTGGGTGGCAATCAAAGCTTCTCGTGTTGGCGGGTTCGAGCCCCCGCCACAACAATCATCTCTACAAAGAAGCGGTAGATTTTGTTAGGTGCACACCATCCTATATAACTGAGGCGAGTTGGGGCTTCTTCTATAATATAGACACGGTGTTATAAGGGTTTTTGGTGTGCTCCTGCCTGAGGATGGATCGGGCTATTAGAGGAGAAGGTACTTCCTAACATGGTATCAGAGGGAGGTTACCCTTTCCTCCGTCGTTCCAGTCGCGATCCCACTGCTTGTTGATCGAACCTGCCGATCGATCCTGCACATCTTTTGTCGATCGGTCTGCTATCGTTCGATCCTGTCGAACGGTCCGCCGCCGTTCCTGCCGATCGATCTGCAGCCGTTCCTGTCACAACCCGCATTTTCTCTGCATTAAAGGGTATATTAGAGTAAGAAAAAATGTGCGTTATGATGCCACATTAGTAGGGAATAACTGCAGACGCTCGGGCTAAACTCCAACTGAACACCTTTATGAAAGATTTATAAGTTATTTAATGAAAATCTAATTTAAGTTAAACGGTTAGCCGTATCCCTCGGCTTAGTGGCTCAAATAGTACACTAGAAAAATATAGTTATACGGTGAGGAATTACTTTGATCAGATTAATTTAATCATCCTACATGAGTATAAACATCCCCGAAGGACAACTCATGATATGCAAGACTCTAGATTTATTATATTAGTAAAAGTAGATTTTACGACCGTTTAAATATATTGATTTAGGTTTTCAAATATGGCATGCATAAAGTAGTAATAGTAGTTTTTAGATTTTAAAATACTTAACAATGCAACCTAGCATAAAACCTTCCTAGAGAGTAAGTATAAACAACCAAAAAAGGCAAACTCAGCAGCTTAGTAAAGTACTTAATAATCCAAAAGAAAAACTACCAGTGAGCGTCAACAACCTGACATGAACCCATTGAAGATATGTATGTCTGTACTAACAAGGAAACAACCAAGAAAACCTCACAAGGGTGAGGAAAACCTCTGCAACCAAGAAGTCCACTAGCAAACTCCCAAACTTAGCTGCTTAGCTAGCTACTGCCCTGAACCTGAGACATTTAAAAGAAGAACATTTCAGCAAAAAAAATACAAGTGACAAAAGGAGTCAATTAGTTAATAATCAAATAAAATAGAGAGGGGTTTACCAAACCCGAGTCCAAGAAATGTTGAAAACCACAGCTGATTAGCCAAATAAATACAAGTACAGTAAAAGTCTGCAATAAAAGAATTAATTGGATAAATGCACCAAGTACGGAACGAAACCATGCTTTGACAAAATCTGCAGGTATTAGCCTGAAAAGCAAAGACCGAACTAAGGAGCAACCTGAGAACAAACAGCTCGAAAACATGAATCATTAACACTTGGTAAAATCAACCGGGCCTGAGTCGGTGACCAATTGTCCCATACCAGACTTCTAGACCCAAATGTCTCAAAAAAAGGGCCTGCGGTGGTGTGACCATTTGTCCAAACCCAAATCAAACATTCCTCAAAAAACAGAGACCAAACATCCTCCAAGTGT
Organism: Platanthera guangdongensis; assembly: GCA_039583875.1. Taxonomy (NCBI): domain Eukaryota; kingdom Viridiplantae; phylum Streptophyta; class Magnoliopsida; order Asparagales; family Orchidaceae; genus Platanthera; species Platanthera guangdongensis. The sequence goes on along the minus strand of CM077154.1, from coordinate 91,009,817 downwards.
AATGATCCACAAACCGACGTCTAGTTGGCGATTCTTTATCCACAAGTGTCAACCTTCACAGCCGAAAAAACATCAAACCTAACCAAATCCCCAGTCTAAACTCAAAGAAAAACTTAAACGAATCCTAAAACCACTCTAAGGACCATATGCGACGAATTGGGCCAAAGACAGCGAAAAATTCAAGTCCAGGCAAAATTCGGCGAGTATACCCGACAAACCTCAACGATACTCGACGAATTGGAAGATGATACTCGACGAATCTTCTATACTCGGCGAAAATGACTTGCGACAATCGACGATTCTCGACGAATTCCTACCGATAATCGACGAACAGACCGACGATACTCGCCGAACTGCCTTAAGCTGACCTATGATATTCGACGACTTCAAAATGACACGCGCCGAAAATTACTTATCCAAATTCGGCGATACTCGCCGAATTTCTACCGATACCCGTCGATTTCTACTTAGGCTAACTACTATACTCGTCGAATCCCAAAACCTATACTCGGCGAATTGCTACCCGATACCCGTCGAATTTTCCTTAACACTAAATCTAGTTCTATGGTTTGGCCGAAAATCGAACCCTAACCTAGGGGAGCTTTCATGATCCACCTATACTACACCTAACCTCTAAGAAGGAGAAAAAGGGAGGAAGATCAAGTAAGAAACAGACATGCAAGGGGGAAAGATCACTTGCCTTGAACCTTCGAAGAAACGCCGCCCGCTCGCACCGCAACCAAAGATCGGCCGGTTAAAAAGGGCTAAGCAACGTATCCTGAAAACTTTTGGAGGAGAAAGGAGGTCAAAACCTCAAACCCTAACTCACAAAAATCGGGGAAACAGGAAGATCTTACCACGATCGCGAAGCCCTCACCGAGAGCTTTCCAAATCTCCTATCAATCGTCGAAACTGACCACCTGAACTCCCGAAATCGCCGGCCGAAAGCTCGCTCCGTCCGCCCATCCGCGAAATGTCTGCCGCTCGGGTTGGGGAAGATGATGAACAGTAGGTTTCGATTATCATTTACGAGTATATATATACATAAATATTATAATAATTATTATTTAACTTATAATACTATATTACATTACAATTAATACTAATAATTCCAAAATAACTCGAAATTCTACGAAATTTGCACCGTAGCTAAATACCGACGTTATGAATCCAACGATGAAGTCAAATTCAAATCTGACAAACCAAACTCGGGTAAACACCTCCCAAAGCCAAAACACAAGCATTCTCATAAAGGCTCTATCGAGTCACCAAAACAGACCCGACTCGTAAGGGAATCTTGCAAACAGGCTAAACCCAGCCACACTGGAAATCTAAAGAGCAAAAACCAAGCTCTAGCCACGACACATGCCAAACACGCATCCACGTAACGCCCTGGTGTCAAAATTACGCCACTACGGGAATAAAAATAAATACCGAATAATCAGGGGCGTTACAGCCACCCATCCTAAAAAGAAGTTTCGTCCCGAAACTCAATATACATAGGATCAAATCCAAGCAGAATAAAAACAATCATAGGCTAATAAAGAAACACTTTCCAAAATATCAGGAGAACGGATGAGGATGAGTCTCCCTCATAGCTGACTCCAACTCCCAAGTCACACTCTCCACATCTTGATTCTTACACAAAACTTTAACCATCAGTATTGTCTTCCTTCGTAATACCCGATCTTGAGTATCCAAGACACAAACAGACACTTCCACATATGAAAGGTTAGGCTCCAACTTGGGCACTGAATCAAGAACTTGTCTGCGCTTAGCTAGCATACTTCCGCAATTGCTCATGTGAAAAACGTCGTGCCAACCAGGAAACTTGCGGGCAAATCCAGCTTATAAGCTGACACACCAATTCGCTCAACAATTTTTAAAAGGTCCCAACATACTTCGGGTCCAACTTATGGTTCTTACCAACCCTTTTAACTCCAGATATCGGGGAAACTTAAGAAACACCATATCTCCAACAACAAACTCCAAATCGACCCTATACCGATTGTCATTCTTCTCATATCGCTCTTGAGCTATCCGAAGCTTCTCTCGAATATGCTTTACAAAATATCCATTTCTTCTAACGCTTCAGGACCCAACAACGGTCTCCACCCACACTCGGCCCAAACAATAGAGTCCTACAACGCCTCCCATACAAAGCCTCAAACTGGTCATCTGCAAACTTTCTTGATAATGTTATATATATGAAAATTCCATTAGTCTCAAACACTCATCCCACACACCTCTCGTGGTCCAAAATATAACACCTGATCATATCCTCCACGATCTGATTACTCTTTCCGTTTGACCATTGTGTAGATGATAAGCGGTGGAATACCGCAGCTCGATACTCAATCCTACTGTAAACTCTTCCAAAAGCGAGACGTAAACCTGGAGTCTCGATCTGATACCATACTTGCAGGTACTCCATGTAACCTGATGAAACTCATCCAAATATAATTCAGCTATCTTCTTCATGGAGTAATCGATCTTAAACTACACGAAGTGAGCACACTTCATCAATATGTCCACTATAGCCCAAACAGAATCGTGTCCTCGGGGAAATCTCGACCAATCAGTAATAAAACATCAAATGTTCTTCTCCCACTTCTAACTTGGAATCTCTAAGGGCGTTAACTTGCCTCCAAGCCTACCATGATCTGCCTTCACTCGCTGCAAGTAAAACATTCTGATATGATTTAGCTATTATTGCCCTTCATACCATACCACCAAACGATTTGCTTCAGATCCTTATACATTTTCATAGAACCAGGGTGGTAGGCACACACTAGAACCACGCGCCTCTTTGTACAACTTAACTCGGATGTCCATAACTGCGGGAATGCAAAATCTGTCGCGGTACTTCAAACTACCCGCGTCATTCAATCCAAATGTACGGCAATTCCCCTTTCACAGTTCTGTATAAGGTGCAGCAAATCAGGGTCATCCCTTTGATGTAGCCTCGTTAGTGAAATCCACGAAGACTCTAACACTTCCAAACTGTTTGGCAATTTGCTACTCCCCACCGATATATTCATCAGAAGAAATTCTTACACCAGTAAATCCACAAAAATATTTCAAATTTTCGCTAACTTCCTACTCAGGGCATCGACCACCACATTAGCTTTGCCCGATGATATTGGATCTCTACATCACAATCTGTCACAATTTAACCACCTCCGCTGATGCAAATTCAATTCCTTTTGAGTGAAGACGTACTTCAACTCTTATGATCGGGTGTAAATCTACACAGAGAGCACCATATAATAGATGTATCCATAACTTCAAGGCGTAGATCACAGCATGCGAATTCTAGATCATGCGTAGGGTAATTCCTTTCATGAGTCTTAATTGCCTCGACTCATACGCTATCACATTGCCTTCTTGCAACAACACGCACCCAAGTCCAACGTGCGATGCGTCCACATATACAACATACTCTATCCTTCGGTAGGCAAGGCTAAAATCGGAGCAGTGCACAATCTCCTCTTTAGTTCCTGAAAAGCCTCTTCGCACTTATCGTTCAAAACAAAAGTTGCGTTCTTCTGCGTAAGCTTAGTCAGCGACACAAACAATGAAGAAAAACCCTCCACAAATCTTCTATAATACCCTGCCAACCCTAGGAAGCTCCTTATCTCTTTGGGAGTGGCAGACTTATTCCAATTCATGACAGCAACTATCTTTTCAGGGTCCACTGAAATTCCATCCATATTAACCACATGCCCCAGAAAAGAAACCTGAGGAAGTCAAAACTCGCACTTAGCTTGGCATATAACTTATGCTCCCTCAAGGTAGACAAAACTAGGCGCAAGTGCGGGCATGCTCATCAGTACTACGGGAGTATACCAGAACATCATCTATGAAAACAACCACGAAACGGTCCAGGAAATCCTTAAATACTCCGTTCATCATATCCATAAAGGCAGATGATGCATTAGTCAATCCAAAAGACATTACCAAAAACTCAAAATGCCCATGCCGTGAACGAAAAACAGTTTGTGGAATGTCTGTCTCACGAATCCTCAACTGGTAGTAGCCTGAACGAATGTCAATCTTTGAAAACACTGAGCTATCACGCAATTGATCGAACAGTTCATCAATCCTTGACAGAGGATATCTATTTTTGATGGTCACCTTATTCAGCTCTCTATAATCGATGCAAAGGCTCATCGATCCATCTTTTTTCTTTACAAACATCACAGGAGCACCCCACAGAAAAGAACTCGACCTAATAAAACCATTTTGTAGCAACTCATCCAATTGGGTATGCAGCTCCTCCAGCTCACGCGGGGCCATACGGTACGACCCCTTAGCAATAGGACGAGTACCAGGTTCCAAATCTATGACGAACTCCACGTCTCTCTCGGGTGGAAGACCAGGAATATTAACAGGAAATACATCCAGAAACTCGCGCACAACAACAATCTCCTCCACTCGCGGCAAACTACTATCGGTCGCCAACACCGAAACCAAACAAGCAAAACATCCGGAATTTACCAGCTTCTGAGCACGTACCGCAGAAATAATCGGAGAAACTTGGCGCGAAAAACAATAAATTCTCCTGGGTTGACCGTTGTCCATTTTGAAGTCCAAACGCTTGACCTTGCACTGGATGACCACATCATACCTGGACAACCAGTCCATGCCCCAAATCACATCAAAATCTTCTAAGTCTATCACCTTTAAATCAGCAACAGTTAGAAAATCTCCTAACTGAATCAGACAACTCTGAATGCCTTAGTCTAATACTACTGATTCGCCAGGGGGAAACTTGACACAAAATGCGTCGCCAACAAGATCAAGGGTCAAACTGTGACGCTCTACAAAGGTTCTATCCGCGAACGAGTGGGTAGCACCAGAATCGAAAAGAACGCGTGCCCAACGATTCTTGACATTAAACTTTCCTATAAAATTGAGAAACATACACCGAAACTACGACTACAAATTAAAAGCTAGAAACAAGTTAGGATCTTACCTGAAATAACTTGAGAAAACGTCAGAGCTTCCTCCAAAGATATCATGATCAGCTTTCCCTTCCCCTTGTCCAATAGGTGCGGCGGAGGCAAGGCCTGAAGTGGCATTGGTTGCAATGAGGGCTGAGCCCGCGGTCACTTCGACTTAACATGACCCTTCTGCCCACACTAGAAGCAGGTCTTATCCTTATGCCAATAATGGGCAGCGTCGTGCCCCTTCCACTTACATGCAGAACAACCTAAATATCCTTTAGGAGTGCCCTGAATCACATGAACCTGGTCCTTCTTCTGAGCTCCTAATATCTGGTAACATCTTTCAAACAGATAGTCTGGCCGACCACAAAAGCTGCATATCTCCTTGCTACTTTTCCCTATAGCGGTGTTGGATTCTTGGGAACTCTCACCCTCACCGGTCTTCCTCTTATCCTTTCTCATTTGGTGACCTCGATTCTTGGCATTGTCAATTGCCTCAGCATTCAAAGCGCCTCCACAACCTCAGCATAGCTTTCAGACCCATAAGCACTAGCTAGCTACTGGATGTCATTCCTAAGACCACCCATAAATCATTTAAATCGGTAAGACTCTGAAGACACCATGTCCGGGGCAAAGCGACCCAGTTTGCTGAACTCCGCCTCGTACTCAGTAATAGTGAGATGTCTCTGCTGAAGGTGTAGAAAATCATTCATCAGACGGTCTCGCTCGACCGAAGGTAGAAACTTCTTTAATAGCAGCTCCTTGAAGGATTCTCATGAACACCCATTCTTAAGGTTCTCCTTCTCTCTCAGCCACCAACTCTTAGCAAGTTCCTTGAGTTGATACGCAATGACCAACACCTCTGGTCCGCTGAAACTCATGAGTAAGCAAACATCTCGTCGATGACTATTATCCAATCATCCAAATCCATGAAATCTGCTCTACCATCATAAGTAGGGGGTCCCAATCTTTGGAAATGCGAGATAAACGTCATCTCTGGTGGCAACAACACCGGGGGTACCAGAGGAGCAGGGGGAACAGGAACAGTCCCCACAACCGGGTCCTATAATCGCGACAGCTGTCCTGACATAACCGATAACAATGCTTGGATCTGTGTCTGCATCTCCACCATCTACCTAGACAAAGTCTCATTACTCTGTCGCAGACTTTCGATCACCGCATCGCTCTGCACACCTGAAGACTCGCCATCCGACTGGGGAGTCGACCTAGTCGCCACACGCTTAGGCGTCATTCTAATAAAACAACGAACACTAATCAAAGCCTAGCCCAACCGCTAGCACCAAACAACATAGTACAGACAAAACATACTTAAATGCTTGCTCATGTTTCTAACTTGCTCTAGGATTCCAATTATGATGTCATGCCAAAACTTAGGATGATATACCGTCATCCTACTGACTCAAGTGCCTAACCATGAATGCATGAATTTCTTGTTCTTTTTGACTCAAAACCATGTGTGTACATATGTCATCATGCAAATCTTTAGCTTGACACGTGTGTCGATGCAATTTTATGTCATGCATGTTGTGCTATGCAATCTAAAAATGTCTTAATGCATGTTATGAGCACCGTACATACGAAATGTTATGCATCTCATACTACATAACATTGCATGTAATGAAAAAGAAAACGTGCTAATGGGCACCCATGTGATGGTGGTTATGCATCCCATACTACATAACCATCACATGTTGCGACCTATGGTGGATCCATATACAAACTTATTATGCATCTCATACTACATAATATGCCTCGTATACTTCTTATTATGCTAGGAGTGTAGAGTTCATGCTTCAGCCAAGACGTACTGATGACACATCTGTGTGTGG
>CM077154.1:90597841-91002518 GCA_039583875.1 Platanthera guangdongensis | reverse complement strand
GACCCTTGACGTAGAGACGTCAGCTCGTCTCGTAGACGGTCGGGTAGTGCGGGGGAATGTTCTGCGCCTCAAATATGGCTTTCATGTGGGCCCAGTGTGTAATTGGGAGGGCGTCCATTCCTCTCTATAATACGCTCCTCACCTATCCAAAAGATTTTCGCTCGCCCAGATAACCTCATCTTTGCAAACTGAACCTTCTGATCTTCTGTCATACGATACCAATCAAAATAGGTCTCTATGTCTATAATCCAGTCTGAAAAGACTTGGGATCCATAGATCCATCATAAAGTGGCGGCTCTAACTTTACTACACGTGTAAGATCCGGTCGCCTATCCCGGGGAGGATAGTCGTAATCATCGTCGTAAGGATCACGATGGTCTCGACGCCGTGGGGGTGGCGGTCGATGCCAATCTCTCGGTCGATCATCACGATGCATGGCCGGTATAGGCCTACGATGGTCTCGTGGACGTTTCTTCTCTAGCTACGTCATTATAGGGTCTCTCCTGATAATGATCTCGCGTACCTAGGAAAGGCTCACGTGGGGTTTTCAGGAAAATTTCTCTGGAAATTCCTGCCCTGATTATACTCAGACTCATATCTATCTATGAGATTTCTAATCTCCTCCTCGAAAAGAGGGTTTCTCCTAAGTGCAGACCTCTCTCCATAAGGTGGGGGAGCCTCATAATGGGGTCGCACTGAATGCTCATCTCTAGCTAAAGGTGGCATTGACGCTCGAGGTGGTACTTCTAAGCTATTCACCCTGACAATAAGGTTTGCTAGACCTTCTCTCATTTGGTAAACACTTTCGGTCATCGTTGCCATTTGGTGGGCAAAAGGTACAAACCACGGGGGTGGTTCATTCCCTTCGATCCCTCGACTCGGTTCACCATGTTCAACTCGACGCATCTCCGGGTTTACCTCGTGAAGGTGTTCAGGTGGTGAATTGTGGTGTTGTGAACTCATACTCACTAACCTACCACTACGCAAATGCATGCAATTAAGTAAGGAAATGCAATGATGATAAAAAAAATAATCTTTTTTTTTTTTTTGAAAATATATTTAAAAGCTATGTGGGTTCCTATTCTACACAGGGCGGATCCCAAATCTTAGAAAATTTTTGGAAACCTCCGCTTTGATACCAAAATTGATGCAGGACGGTGCGTAGGGTTTACGCACCTGTCGGCTATTTCTAGGAAACCCAAATTGTATGCAACGAAATGTGATTTTAGCAAGTAATTGAAGCGGAGGTTGCGCGAATTTTATGAGTCTTAAACAACTTTTATCAAACACGAGAAATGTTATTATACTTTAAAAGAAAAGATTTTCTTAAATTAAGGGTTCAAATTAGATCCAGGGAAAGAAACTCGCAACTTCGTTCTGTTCCCTTTGTTGTAGCCAAAACGGAAATCGTGAACTCCAAATACGTTCCCGTTTGGAGTTCTCGACGTAGCGTTTGCTGACAAAATTTGACGAAAACCCAACAATGAGTCTAAATCCTAAGAGAAAATAGAGACTCACACAAATAAAGGGATAGAAGCAAGTTACCCACGGAAAGAGTCGTCTTTCCGTATCCGAAGTCGATGGCGATCACGCGAGGAGTTCCCCGTCACCTTCGATTTCCACTCCGAGGTCGGCCGTTTTCGCACACGGGCACCACAGAAATCAACACTTCCTCACACGAGGTGGTTCCACGGAATCACTCAACGAAATAAGAAGCCACAAACGAAACAAACCAAAATTCACTCGCACTTCACGCTCAAAGTGGGTCCACGAAATCTCAAACACACGGATTCAAGTTTACTCACCCTCACAATCAGTGGATCCACGAAATCTCTAAGCAAGAAGAAAATAATTTTCACTCAATTGAACTCTCAAGAATGGGAACCACAAGCAGGTGCTAACTTCTCTAGTCACTGTTCACGGAAGCCAAACACACGTTTTCCTATCTCCAAACTCACAGCACGCCTAGCATTCAACTCACAATTTCATTCCCTCACAAAGGAAGCAGCAACCAAAGGAGATATTGAAACCTTACTACTCAGCAACTCGTCACACGGATGCTAGACACAGCAATAGAAAATATTCAATCTCCTATCTACCAACAGAAGAGGAACAAATCACAGGAAAGCAAAACCTAACAGCAACTACAAAGTTGCACTGTTCATCTTTCCCAAATTAAACAACAGCAACCATATTAATCTCAGCATTCCTGACTACAGGACTCAAAGGAAGCGAGACTCAAAATTGGTAATCAAACAAACAACAACAACTCAATACATTCTCAGTCTTAATCATCAACAACAAGACTTCAATAACAGGAAACGAATCCAAGCAGTAAATTCGGATATTCAACATCAACAACCAAAGCAAATTGCAGAAATCCCTATTTATAGGGTTACAAGGAACAAGAAATCACCATAAACGAAATTAAAATAAGATAGCAGGGAACCTCCTCCTCACGATGGTAGAGCCAGCGGATTAGAATCGTGGAAGTTAAGCCCTGGCAGTTGCGGCGACGGTTGCGGGCTCTGGCGGGTGTTGCAGCGACGGTTGCGGGCTCCGACGGTTGCGGGCTCGGGCGGGTGTGGATGTGTGTCGATCGTGGGGAGAGATGGCTTCTATCGCGGGCCGTGGCGGAGTCTGGATCGGCGGCGACGACCTCGGGCGGGTGCGGTATTGCCCTAATCGCAGCGGCTCGCTCGGGCTGAAGAAGGGAAAGTCGGACCGGCTCTTCTTCATATAGCCTGATCTTTATATAATATATAATAATATATATTTTATAGATTATATATATAAATATATATATATATATATAAATACATATATATTTCACTCATACACACTACACTATAACAAATCGTGACACGCCGCACGCCGACTCAAGGTCGATAAAGGTTCGGTCGGGTGCGACGTCGGTCACTTTTGCGACGCCCTGATCTGGGCTGGTCTCCACCATCTTGTCACTCTCCTCTTTCCTTGCAGGCTCTGTTCTCTTTCATGTCCAGAGTCTTTGGATGCATGTGTTATGTTCATAACATGGCTCCGCCCACTGACAAATTTGCTCCACGTGCAACGAAGTTGATGTTTGTTGGTTACTCCCGTACCCAAAAAGAATATGTTTGCTATTCTCCTGCCGACGGTAAACTAATCATCTCTGCTGATGTCACCTTTTGGGAAGATCAACCCTTTCATACCATATTTACAGATTCTTTTCTTCCTCCTATAATTCGGACCGTGGTCCCCATCACGTCTCCTCTTCCCCCTCTCCTTCCAACACCTACCCCCCAGCCAATCCGCCCTACACCGCCTCTCATTCGTGTGTACTCTCGTCGCCCTCCCAGTTCTAATGCCTTGCTGCGGCCTCCCTCTACCGATGTGATTTCGCGGCCTGCTGCTCTGGTGTCTACCTCCACAGCTCATCCTATGACGAATTATGTCTCTATATCGTCTGTCCCTGACCCTTCACACTTTTGCTACTTCATTATCCTCTATTTCTGTTCCTACTTATGTTCAAGAGGCTTTGCAACATCCGGGTTGGCGTGCTGCCATGGACGAAGAAATGCGCGCCCTTTGGGCTAATTGGACATGTGTTCTGGTTCCTCTACCACCTGGCCATACTACAGTTAGTTGAAAATGAGTCTTTGTCATCAAGCATGCTTCTTATGGGACAGTTGACCGTCTTAAGTAGGGGTGCAAGTCGAGTTGAGCCGGCTTGAAAAAAGCTTGACTCGAGCTCGAGCCTGTGGAGCTCGAGCTCGATTACGAGTCGAGCTCGAGCTCATCTTGTGTTGTTCATGAGCTCGCGAGCCGGCTCGCGAGCTTTTTATGAATACATTTTTTTTAAAAAAATAAAAAATAAATCAAAAAATAAGAAAATAAAGCTCATGAGAAAAAAAGCTCGCGAGCTCGAAACTCGAGCTCGAGCTCGATAAGTTGGCATTGAGCTCGAGCTCGATAAGTTGGCATTGAGCTCGAGCTCGAGCTGGGATAAATGAGCTTGTCGAGCTCGAGCTCGAAATGAAAAGCTCGAGCTCGAGCTCGGGCTTGGAAATTTTGCCAAGCTCGACTCGTTTGCACCCCTAGACTTAAGGAACGACTGGTGGCTCGTGGCTTTACTCAAAAACACGGTCTCGACTATGAGGAGACCTTCTCTCCGGTCGCCTACCTCAACACGGTTCGTGTCCTTCTCTCTGTAGCTGTGCATCGTCGGTGGCCCTTGCACCAACTCGATATCAAGAATGCGTTTCTCAATGGCGATCTACAAGAAACAGTATATATGCAACAACCTCCCGGGTTTGAGACCACGGGGGAGTCCAGAGTTTGTCATCTTAAGAAGTCTATCTTTGGTCTCAATCCATCCCCTCTGTCATGGTTCGATAAGTTCAGTAAAGCTGTTCAGGCTGTTGGTTTTAGTCGGAGTTCAGCAAACTTCTCTCTGTTCACTCGACATAGAACAATAGACATGATTCTTATTTTGGTATATGTTGACGACATCCTAATCACATGCGATGATTCAAAAGGAATACTAGAAGTCAAACAACACCTTTGTTCCGTTTTTCAAACAAATGATCTGAGAAACTTTCGATACTTCTTTGGTCTTAAATTCACAAGACGTCCTAATGGACTTGTCCTATCCCAACGGAAGTACTGCCGTAACCTTCTCCGTGATGCTGACTACTTCGGGTGTAAACCTGTGGAAACACCGATGGATGCCAATCACAAACTATGTGACCATGGGTCTGACTCTGATGGTCTGCTTTCAAACCCTGAGTATTATCGACGTCTTGTGAGAAAACTGATATATCTGACAGTTACAAGAGCTGATATCTCATTTGTTGTCGGAGTAGTCAGTCGGTATATGCATGCTCCTCGAGGCTCTCATTTACAAGCAGTGGAACGAATACTCAGATATTTGAAGTTGATTGTCACTTCATCCGTGAAAAGGTTCAGTTAAAGAAGTTAAGAGTTAGAGCATGTTCCCGCTTCTAAGCAAGTTGCTGACATTCTCTCCAAGGCATTGCCTCGGCATTTGTACCATCAGTTCTTATCCAAGCTTGGTGCCTACGACTTGTATGCTCCAACTTGCGGGGGAGTGTTAGAGAATATAAGATATAATGTATAGACCCATTAATTTGGCTCATTTTATTCTCTCTTGCTTTAGTCTCTCATCTCTTGTATATGACTCTTCTCCTCTCTCCTTTCCTATATATATGTACTCATACTTGTTATTGACATCAAGAAAAACACTCATAAGGTTGAGACCATTTGTTTCTACAGACGTGATTATTGGGTACTTTATAAGCTTGTTAATTACATTATTTAGCATTAATTGAAAGACCGAGAAGTTTAGAGTTCTAATTGCATGCAGGATGGGTCTTGCAAAGCAAATGTTGACTCTAGGAATGCCTATATGATCTAAGGAATTATCCAGCATTTAAGTTTGCAATAAAATAAAGTTATAAATAATACACAACAGCCACAAGCTAGTAGAATTTTAATGAAAAGAACTTATATAGATGTGTAAATGTTACAGTGCAAATTAGGATTCATGAAGCTAACTCCAAATAAGATTATAGAATTAGGATTCATGAAGCTAACTCCAAATAGTTTTGCCAAGTCTAAGATGGTGATTATGATGACGATAACAATGAGATAATAAATACCAATTCCTATTACAGGTAGAAAATTTCAGATTAAAAGAAATAGATCTCGTTGTTCAGAATAAAAAAGTAGAGTTTGGAACATTTAATAACATGTATCCATAGAAAATTTAAGTAACATAGATAATAAAAAATAGGAGTTAATATCATTCCAATTGCCATTGCAAAAGTAATTAACATTTTTTGCATGAAAAGATTTTTTGGGCTTGTAAGTATTCCAAAAAAAGACTGGAGTGACTCCAATTGCAGAGAAGACACGAGAAGCTCGTCTAAGATGGTTCAGACACGTACAAAGGAGACCATTAAAGGCACCTGTTAGGCGTTGTGAGAGTTTAGTCACCAGTCATGCTAAACGGGGGAGGGGTAGACCAATGAAGACTTCAAATGAAACTATAAGGAAAGACATCATGTAGACATTAGTGAGATTTTGACTAAAGATGGGGCACAATGGAGACAAAGGATCCATATAGCCGACCCCACTATAGTGGGATAATGGCTTGAGTGTTGTATTATTCCAAAAAGACTAATTCTTCAACAAACCACTCATTCTGGGCAATGTAAGAGAAGCCATCAAAAAACTTCTAAACATGGTAAATATTTTTGGCATTGGGATAGATATCCCCACATCTCTTCGAGATAAACAAAATGTATTCTATCCCAACAGGTTCTTCCTAAGAAAAAATGTGCAGCACTATTCAATCCATGAGAGAGTCTTTGTAAAATGGCTCTATTGAGTCACGCGATAATTATAGAACCAATTCCTATAATTATAAAGCCCACCCCTTTTTGGCCTATTTCAGTATCTCCTATACGGTTGTTTTCAAGAAAATTTAGATGTAATTTTATTTAGTTTATTCAAGCATATTTTGGTGAAGACCAATCGATGGTAGATAAGATGCTTTATTTATAACAGCAGACTTGGAGCTAGCATGATGGATAGAAATATGTATCTCACAGAGTTCGAAACATGCATCAATAATGGAGAATAAGAGAGAGAATGTGCAAGACAAAAGAAAAAAACAGATGTGAGTAATATTAAACATTTATAAAGCATTATGGAGGAAATTGCATTTTCAAAGAGAAACTAGTTACTACCGTCGGAGTACTAATAATTACAAGGTGGTAAGCAGATCCTCTATTAAGTTATATAGACATATTTTCTTACGAAGTCACCAATGGATATATCAGATTACTACCTGCCATCAAATGGCTCGCTGTATTGTTCTTTTTGATTTGCAGATAGATGACTGGACCCATCTTCATCAAAAACATCCCGTTATTATTAAAGAAATGCTTAAAGAGGCATACATAGTGACACACATACATAATGACGCAACAAGAGCATGTTGAAGATGAGATTGAGGTTGCATCTCAAACAAACCAATTGCGGTGAAGATAGTTGACTAGAACCAAAATATGAGAGAGAAATGATCTTATTTATTAACACTACTGCCCATGCACATACATGGGATAGGATAAAAAAATCAAGATAGCATAAGAACTGTTTAACTAATTACATTATATAACATATATAATAAGCTGAATAACGCAAGACTTGATATACTAATTCAGCTATTTCTCTCTAGTCGAATGAAAGATATCTATCATTCCTAACTTGAGTATATTGCATGTAAACATATCACAACTAAGACTCTTAGTGAAGACATCTGCCAGCTGATTTTTGGAATGAATAAATGGAGCAACAATATTCCCTTTGTGAGGATGATCTTTGATTAGATGACTTTCAACTTCAATGTGATTGGTCCTATCATGTTGAATATTACTGAGCAATGCTGATGAATTTATTGTCAACACAATAAGAGAGGCTTAAGTTTAAGGATCCCCATACTATGTAGAGTACATGTGGTGGATACCAGCCCAGATCAGGTCGTCGCAAAAGTACCCGACGTCGCACCCAACCGGACCCTTATCGGCCTTAAGTCTTGCACTTCGCGTTGTGTTATTTGTAATTTGTCGTAATTGTTTGTGTTGTGATATATATATATATATATATATATATATATATATATATATATATATATATGAAGTTTTAAGTTTCTTATATATATATAGAGAGATATGAACAGTTGTATATATATATATAAGTATAATGTCTTAAGATTAGGGTAAATGATTCCGGTTCAAGAAAGCAAGGGCGCTGTTCAGCCCTCCCGATCCAAGCCGCAGCTGCTCCCTTCAGAAATGTCACAGGCCTGTTCTCCTGGTTCGCTGGATTGATGGACTAGGGTTTCCTAGCCGCAACCTCTCCCGACTTTGGCGCCACAACGCTCCAGCGCAACCGCAACATATTCCCTATTAACGCCCGCCGAAGCCTCAGTCTGGTCGACTTCTTCCACCTCCCGACGGTTTCATCCCCACAAAATGAGCTCCACCATGGCCGCTGTGGAGGGTAACTGTTTAATTTATTCCTCCTTGTTTTCTGCTCGAACCCTATTAATGTGGCTGCTTTAGTTTTTCTTTTCCGAGAGATTGTTGATTAATGAAATTTGAAGATTGTTGTGTGTTTGCTTCTTGATTTGGGATTCCTGTAGTTGATAGCTTGCCTTGTTATTCCTGTTTGCATCTCCCGTTGATTCCTGTGCGAATTTTGAACAGGGGTTGTTGTTCCCTTGTTGAAGAAGGTGAACAATGTTATTAAATTCACTGTGTTTGGTTGTGATTTCCCATTTGACTGTTAACAAAGATTGTTAACTTTGTTATTTTTTGACTGTTGCCGAGAATAATAGAAAGTGGTTGTTTGATTATCCAAGTTAGTAAAGTGTTAGACAAATTCGTGAAACGTCTTGCTTGTGAGGGAGAGAGTGAATTAATTTCGTGGAACCTCTAGTGTGAGGAGCGAGTGAAGTTAGATTGTTAGGTTTGTGGCTTCTCTCGAGTGAGTGACTCTGTGGAACCACTTTTGTTTGTGAGTGAGATTCTTCGTGGTGCCCGTGTGCGTTAGCGGCCGACCTCGGAGTGGGAGATCGAAGATGACGAGACGTTTCTCGCGTGATCGCCATCGACTTCGAATACGGAAGACGCCTCTTCCGTGGGTAATTGTTTCTTTCTTTTCATTTGTGTGCGCCTCTATATTTTCTCGTAGGATAATAGACTCTTTGCTGGGTTTTCGCCCGAGTTTTGTCAGCGAACGCTACGTCAAAAACTCCAAACGGTAATGTATTTGGAGTTCACGATTTCCGTTGTGCTACGACGAAGGGAACGGAACGAAGGTTGCGATCTTTCTTCCCGGATTTAAAATTGAACCATTTTATTAAGAAATTTCATTGTTCTAACAACGTAGTGAATTTCGTGTTTTACAAAATTACGTTGCTTAATTTCATAAACTTTGTGCAACGCCCGCTCAAATTTTTTTTTTTAAAAAACATATTTCGTTGCATTCGGTTAGGGTTTCCTAGAAAACGGCGACAGACGCGCAAACCCTACGCGCCGTCCTGCATCAACATGTCAATTACAAGCCTTCATAAAGGACTCGAGGAATGGCCAGGTATTTATCGTGCCCCCACCTTTTATTTTTTGCTCTCCAGACTACCAAGGTACCGCCCACAGAGGTACATTAACGAGTGGTCTTCCTGTCATCCCGACTTCCTATGCAATCTGCGTCTGTAAGGACTTTAATTGTAAGTGTTTTTTGGAGAATAGTAGTTCAAAGGACTTCTTAAGGTATCTCAGTAAATGATGAGTTGTCTCTTGGTGTTAGATTCTTGGGGCATGCATATGTTTGCTCGATATGTCCACACATATATAATAGTAGGGCGTGTGTGTGATATGTATATTAGTTTTCCAACAAATCTCTGATAGCTTGATACATCAACCTTGTCGCCATCCTTATCCTCACTGATCTTTAGATTTGCCTCGATGAGAGTATCCATTGCAACACATTCAAGCATCCTCATTTCCTTTAAATCATCTAGGACATATTCCCGTTAAGAAGTGAAGATGCCCTTATTGGATCTTGCTACTTAAATCCCAAGAAAATATTTCAGCTTCCCTTGACCTTTGACCTCATATTCTTTGGCCAAATAACCTTTGAAAGAAACAATCTCCTAAATGTCCTCTCCAATGATTACAATGTCATCCACGTATACAATGAGAACAATGATTTTTAACTTTGCCTTTTTAAAAAGTGTAATCAGACTACGACTGCCTATAACACTATATGAGATGAGTCTTATTACCCTTTTTAAAAAGTCAGTGTTAAAAAATCATTGTTCTCATTGTATATAATGCCTTGGATGTGAACATTGATTTTTTAACGCTGCCTTTTTACAAAAGATACAATATATAGGGGGATGATGACATTTTTAACCCTTTGTAGTGGAGGAATAACCAAGGAAAACACATCTCTGAGCACGGAGATCATGCTTGTCCTGGTGAGGTTGGTGACTGTGTACAAAACATACACACCCAAAATCCTATGGAGGAAGATGTGATGTATGAACCTTGTTGTGGGTAGAGAGTTATGCTTTAGGAATTGTGAGCCAAGAACTCTGAAAGAAGGATGATTGATAATATGAGCCACAATTAACACCACTTCACCCTATAGGACTTAGGAAGCTGCATGGCGGTGAGTAGACAATGAGCAACATCAAGGAGCTGCTTGTTCTTTTGTTCCAATACTTCATTTTGAGTGGATTTGTGTACACAAGTAGTTGATGAATACTACCATGATTAACATGGTAATTTGTAAGATCTAAACACCCGACGATCGCTATACTCTCCTCTATTATCACTACGAGGGGCATATCTAGTACCTTTGAATTGATTTACCACCATCTAATCTATTCTTGAAAACAATTTAAGACCACTCTTTTTTAAGTAGATAAACTCATGTAGTGTGAGAAAAACAATCAATAAAGGTAATATACAAATGAAAAATAATTAGAGATAAAACAGAAGTACCCCAAACATCAAAATATATTACATTAATCGACAACAAATTTTGAGATGAAATATGAGAAAAAGTATCACAAACATGCTTAGAAAGTTCACAGACATCACTAGACAAATGTTTAAGTGCCAGAGATAAAAGACAACAATTTAATAAGATAAACATGAGGCAAATGTTTGAGACACTGGTGTTAACATCGAACATCCTCAATAGTGGGATTGCGACTGATAGTCAGTGAAAGAGCCTGTGAGAGTGGCCTCTTGTCCAAGAAGTACACACTTCCACGATTCTTAATACTGCCAATGTTCTGTCTCATACTTAGATCCTGAAAAATACAAGAGTTAGGAAAAAAGTTATTGAAAAATTCAAGGATCTTGAAATATAAATGATGGAAAGTAAATTATGAGGAAAAGAAAGAACATGTAGAATGATGCAAGAGAGATAGTGGGGGAGTACATGTTTTGGCCTTTGCCCTGATTGAGGGACAAGGAGCCACTGACAGAAAAACTGTCACAACCCGATAAAGGAGTGTAAGAAACAAAACCTGAAGACGGTCCCGTCATATGATTGGTAGTGTCTGAGTCAATGATCCATTCAGATGAGGTGTGGGAGCAGTATGTGCATTCCATATACCTGAAGCGGCAAAGGTCGTGGAGGAGGCACCTTAAGATGAATCACCCCGAGTTTTGCATCCAACTGAGTGTATCAAGCTCATTAGTAGACTCAATACCAGAAGATGGTGCAAGTATAATAGATTCCTCGTGGAGTTCAGTGGTCTAAGAAACATCCTAGGATTATGAACCGAACTGTTGAGTACTATCTCGTCCTCTAATTCTCCTACCAGGAGGGGCATGCTGATGATGTAATATGAGGAAAAACTCACATAGGTGACATCTCCTGCTGCAGTAATCACAAGAAATCGACAGAAGTTATCAGTGTTACACGACCAAAATTAGCCAGGCAAATGATTAATAGTTATGCTGGAACTTAGAGATCTTCATGAATCTTTATCACAAAAAACATGTTGAATGCCTCTTTAAGGGAAGGAAGCGAAGAGCATTGGAGAACATGTGTGCAACATATCAAAGTCCATGTTCAACCTTATACAGAACACATGCACTCTATAAAGGTATTCCTTATTTAGGGTCTGTTTGGCTAAGCTGTGGCGGTGCAAGAAGCAGTGGTGGGAAACAGTGGTGCAAGAATCAGCTGTTTTACAGTGGTGGAAAAATTTATGAAACTGTTTGGAAAAATGTATTTGCAGTGTTGCGTGAAACAGTGATGCAGAATTAAACAGTGGTAGTGATAATTAAACAACCCGAAGAAGTTACGAAATCTAAAAATAAATAAACAATTTGCTCGACATTAATTTTATTTAATTATAAAAATAAATATATTAATATTGATGGGGTTCCCCAAAATATGTTCGGACGAGCCATAGATTTTTTTCCTCATCTTGTCCGACTCGACGCTACAATTCCAACGGACACATTCTCGCATAATTTTGAGTACGTTCAGTATTTCAAACGGACATCAGGACTCATGCATGCACACTTGATTCGCTCACGAGCAAGGACGATTCAATTTTGACCGATTCACGAGCGTCTCAAGTGACCCGCAATAAAAATTATTAAACAGTCCGCAAAATTTACGAAGTCCAAAAAAATAAATAATTTACTAGACATTAATTTTATTTAAATATAAAAGTAATTATATTAATATTTTTTAATTGTAAAAGTTAATTTTACTAAATGTTAATAGTGATATAAATATGTTCGAACGAGCCGACGAATTTTTTGCGACCTTGCCCGGCTCGACGCTACAATTCCAACTGACACATATTCGCACAATTTTGAAGTCGTTCAGTCTTCCAAACGGACATCAAGACGCACGTATGCACGCTCAACTAGATCACGAGCTAGGACGGTTCGTTTTTGCCCGATTCACGGACGACTCGAGTGACCCGCAAGGCCGCAATAAAAATACAAAATTAAATTTCAATTTTTATAATTAAATAAAATATCATTTTAATTTCTATTTTATGTATATATATATAATAGTTTAAAATTTAAAATATATTCATTATAAATATAAAACGTTTTTTTTTAAAAAAATTAAAATGTTTTTTTAAAAAAACAAATACAGCGCTGCAGCCCCTTTTCAGGGGCTGCAGCGCTGCAGCTGCCGCCTGCCGCGGGCGGTGGCTTCTTGCCACCGCCCGCACCAAATTTTGGTTTGGCGGAGCGGCAACAAAAACAGCTGCATGCAGCTGTGTTGCCGCTCCGCCAAGCAGAGCCTTAGTTGCACAACTTCTATAATGCATGTTGAAGTGAAATGCTCAAAATAATCTACTTCTTGATACCTCGCAAACTCAGAAAAATAATTAGAAAAATAAGGGGAGACATTCATGAAACCCTGCAATTAAAGAATTCGACGGTCATACACTTGAGTAGAACTGTCGATAGGGGTGTTCACGAACCGAATAGAATTTCCAAATTTGTGAAAGAATGTACAGTTCAGAATCTTTGAATTCAGATTTGTCCCGAAATCTTGGACTTGAATTTGGATTTGAATTTGAATTCGGGCTTGGATTTGAATTTGAATTTAATGATATAAAATTTATTTAAATATAGAGTTTATTTATTATATACAATTTATTTAAATATATATTGTTATTATTTGTGAACTATTCACAAATCTTGCCAATAGAGAGAATATTATTCGGATTCGAATGTCACTCAAATCCGAATTTGGATTCGAATGTCACTCTAATCCGAGTTTTGGATTCAAATTCGAAAAAAATGAATCTTAATCCATTCTTCACTAAAGCTTTATTCATTTGGCAACAAATGAGATACAAGAATTGGAATTGAAGTTAATTATAATTATGTTCAGCTGAATGCAAGAATTTTGTCACTAGAATTGCAATTAGTAAGCTGCTGTTCGGATGAATGTTCAAATTTAGTCGATGAAATTGAAAATTTAAATTTAAAATAATGACAATCACGTAAAACCTTCATTCTAAAAATTAAAATTTAAACAAACATCATTATAAGTTTTTACTCCCCACTCATCTTCATTTCAATTTGCTTACCTCCATATCCATCTTCACACTCAATTCTAAAAAAATCTGCACACATTACAACACTCAAATATTATTAAACAATAGATCCTGAAGAATTTACTTTTGAACATATGGTGGTAGAATCAAAACAGCTACTAAAATTATCACGAAGCAGGAAAATAAAATTACAGATTTACTATTCACACATTAGCAAGAAAAGGAGCATTGCGGCCTTAATGCTGCTCTTGCTTGAATATCGAGGAGGAAGAGCACTAGTCGTTATCCACGGGGATGCTGAATAAGAACTGCAGGAACGAGGCATGACTGCGAGAACGAGTCAATTCACCGAACGAATCCAACAATTGATTTGTGTCGTTTTCTATCGTAACATCTCGGTAACATCAAAATATACAACATTGGGGGTGAGGAAAACAACAAATTCAAGCCTTCTCTCCTTCAACGAGCTCGGTGAGGAAAGCGAGCCATCTCTCTATGGACGGGACCGCGACAAATAGGGAAGTGGCAAGTCTTATCTCTGTCAATGAACTTCACTTGAACGGTCGCTGGCGGAGAAAACAAAATGGGGACCCACATGACTGCGCCGCCTGATTCTAGGACGGGATGTGGCCTTTGCCTTCTTTGAGGCAAGCAGATGAGTGAGGAAGGTGGCCTCACGCGATGGTACACATGCCAGAATCGTCAATTATTACCACAGGTGGTAAGAATTTGGGGTGAGGGCGCTTAGGAAAAAATGAATTCCTATTGAGTTCAACTGAATTCAAATTCCACTCGAAAATGGAATTGGTAATTCCAATTCCAATTCCCCCAAACGAACGAGGCTTAGTCAATTTTTAAATTACTCACAAACTATTTGGTTTGTGAACAACCCTAGCTGTTGATCTGCGAGTTGGTCTCACGTGCATGAGTCTAGATCTCGTGGGCTGAATCCATATGCATAAATGCATATAACTCTTATATATCGTAGGAGACATGTAGTGGAAGCTATGTGACAACCACAAAATCTCACTTCCTCCGTGATGGATGTCACGACCCGTCACGACGAAAGTCAGAGTGCGCTTCGGGCTGGCCGTGAGGCCACAGACATGAGCAGAAAGAAAATCATGCCCGCTAAGGTAGTTGCAGAGAATAAAAAAAATAATTTTAGAAATAGTTACTTTATTGAACAATTTATGGTTTATAAATATGCGGAAAACGTTTAAGATTTTAAAACAATGAGAATTTAACGCACACACAATTCTTTGAAAAGTTTAATGCTACACACCGTGCTGAAATAGAAGTGAATGCAATGAGCAACAATAATGAATATGCCATAAATAAAATGAGCTAGTACATCAGAAGTATCATAGGAGTTGTCCACAATACAAGAGAAAATGACTTACAATAATTAGTACATGATAATTCACTGTGACAGTAAAGAAAAAACAAATACATAGAATCTGATGTAAGCAATTACTAAAGAAAAACCTCCAGGCGAAGCTGTAGCTGAGCGAGAAGTAACTCAATGTCACAACCCGCATTTTCTCCGAAATTTTAGAAGTATCAGAGTAGAAGAAAACGCGCGTTGTGATGCCACGTCGGACAGGGGATAACTGTCGACGCTCAGGCGACCACTAACTGCTAAGACTAAGAAAGTTCAAAACTTGAATGATGCGAAAAACCAATTATATTTTGAGGCCGTATCCCTCGGCTTCGTGGATCAACTAGTCCACCCTTTCAAAATTATACTTATACGTAGCGGAAAATACTTTATTCATTTTTTTACATCCTAAGAGGGTGCTTACGCGTCCCCAGGGGACGCCTAAGGCTATGCAAAACCCTAGATTTAATTTATGTATTATATATAGGAAATACCCTTTTTACGCGGTTTGAAAATAGTGATTTAAGCTTTTTAGAAAGGAAAACATGATGCCTATATTTTTGATATAATAGTTATTTTCTTTTATAGGTTTTAAAATAACTAGCAACCTAACATAAATCATCCCAGAAGCAAGTTGAATAAACTCCAAAACAGGAAATATAGCAGTATAAGCAAGGTACAAAGCTTCTAAAAGAGAAACCACCAGTGGGCGCCAACAACTGACACGAACCCACTGGTGAGTAGGTATATCTGTACTACAAGTCTAAAGAAACTACCTCCCAGAAGTGAGGAAAAGAAAACTCAGCAACAGCTATAGCACTAGCAACCTCCAGAAGAACCCTAGCCGCACAGTCGGCTATAAACCTGTACCTGAGGCATTCAAAGAAAAGAACGCCTCAGCAAAACAATATATAAATATGGAAATGAACAGAAGCATAAGAAAGAAGTGAAACAAGTAAGAGCTAAAGTAAACAAGTGAATGAGGAATACTCTCCATGAGTGAGCAAAAAGGAGTGCACCAAGTGCACGGGTGAGGTCAAGCCTCTCAAGTCTCTGCAGGAAGGATTAGCAAAATAATAAATCCAGGTATAAAGCTAGAGCAGAAAGAGTCACCTAATACTGGAGATGGACAAACAAAAAGAAAATCAGAAACACAGGCCTAGACTGGTGGCAACGGTCCAACCACGTCTAACGGGCCCAAACATTTCAAGGTGCTGTGGTGGTGGCATCGGTCCAACTCAACCAAACAGCTCACATTGTCTTAATAAGACAAGAAGTAAAACAAGGGTGGCGGCATCGGTCCGACCCACCTCAAAACCACATCCAACTCCAGCATTAAGTGACTCGGGAAAAAACCCCTTCCTGGTAGTCCCATGAACCACCATGAAGTCAACACTGAACCCTAAACATCTAGAGTAACCCGCCTAGGAGACTTGGCTGACGACCTTGGTTAACTAGACCAGCACCTAACCTCGCAATTTTATTCAACTTGAGTACACAAGGCACTACAGAGAGTTAAACACTCGATAATACTGTATTGCAAACCATTATCTTGGGCTAAACTTCAGCGTCAAGAGGTCTTACGCCTACGAATTTTATAAGTACCAACGAACTAAACCCCTAATTTGTTCATTCAAGCGGCTTAATACGAGTGAAAGAGCGTAACACAATACTAACTGTAACTGAGTGGTTTGATACCTCACACGCACAAGAGAATTTATACAACACATGCACGATTAGTTCACCAACAACACATGTACGCGTAAATTTAGGGGTTTGATACCGCACAAACGCACGGGGATTCGACATTGCATGCAAATCGGGGAAATAACACTAGACAAACATGAGATTTAGGTGATTTTGACACAAATCCGCCTTCGGAGCAACTACGGAGCAAGCTAAAAATATTCATGCGACTAATTAAAAACAAGCCTTAGCAAAGGCATACACCCAAGGAAGACCGCAACCAATTAAATACCCCATGTAGCGAACAACTTACTACCGGGGGGCTCTCGAGTTATATCCGATCGGGGCATAAATAATAAAGGGAAATCAGCCCAATAGCACCCCCATGTAGTTGCAGGAATGACAAAAAAAAGGGAAACAACGCATTGACAACAAACAAGCCATGAATGCGAGGTTTGTACCGATTTCCATATGCAACCAAGTAAAAAAAAAAGGCTATATATGCAGAAATAAATTTTCAGAAATCAAGCAAACAAGGCAAGGTACAGATTTACTTTGGCAAGGGTGCACTTGCCTGGACCTCGAAGGACTTCGGCCGGCAACACTCTTCTCAACAGGACCGGCCACAGCAACCACCAGGGAAAACCTGAACGAAGACAAACCGAGCGATCAAGCTTGGGAGAAGGCCGGTCGCAACTCTCGGTTCCGAAAAAAAAACACGGTGGAATCCCAAAAAAATTACCTTGGATCGAAGGTCTAGCCTAGAGGAGTTCGGATCCGGTCTCAAACGAAGATTTCGGGGGGGGGGGGGAAATGAGCGGCGAGCGGCCGGTCGGAGCAGCGTCGGGGCTTCCGCCTGATATCGCCTATCGCACGGGTTCTGCGAATCGCCGTCGGGTTTGGGGGAGATAACCTAAAACCTAAAACCCGGTTTTTATGTATATATATATACA
This sequence comes from Platanthera guangdongensis, assembly GCA_039583875.1. Lineage (NCBI taxonomy): Eukaryota > Viridiplantae > Streptophyta > Magnoliopsida > Asparagales > Orchidaceae > Platanthera > Platanthera guangdongensis. The sequence goes on along the minus strand of CM077154.1, from coordinate 90,984,868 downwards.
TTGATTCCTATATTTATTTATATATGCACACCACACACATACTCATATATTTATATACACTTATTTACACATATATATATACATACATACACATTAACACACACATATATATATATTTACACATACACTATCACAAATATATATATATACTTATACACGCACACTATCACAAATATATATATATACTTATACACACACTAACACATGATCGCAGACACGTACACGCACATAAATAAAACCTTGCAAGCACGTGCACATGCAATTACGCAACGGCACGCCCACATCGCTCGCTAAGCCCTAAATGCGAAAACGTGCAAATACGATCACATAAATGACGGCTCGCTAACTAGCGACCGTCGAAAAGGCGCGAAAACTAACGTTCTCGGATTCCGACCAAATCCGCACCGTAGCTAAACACTCGGGCTACGAAAACATCGGCGAAGTCGGACACAACCTCCGACGACCACACACTTGGGCAAACCTCGCCTGAAGCCAAAGTACAGGGATTCCCTAAGAGGCCCAGCCGGGCCTCCAAAACAGACGCCGGCTAGCTGGGGAAACCATACAACAAGCTAAAAACTCTAAGAACACCTAACGAGGTACTCTAACAACGGCACGAGCCGGGAATGCGCCAACGTAACGCCAAACGAGGACTTAAATAATTGCCGAAAAATTCGGGGGCGTTACAGTCACTCCCCCTAAAAGAAAGTTTCGCCCCGAAACTTTACGTACACTACCTCTACTATAGCAGGAAAGTAACAATATAAAAGTTACTAGAAATAAAACGTACCCGACAAATCAGGAGAACAGGCGAGGGTAAGCCTCCCTCATCGCCGACTCTAGCTCCCAAGTCGCGCTCTCCAAATCTTGATTCTTCCAAAGAACCTTCACCATCGGGATAGACTTCGACCGCAGCACCCGGTCCTGAGTATCCAAGATGCGGACCGACACCTCAACATACGAGAGGTTGGGCTCCAACTGGGGCACGGCATCCAAGACTTGCCCTCTGCTCCGCACACACTTTCGCAGCTGGCTCACGTGAAAGACATTATGCACGCCAGGGAAGTTGGCGGGTAGATCCAACCTATAAGCTGCCACACCAATACGCTCCAAAATTCTGAATGGGCCCACATACCTCGGATCCAGCTTACGGTTCTTGCCGAACCTCTTCACTCCAACCATCGGAGACACCTTCAAGAAAACCAAATCCTCTACCGAAAATTCCAAATCAGACCTACGCCGGTTGGCGTTTTTCTCATATCTTTCCTGAGCTAACCGAAGCTTTTCCCGGATGAGCTTCACAGCAACCTCCATTTCCTCTAGAGCATCAGGACCCAACAACGGCCTCTCACCGGCCTCAGTCCAAAACAACGGAGTTCTGCAGCGCCTCCCATACAATGCCTCGAAGGGAGCCATTTGCAAGCTCTCTTGGTAACTGTTATTGTAGGCAAACTCCATGAGCCGCAAACGCTCATCCCATGCTCCACCGTGATCTAGAATGTAGCATCTGATCATATCCTCCACAATGCGGTTCACCCTCTCGGTCTGCCCATTTGTCTGGGGGTGGTAAGCGGTAGAATATCTCAAGTCTGTGCCCAAACCCTCCTGCAAACTCTTCCAGAAACGGGAAGTAAATCTGGAGTCTCGGTCTGAAATGATGCTCACGGGAACTCCATGCAATCGGATGACCTCACTCAAATACAGCTCTGCTATCTTCTTCATCGGGTAGTCGATCTTATAAGGTACGAAGTGCGCACACTTCGTCAATCGGTCCACGATCACCCAAACTGAATCAAATCCTCTTGGAGATCTTGGTAAGCCCGTGATGAAGTCCATAGAGATACTTTCCCACTTCCAAGTCGGGATTTCCAAAGGAGTCAGCTTTCCACCAGGCCTCCCATGATCGGCCTTCACCCGCTTGCAAGTGTAACATTCAGAAACATACCGAGCTATATCCCCTTTCATACCTTGCCACCAGGCGATCTGCTTCAAATCATGATACATCTTCGTGGATCCCGGGTGGTAGGCAACACTGGATCCATGAGCCTCTTTGCATACCGTGCTCCTGATGTCTCCAACCGCGGGGATGCAAAACCTGCCGCGGTACTTCAAGGTACCCGAATCGTCGATGGAGAAATCCGGCAACTCCCCTCTCTCAGCCCTGAGGTACAGGTGTAACAAATCTGGATCATCCTTCTGGTGCAACCTGGTGAGCGAAATCCAAGATGGCTCTGCCACTGCCAAACTGCTTTGCAAATCACAGCCTCCCACAGAGATGTCCATCAACAAGAACTCTTCCACTAAACGATCCGCCGTGAGGTTGAAGATCTTCCCTGTCTTGCGACTCAGGGCGTCGGCCACCACGTTGGCCTTGCCTGGATGGTACTGGATCTCCACGTCATAATCGGCCACGAACTCTAGCCACCGACGCCGGCGCAGATTCAGCTCCTTCTGAGTAAACACGTACTTCAGACTCTTATGATCTGTGAAAATCTTGCACTGAGCCCCATAGAGTAGATGCCTCCACAGCTTCAACGCAAAAATCACCGCCGCAAACTCGAGGTCATGCGTAGGATAATTCCGCTCGTGAGTCTTCAACTGCCGCGACCCATACGCGATCACCTTCCCCTCTTGCATCAACACGCCTCCGAGCCCAACATGCGAGGCATCCACATAAACATCATAGTCCTTGCCCTCCGTAGGCAATGTCAAGACAGGAGCAGTGCACAATCTCCTCTTTAGCTCCAGAAAGGCCTCCTCGCACTGCTCGCTCCAGATGAACGCTGCATGCTTCTGCGTCAACTTAGTCAAGGGCGCTGCCAAGGTAGAAAAGCCCTCAACAAACCTTCTATAATAGCCGGCCAACCCCAAGAAGCTCCTAATCTCCTTGGGTGTGCTCGGCCTATGCCAATCCATCACTGCAGAAATCTTCACCGGGTCCACTGAAATGCCATCTTTGTTCACCACATGACCCAGGAAGGACACCTGCGGCAACCAGAACTCACATTTGCTCAACTTGGCATACAACTGATGATCTCTCAAGGCAGATAACACCAACCGCAAGTGCTGATCATGCTCCGCAGCATTCCGTGAGTAAATCAGAACGTCGTCTATGAATACGACCACAAACTTGTCCAGAAAATCTTTGAACACTCGGTTCATCATGTCCATGAATGCTGATGGGGCGTTGGTCAACCCAAAAGACATAACTAGGAATTCGAAATGTCCATGCCTCGATCGAAAAGCCGTCCGCGGAATATCCGTCTCCCGGATCCTGAGCTGATGATATCCTGATCGAAGGTCAATCTTGGAGAACACAGAACTGCCACGTAACTGATCGAATAAGTCGTCGATTCTGGGCAGGGGGTACCTGTTCTTGATGGTGACTTTGTTCAACTCCCTATAGTCGATGCAAAGGCGCATCGAACCATCTATCTTCTTCACAAAAAGAATGGGTGCACCCCAGGGCGACGAGCTCTGCCTTATGAAACCCTTCTCCAATAACTCATCCAACTGGGTACGCAGCTCCTCCAGCTCTCGCGGGGCCATCCGGTACGGCGCCTTAGCAATAGGACGCGTACCCGGCTCCAAGTCAATCACGAACTCGACATCCCTGGCAGGGGGAAGACCGGGAAGGTCGCTAGGGAACACATCAGAAAACTCACGGACAACAGGGATCTCATCCAACAACGGCACACTGCTAACAGTCCCCAGCACCGAGACTAAGCAAGCAAAACAATCGGAACTGAATAACCTCTGAGCACATACCGCAGAGATCGCCGGAGAGGCCTGACACGGATCGTCATAAATACTCCCAGGCTGACCGTTGTCCTTCTTGAAGTCCAAGCGCTTACCCCTGCACTGGATCACCGCATCGTATCTGGACAACCAATCTATACCCAGGATGACGTCGAAATCTTCCAAGTCTATAACCTTCAGATCCGCCTTGGCTGGGAAATCCCCCAACATAATAGGACAATCCAGAATGCCCTGATCTGATATCACAGAATCACCCGAGGGGAATTTGACGCAAAAGGCATCACCGACACGATCAAGAACCAGCTGGCACCGCTCTACAAAGGCCCTAGCCACAAAGGAGTGGGTAGCACCTGAGTCAAAGAGAACGCGCGCCCCAGCGGTTCTTTACCTTAAAACTCCCTATATAAATATCAACGGGGAATTGCACAGTCAATACAGAAAACAAAAGCCAAACTAAACGGCAACGAAAGTAAAATACTAGCAAGAAGGTTTACCTGAAATGACTTGCGTCGAAGTTTGAGCCTCCGCTGAAGATATCACGTTCAGCTTCCCTTTGCCTCTATCCATAGACTGAGGCGGTGGCAACGCCTGAAGAGGAACTGGTCGGTGCACAGACTGGAGCTGCGGGCATCGGGCCTTGGTATGACCTTTCTGTCCGCACTGATAGCAGACCTTGTCCTTCAACCAGCAACGGGCAACATCATGCCCCTCTTTCTTGCACAAAGTACACACCGCATTCTGCCTGGGAGCATCCTGTATAGCATGCACATGCACCTTCTGCGCCGCAGCCCTCTTGAAACATCTCTCAGCAGGATGGCCCGGCCGGCCGCAAAAACCACAAACCTCCTTGCTCCTCTTCCCCGAAGGAGCACCAGGCACTTGGGGGCTCTTTGCTTCAGCAGCTTTCCTCTTCTCATTCCTCGCCTGCTGTCCTCTATGCTTCGCGTTTTCGATGGCCTCTACCTTCAAAGCGGCCTCCACTGCCCCAGCATAACTCACCGCTCCATGAGCCACCGCTAGCTGCTGTACCTCGCTCCGCAGGCCACCGAGGAACCGCTTTGCTCTATCCTCCTCTGAGCTCACCAAACTAAGGGGCAAAGCGACTGAGTTTGCTGAACTCGATCTCATACTCGCTGACTGAAAGCTGCCTCTGCTTCAGATGTAAGAAATCATTCATCAGCCTGTCTCGCTCCACTGACGGTAGAAATTTCCGCATCAAGATCTCCTTGAAGGAAGCCCAAGTGCTTCCTCCTACCATTCCCTCCTTCTCCCTCATCCACCAGCTCTTCGCTAACCCCTTCAGCTGATAGGCGGCCAGCATCACCTTCTGATCATCAGACACTCCTGAGTAGTGAAACATCTCTTCTATGGTGATCAACCAGTCATCCAATACCATGAAGTCCGCCTTACCATCGTAGGTAGGGGGTCGCAGTCGCTGGAATTGAGTGATGAAAGCCATCTCCGGGGGCACCACCACTGGAGGCACCAAAGGGGCTGGGGGTGCAGGAGGTGCGGGAACAGCTAAACCCGCAGCAGGGTCCTGCGCTCTCGGGGCTAGTCCTGCCACCACAGTCAACAGGGACTGGATCTGAGACTGAACGTCCACCATCTGCCTCGATAGAGGCTCATTGCTCTGCCTCAGACTTTCCATAACTGTACCGCTTTGTGTACCAGAAGACCCGCCCTCGGATTGGGGAGTCGATCTCGCCACTCTACGCTTAGGCGCCATCCTAAAAAAAATCAACAAACAAACATCAGAACCTAGTTCAACCACTAGGACAAAACAACAGGTACAGACAAACCTACATAAGTACTTGCTTTCACTGCCAACTTGCTCTGGGGTTTTTTTTTTATATATGTATATATATATTTATACAGGGGAAATAATGTCATGCTTAACCTAAGATGGTTCACCACCATCACACTAACTCTTGTGCCTAAGTCGAGCATGCATGAATTTTTTAATCTCTTTTTGACTCAAAACCATGTGTGTACATATGTCATCCTGCAAGTCTTTAGCTTGACACGTTGTGCTTATGCAATGTTATGTTATGCATGATTGTGCTATGCATTCTAAAAAGGCCCTAATGCATGTTATGAGCGGCGTACACATGAAAATGTTATGCATCCCATACTACATAACATTTTCATGCGACGAAAAAGAAAACGTGCTAGTCGCATTCATGTGGTGAGGTTATGCATCCCATACTACATAACCCTCACATGTTGTCTCCTATGGTGGATCCATATACGAACACATATTATGTATCCCATACTACATAATATGCCCCGTATACTTCATGTTATGCTATGAGTGTAGTGTTCGTGCTTCAGCCAAGACGTGCCGATGACATATCGGTGTGTGTATGACATGATGCTAAACTTCTAATACTCACAAGAAAAGGTTGCCCGACAAATTTGTCAAGCAACCTCCCTCTGATACCAACTGTCACAACCCGCATTTTCTCCGAAATTTTAGAAGTATCAGAGTAGAAGAAAACGCGCGTTGTGATGCCACGTCGGACAGAGGATAACTGTCGACGCTCAGGCGACCACTAACTGCTAAGACTAAGAAAGTTCAAAACTTGAATGATGCGAAAAACCAATTATATTTTGAGGCCGTATCCCTCGGCTTCGTGGATCAACTAGTCCACCCTTTCAAAATTATACTTATACGTAGCGGAAAATACTTTATTCATTTTTTTACATCCTAAGAGGGTGCTTACGCGTCCCAGGGGACGCCTAAGGCTATGCAAAACCCTAGATTTAATTTATGTATTATATATAGGAAATACCCTTTTTACGCGGTTTGAAAATAGTGATTTAAGCTTTTTAGAAAGGAAAACATGATGCCTATATTTTTGATATAATAGTTATTTTCTTTTATAGGTTTTAAAATAACTAGCAACCTAACATAAATCATCCCAGAAGCAAGTTGAATAAACTCCAAAACAGGAAATATAGCAGTATAAGCAAGGTACAAAGCTTCTAAAAGAGAAACCACCAGTGGGCGCCAACAACTGACACGAACCCACTGGTGAGTAGGTATATCTGTACTACAAGTCTAAAGAAACTACCTCCCAGAAGTGAGGAAAAGAAAACTCAGCAACAGCTATAGCACTAGCAACCTCCAGAAGAACCCTAGCCGCACAGTCGGCTATAAACCTGTACCTGAGGCATTCAAAGAAAAGAACGCCTCAGCAAAGCAATATATAAATATAGAAATGAACAGAAGCATAAGAAAGAAGTGAAACAGGTAAGAGCTAAAGTAAACAAGTGAATGAGGAATACTCTCCATGAGTGAGCAAAAAGGAGTGCACCAAGTGCACGGGTGAGGTCAAGCCTCTCAAGTCTCTGCAGGAAGGATTAGCAAAATAATAAATCCAGGTATAAAGCTAGAGCAGAAAGAGTCACCTAATACTGGAGATGGACAAACAAAAAGAAAATCAGAAACACAGGCCTAGACTGGTGGCAACGGTCCAACCACGTCTAACGGGCCCAAACATCTCAAGGTGCTGTGGTGGTGGCATCGGTCCAACTCAACCAAACAGCTCACATTGTCTTAATAAGACAAGAAGTAAAACAAGGGTGGCGGCATCGGTCCGACCCACCTCAAAACCACATCCAACTCCAGCATTAAGTGACTCGGGAAAAAACCCCTTCCTGGTAGTCCCATGAACCACCATGAAGTCAACACTGAACCCTAAACATCTAGAGTAACCCGCCTAGGAGACTTGGCTGACGACCTTGGTTAACTAGACAGCACCTAACTCGCAATTTTATTCAACTTGAGTACACAAGGCACTACAGAGAGTTAAACACTCGATAATACTGTATTGCAAACCATTATCTTGGGCTAAACTTCAGCGTCAAGAGGTCTTACGCCTACGAATTTTATAAGTACCAACGAAACTAAACCCCTAATTTGTTCATTCAAGCGGCTTAATACGAGTGAAAGAGCGTAACACAATACTAACTGTAACTGAGTGGTTTGATACCTCACACGCACAAGAGAATTTATACAACACATGCACGATTAGTTCACCAACAACACATGTACGCGTAAATTTAGGGTTTGATACCGCACAAACGCACGGGGATTCGACATTGCATGCAAATCGGGGAATAACACTAGACAAACATGAGATTTAGGTGATTTTGACACAAATCCGCCTTCGGAGCAACTACGGAGCAAGCTAAAAATATTCATGCGACTAATTAAAAACAAGCCTTAGCAAAGGCATACACCCAAGGAAGACCGCAACCAATTAAATACCCCATGTAGCGAACAACTTACTACCGGGGGGCTCTCGAGTTATATCCGATCGGGGCATAAATAATAAAGGGAAATCAGCCCAATAGCACCCCATGTAGTTGCAGGAATGACAAAAAAAAAGGGAAACAACGCAATTGACAACAAACAAGCCATGAATGCGAGGTTTGTACCGATTTCCATATGCAACCAAGTAAAAAAAAAGGCTATATATGCAGAAATAAATTTTCAGAAATCAAGCAAATAAGGCAAGGTACAGATTTACTTTGGCAAGGGTGCACTTGCCTGGACCTCGAAGGACTTCGGCCGGCAACACTCTTCTCAACAGGACCGGCCACAGCAACCACCGGGGAAAACCTGAACGAAGACAAACCGAGCGATCAAGCTTGGGAGAAGGCCGGTCGCAACTCTCGGTTCCGAAAAAAAACACGGTGGAATCCCAAAAAAATTACCTTGGATCGAAGGTCTAGCCTAGAGGAGTTCGGATCCGGTCTCAAACGAAGATTTCGGGGGGGGGGGGGGGGGGGGGAAAATGGGCGGCGAGCGGCCGGTCGGAGCAGCGTCGGGGCTTCCGTCTGATATCGCCTATCGCACGGGTTCTGCGAATCGCCGTCGGGTTTGGGGGGAGATAACCTAAAACCTAAAACCCGGTTTTATGTATATATATATACATTGATTCCTATATTTATTTATATATGCACACCACACACATACTCATATATTTATATACACTTATTTACACATATATATATACATACATACACATTAACACACACATATATATATATTTACACATACACTATCACAAATATATATATATACTTATACACGCACACTATCACAAATATATATATATACTTATACACACACTAACACATGATCGCAGACACGTACACGCACATAAATAAAACCTTGCAAGCACGTGCACATGCAATTACGCAACGGCACGCCCACATCGCTCGCTAAGCCCTAAATGCGAAAACGTGCAAATACGATCACATAAATGACGGCTCGCTAACTAGCGACCGTCGAAAAGGCGCGAAAACTAACGTTCTCGGATTCCGATCAAATCCGCACCGTAGCTAAACACTCGGGCTACGAAAATATCGGCGAAGTCGGACACAACCTCCGACGACCACACACTTGGGCAAACCTCGCCTGAAGCCAAAGTACAGGATTCCCTAAGAGGCCCAGCCGGGCCTCCAAAACAGACGCCGGCTAGCTGGGGAAACCATACAACAGGCTAAAAACTCTAAGAACACCTAACGAGGTACTCTAACAACGGCACGAGCCGGGAATGCGCCAACGTAACGCCAAACGAGGACTTAAATAATTGCCGAAAAATTCGGGGGCGTTACACTCAAGGTGCAGACGGCGCAGTCACGAACCCTAAAGCAAATCCAAAACAGAGAAAAATTACCTCAGAACATAGGAATTAAAGCATGAGCAAATTAATTAATTAATTTGTGAGCAAAACAGACATGCTTGATCGAACATTGATATACCTTGAACAGAACTAGTAAACATGCCAACATCTAAGTCAAACAGATATTTATGAAATGATAGCCTATCCCGGGATAAAGACTAGAATTATTCATGTAATATGTTGTAAACTGTGATCGATGAAGGGTGTAGGTGCTATAGCGAGCGCACATGGTTCACGATCGGATCAACGTGCAAGTCTTGACGGAAACGTTAGTAATCTGCTTACAGTGACCATGACGGCAGACAGATGCCCAGTTAGACGCTACAGTTCAAAGATTTGCTGACAACTACGAATTTATCTTCGAGTTTCATACTTAGGTGATTATTTATCATATTAATTTATGACAATATTACGAGAGTTCAGAGATTTCACCAAAATAAAATAACGTTAGTAAATAACATAGGGAGCAGATAACAAGGTTAAATTCCAAAGTTTGCAAGTGAGAGATGGTTCTCCACTTGCCTTAAGGTGACGTCGAAAACGTTAGCGACAACTAAATGACACAAACGAGGTTAAAGGCTCTAGCTAAACCTGTTCCAAGATCAAAAATGTACTTCAAAATGCATCAACAAGATTCCTACACTTGCACACGCATTTGATAACCGCGCTACACAACATGAGAGCAAGTTTAGAAATTTACCTCCCTCGGGAGTGAGGGGAGAAGAGGCTACCGCGAGAGATCGAGGATTTTGGCGGCATTTGGATGTGATAAGCCCTAATTCGGAGAGTGCTTGGAGTGATTCCACCATCTAGATCCGATGAGCGGCACCAAGGAAGCCGAATCTAGGCTCAAAGATCCACTTAGAGGAGTTTCAAGCGAAACCCTAGGAGTCCCTCACGAAATCCACCGGCCGGAACGAGGAGGAGCTAGGGTTGCCGGAGAAGAACACTGTCTTTGCCCTCTCTGGTCGGAGGAGGAGAAGAGGAAATGCTGAAGTTGCCTTAAAAGGAAGAAGAAGCGACCATCGAGGTTGACGGTGTCGTCGGCTTCCTGGAGAAGCACAGTCGCTGTCTTCGGTGTCGTCGGCCAACGAGAGAGCCAGAGACGGCAGGGGAAACCAGAGGGAGAGGCGTCGGGGGCTGCGGGAGGAAGAGAAGGCGGGATTCAGCGGTTTGCGGTAGCGAGACAGGAGACAGGAGAGAAGCGCTGGGTCGAGGGGTGCGGGATGCAGGAAATAATGAAATTGGGGGGGGGGGGGGGGCTTTGGTTTAAAGAATAAATTAGGGTTTTTTATATACATATATATAATTATTGTTATTACTATCATTGTGATAAAAAGAAACGAGGTTGTTACATTCTCCCATACATAGGAAGTTTCGTCCCAAAACTTCCTAAAGATTCTCTGAATGGGGCCAAAATAACGAAATTCAAACGACATGCACTTCAACAACAGTTTGTCATATAAAACATGGAAGCTTACTATGAAAGATTCTGAAATAACAAGAAAGTCAGACTCAGAGACGTACCAAGATTAAGAGAAGAGTTGCGGATACTTGCTGCGCATGTCAGATTCGAATTCCCAAGTGTACTCCTCAGACTTGCCATGCACCCAAAATACCTTCATCATAGGAATGGTTCTCTGGTGAAACTTGCGTTCTTGATATTAGACGATCTTCGTGGGCTCGACTGGATAAGATAGATTGGCTTCAGGAATCACTGGAATTTCTTTAAGAACACGATTAGGATCGTGGATGTATTTCCGAAGCTGACTGACATGAAAGACATCATGAACACCGACCAAGGAAGCAGGTAGCTCCAGACGGTAGACAGATCCTCCAATACGTTCTGAGATTACGTACGATCACACGAACCTCGGGCTGAGCTTATGATGACGACCGAACCGTTTTACTCCAAAAGTAGGGGAAACCTTCAGGAATACTTGATCACCCACGACAAATTCTAACGGACGACGACGCTGATTAACGTATTTCCTCTGCCTCTTGATGGCACGACTGAGCTGAAGATGAGTCTTCTTTGTGGCTTCTTCCATATCCTGGAGCATCTCAGGCCCCAAAATCACCTTTTCGCCAACTTCTGACCAGTAGAGCGGGGCCCTGCAATGATGCCCGTACAATGTTTCGAAGGGGGCCATCTTGAGGCTCTCTTAATATCTGTTGTTGTAGGTGGATTCGACCAAGGGTAGATGCTCATCCCAAGCTCCCTTGTAGTCCAGAATGTAACACCGTAGCATATCTTCAAGAATCTGATTAACTCTCTCGGTCTGGCCATCGGTCGTCGTATGGTAAGCGATACTCAGGTTGAGATCAGTGCCCAAAGCTTGCTGAAATTCCTTCCAGAAGTGCGATACAAATGTAGAGTCACGATCAGAAACAATCCGCAGAGGAATCCCATGGAGCCTAACAATCTCAGAAACATAAATCCGGGCCAGCTTCTCGGTGGAATGACCTTCATTGCACGGGATGAAGTGAGCCACTTTAGTCATGCGATCAACTATGACCCAAATCACATCATGTCCTCTCGGAGTGCGGGGAAAACCAGTGATGAAGTCCATAGAGATATCTTCCCACTTTCATTCAGGGATAGACAGAGACTGCAGAAGCCCACCGGGGCGTTGACGCTGAGCTTTCACCTTCTGGCACGTCAGACATCGAGAGATGAAGCGTGAAATATAATTCTTCATACCAGGCCACCACACTATCTGCTTCAGGTCATGATACATCTTGTTGTTGCCAGGATGGTCAGATATGCGGGACTCGTGAGTTTCTCGACAAATACTATCCAGCAACTCAAGAACATCAGGAATACATATGCGACCTCGGAAACGCAGAACATCGTCAGCGATAGAGAAATCTGGAAGAGTACCGAGTTCAACCTGTCGGCGAATGCGCTGGAGTGCGGGATCAGACGGCTGCAGGTCCTTTACCTGTTCTACCCATAACGGGCCAGAGACTTCCCCTTGATCAACAGGTGAGAAGGATATGTCCATCCGCTCGAGGTCATCAACCAGGGCCGCGAGAGAAGCTGACATGGGTGCACATGAGGCAACAGAAGCCTGACGACTCAAAGCATCCGCCCCTGAATTGGCTTTACCGGGAACATACGTGAGCTGCAAGTCATAATCTGCTATGAATTCAAGCCAACGCCTCTGACGAAGATTGAGATCCTTCTGGACAAAAATATACTTCAAACTTTGATGATCAGTGAAGAAGTAACACTTCACGCCATAGAGATAATGATGTCAAAGCTTCAAAGCAAACATTACATCAACGAACTCCAGATCATGAGTAGGGTAGTTGCGTTCATGAATCTTCAACTGGCTCGACCCATAAGCGATAACACAATCTTCTTGCATCAGGATACAACCCAATCCAACTCCGGAGGCATCGGTATAAACTGAAAAGTCTAACCCCTCTGACGGAAAAGCTAAAACTGGCGCTAAACATAAACGTTGCTTCAATTCAGAAAAGGTCTGCTAACACTGATCTAACCACTCAAACCTGACATGCTTTTGAGTTAGCTTAGTTAAAGGAGAAGCAAAAGAGGAGAAATCCTTGACGAAACGCCGGTAATAGCCAGCCAAACCAAGAAAACTGCGGATTTCAGTAGTATTTATAATCTTGAAATGCGTTTATGATGTTTAATTCTCGGGAGTTTTAGGGTCAAGAATAAGTGGATGCAGATCCTTTCGATTCCGGGGCATCTCACTCTTTTACAACGCGCCATATCGTAAATCTCCATGGTTGGCCTACTTCGCCACTCGAAGTCCCTTTCGAGATTTTTGTGCCCGATCATCTGCACCTGTCAACTAGATGCATTCTCAATTGTCCGATACTGCTGGGTGAACTGCAAGTCGTCGCCGATCTCATAGTCCTGGATATGACAGAATTCGACATAATCTTGGGTATGAACTGGCTGGTCGTGTATCGAGCAAAGCTGGACTGTGGCAAAGAGGGTCAATGTCAGTATCGATGTGAAGGACTTCAACGTGCATGTTCAGATCACCCGCAGTCACCTGAAGGTAATTTCTGCTGTGCACGCCACTCGTCTTCTTAGCCAGTGATGTTTTGCTTGCTTTGTTTATGCTTCACACTCGGATGCTGCCACACCTCAACTTGAGTCTATTCCGATTGCTTCCGAGTTCCCTGACGTGTTCCCCGCCGAGTTGCCTGGAATGCCTCCCAATCGTAATGTAGAGTTCTCCATTGATGTAGAGCCTGGAACGAGCCCCATATCTAAAGCTCCATACCGTATGACACCGTAAGAACTGGAGGAGCTTAGATCGCAATTTGATGAGTTGCTTGAGCGTGGGTACGTTCGTCCCAGCTCTTCTCCTTGGGGAGCTCTCGTTCTCTTCGTTAAAAAGAAAGACGAATCCATGAGATTGTGCATAGACTATCAGGATCTGAACAAGGTAACCATCAAGAATAAGTATCCCCTCCCGCGCGTGGATGACCTATTTGATCAGCTCAAGGGCAGTGCCGTTTTCTCCAAAATCGATCTCAGGTCAGGTTACCATCAGTTGAAGATCAAGGAGTCCGACATTCCCAGGACAGCCTTCCGGACTCGGTATGAGCATTTTGAATTTTTGGTGATGTCATTTGTTTTGAATAATGCCCCTTCTGTTTTTATGGATATGATGAAACGTGTCTTCCGCGAGTACCTGGATAAGTTAATCATCGTTTTCATTGATGATATCTTAGTATACTCCAAGACTCATGAGGAGCATGCAACCCACCTCAGACTCACTCTCTCCACGCTTCGTCAGCACCAACTCTATGCCAAGTTGGTGAAATCTGAGTTCTGGCTGGATCGTGTTGCCTTTCTGGGGCATGTCATTTCGGGTGATGGACTTTCCGTTGACCCTGCCAAGATCTCCGCAGTTATGGACTGGAAGCAGCCTTCTACCCCTAAAGGCAGGTAATTAAAGGATGCAGGAGATTTAAAACTTTACTTAAAACATACCGGAGATGACGGAGGTAGATGCGAGCGCCTCGACCCGAGTGGCGACGTTCAGCACAGCCTTTCCCTTCTCTTGGGCTCCAGCAAATAGCCTGCAGAGGCTGAGCGGGGACCGAGTTTTCCTTCTCGGGGCAATCCTTGATCTGATGTCCAACCTGTCCACATCTGAAGTAGGTATTCAGCTTGCGGCGACAGTCTCTCACCAAGTGGCCCGATTTCTTGCAGAAGGCACAGACAGGGGAGACAGTGACAAGCGTCACTTGGGGCTGCTGTGCAGGCACAACCATCTTCTGCTTCTTCAGGAGAGAACGACAAACTTGGGAGATGTGGCCAACCTTGTGGCAGTAGGCACACACTTCCTAGGACTTGGGACCTTGCTCCCGAGGTGAATCACCCTTGCGCTTGTGGTCAGATGCATCATCATTGCTTGTACCATGCTGGAGTTTCTTGGCAGTACGATCCAACTCTATAGCTTCAACCTGCAAGGCGGCTCCAACCGTCTTGGCGTAGGTGGTGGCGCCATGGGCTACCACATGCTGGCGGAAGTCATGTCGGAGGCCCTTCACGAAACGACTGATTTTCTTAGACTCATCAGACACGAACTCTGCGACAAGGAGAGATAGGCGAGAAAACTCTATCTAATATTCAGTCACGGTTCTGCCGGGCTGCTGAAGGGACGGGAATCTCTCAGCTAACTTGTCGCGCTCCACAGACGAGAGAAACTTCTCCATGAGCGCATTCTTAAACTGCTCGCAGGTCATAGCGGAAGAGTTGGGGAGGCTGCGACGCTGAAGCCACCAGGTGTATGCATCCTCGGTCAGCTGGTAGGCCGCAAGAAGAACCTTTTGTGCATCAGGAACACCGGCATACTCGAAGTGCTTCTCCATCTGGGAGAGCCATTCTGAAATGACGAAGAAATCGCGACTGCCATTGATGGACGGCAGATTCTGCCTCTTGAACGCCAGCATATCTGCCATCGCCACAGGAGGGGCAGCCAGACCTGACACGAGCGGGACCACCAGGGCGTTAACAAGCGAGCCAGTTCCCGAACCAGGTGCAGAAAGGGTGGATCCAAGAGCAGAGGTAGTAGTAGCTCCAACTGTCCCCGCGCTGCCAGAATCAAGAGCTGTATCAGGAGTTTGTCGATCTTCTTCTAAGCGAGTGAGACGCTCGAGAATTTGCCTCAATAGCTGGGCAGTGACATCACCAGAAGCTGCTCCGACGGGAGGGGTAGCCTTCTTACGCTGCGATCGGTTATGGGCCATCTAAGGAGGAACACAAAGGAAACGAGTAAGAGACACAGTCAAGCTTTTCATAGAAGGTTAAGAAACAAAAGGTTCTATCATTTTAATACTGTCGAACACATAAATCATATATTAGTTACAACATTTTCATTGGACAACTCTAGGTAATGCTCATGTTAAAATGACAATGAATTACATGCAATGCCAGACAATTTGTAAATTCATGCGTGCACAATTATCATATATTGTTCTTGGATTAACACTTATGTAATGCGTTATGTTATGCATGCAATGCAATTATGTCTAAAATGCATTCCTAAGAATGTGCATGAATGAATATACATGACATGTTAAGCGCCCATATCACTAAAAATGTCATGCATATTATGATTCTAATGCCAACACATTTGAGAATATTAAACCTCTCATACAATTTAATATTCGCAAGCGGTGTATATCCTAGTGGAAATTCATATGCACAAAAATGTTAAGTTTGCTCATAACCCCTTAACATTCGTGTGCATACTACTCATGCTTATGAATGAGTGTTCGTGTTTCAGCCGCGAATAACATATAATGACAAGATGAGTGAAATAATGATGCATGTACACTTATTTACATAATAAAGTTCGAAATATTTAATAATTTCAAAATACTTCATTCTTAGGAGCAAACATCCCTCTGATACCAACTGTCACGACACGTCACGACGAAAGTCAGAGTGCGTTTCGGGCGGGCCGTGAGGCTACATGCATGGGCAGAAAGAAAAACATGTCCGCTAAGGCGGTTGCAGAGAATACAAAAAAAAGTTTTGGAAATAGTTACTTTGTTGAACAATTTATGGTTTATAAATATGCGAAAAACGCTTAGGAATTTAATGCACACGCAATTCTTTGAAAAGTTTAATGCTACACACCGTGCTGAAATAGAAGTGAATGCAATGAGCAACAGTAATGAATGTCATAAATAAAATGAGCTAGTATATCAGAAGCATCCTAGGAGTTGTCCACAATACAAGAGAAAATGACTTACAATAACTAGTACATGTTAATTCGCTCTGACAGTAAAGAAAACAAATAATAGAACTTGATGTAAGCAACTACTAAAGAAAAACCTCCAGACGAAGCTGTAGCTGAACGAGAAGTAACTCAAGAAGCTGGCGGTGCAGTCATGAACCATAAGACAAATCCAAAACAGAGAGAAAATGCCTCAGAACATATGAATTAAATCATGAGCAAATTAATTAATTAATTTGTGAGCAAAACAGACATGCATGATCGAACATTGATATACCTTGAACAGAACTAGTAAACATGCCAACATCTAAGTCAAACAGACATTTCTGAAATGATAGCCAATCCCGGGATAAAGCCTAAAATTATTCATATAATATGTTGTAAGCTGTGATCGATGAAGGGTGTAGGTTCTATATCGGGCGCACATGGTTCACGATCGGATCTGCGTGCAAGTCTTGACGGAAAAGTAAGTTATTCTGCTTGCCGTGACCATGACGACAGACAAATGCCTAGTTAGACGCTACAGTTCAAATATTTAATTACAATTACGAATTTGTCTTCGAGTTTCATACTTATGTGATTATTTATCATATTAATTTATGACAATATTACGAGAGTTCAGAGATTTTACCAAAATAAAATAACGTTAGTAAATAACATAGGGAGCAGATAATATGGTTAAATTCCAAAGTTTGCAACTGAGAGGGGGTTCTCCACTTGCCTTAAGGTGACGTCGAAAACGCTAGCGACAACTAAATGACGCAAGCGAAGTTAAATACTTTAGCTAAACCTGTTCCAAGATCAAAAATGTACTTCAAAATGCATCAACAAGATTCCTACACTTGCACACTCATTTGATAACCGCGCCACAAAACATGAGAGGAGTTTAGAAATTTACCTCCCTCGGGAGTGAGGGAAGAAGAGCCTACCGCGAGAGATCGAAGATTTTGGCGGCGTTTGGATGTGATAAGCCCTAATTCGGTGAGGGCTTGGAGCAATTCAACCACCTAGATCCAATGAGCGACACCAAGGAAGCCGGATCTAGGCTCAAAGATCCACGTAGAGGAGTTTCGAGCGAAACCCTAGAAGTCCCTCACGAAATCCACCGGCCGGAACGAGGAGGAGCTAGGGTTGCCGGAGAAGAACAATGTCTTTGCCCTCTCTGGCCGGAGGAGGAGAAGAGGAAAGGATGAAGTTGCCTTAAAAGGAAGAAGGAGCGACCGGCGAGGTTGACGGTGCCGTTGGCTTCCTGGAGAAGCACAGTCGCTGCCTTCGGTGTCGTCAGCCAATGGGGGAGCCGAAGACGGCGGGGGAAACCAGAGGGAGAGGCGCCAGGGGCTGCGGGAAGAAGAGGAGGCGGGATTCAACGGCTTGCGGCAGCGATACAGGAGACAAGAGAGATGCGCTGGGTTGACGGGTGCAGGATGCGGGAAATAATGAAATGAGGGGGGGGGGGGGGGGGGGCTCGGGTTTAAAGATGAAATTAGGGTTTTTTTAATATACATATACATATATATATAATTATTATTATTACTATCATTGTGATAAAAGGAAGTGGGGTTGTTACAATGGATTAGTCTTTTAAACCACTACATTACTGCCCCGTCAATGTAACCATGCAATTTGTGTCTACAAATAACATGATTAGCAACACTAGATAATTCTAGGTAGTTGTTCCCATCAAGTGAAACGATTGCAATCTTCAGCCAGTGAGAGTGGCCATAAGTCCTCTAAATATCGCTCATCCATGTCATCTGAACAATGGGCAATGAAAATGAAGAATCCCCTATGGAAACAATACCCAAATTCCAAATGGGAATAGGAAGAGTAAGAAAAAAGCAATCACCGCAACATATCAGACTAGCCATGAGACGGTTCCGACAACTGTCTATTTGGGGAAAATGTAGCCTGCCTACTAGATCAAGAGAGGATGCAAGAGGAATGAAAAGGTCTCCCTTGGTCAGAGAAACACAGTCAGGCGCTTGCGGGAGATTTGCATGAGTTACTGAAAAAACAGGCAGTCGCTTGCACCTAGGGCGTTTTCATGCTTGAGAGGTCCCTAAGCGCAGCAGACTCCTCAGTTCTCAAGTGCACGACCGCGCAGATTCACAGAGCTTTAGATGTGCACAATCAACGAATGGGAGTGACAGACGAGCTGGGTCAGCGAGCAGGGCGCATGTTGGAACAACGAGCAGACAAATAGTGAGATCGAGCTCCTTCACTCTGATACCAAGTTTACAAAAACTTATTTAGGAGAGAAAACCAATGTTAGTCATTAACACTAGTCCTGCCAATACATATACATGGGATATAATGCGAGACTTGCTATGCTAATTTAACTAAAACAATGCTCAAGTCAACAACTATAGATAGTTCTAAAAAGGAATTCATAGATTTTGTCAAGATCTTATTGTAAGAACTCAACCTTGTAACTATTGGAGACAAGGGTACATATGTAGATTGTTGGAGACACGTCTGTTTGGGTTTTCATGTCAGTTTTTTATATATTGAGGATATTTTATAAATCAGGTTTTAATATTTAATTAATTATATATATAATTATATGCTATTTTTATTTTTTGTTTTATATGTCATAATTTTAACTATTTTACAACATATTGAATTTCTAAATATTAAGAGCTATGTGAAACATTTCACGTGCAATGCGTTAATGATAGAAAATTTGTAATACTAATAATTTTAAGAAATTTGCATCTATGTATTTATTTTATGACATCAAAATTAAAAAAATTAAATTTCAAGCATACCTTATTCTTCAATCTTCATCGCTTACATATGCATTATGAGAAAAAATAACAAAAATCACTTGATTAGTTGAAAAAAGCAACATTAGAAAAGCCCCCTACTTCATTAGATAGTTAAATTTTCAGTCACTTTTCAAATTTTCATGCAATATCTTATTTATCCAACGACATTTCGCATCATCTGTAGTATACAAAGTTATCATTATCAATTAATTTATCATTCAAAGTCGAGAACCCAAGACATCCAAGTATCCAACACTCTATTTATCAATTAGTTTCTAAAAAGGAACAAAGCGTCCAAGTATCCATCATTTTATTTATCAAAAGGCACTAAACAACAAGACAACCAAAAAAATGAAGTGGGATATAAATTCATTTATCATTCTCTATGGACATACATCAGCAATTGAAAAATGATGTTGGATAAATAATTAATAATTAGGGTATTTTAAATCATTTATTTTTCAAGAAAACAAATAATACAATTTATTGCTAATTGCTAAACAAGGCATAAAAAACGAACTGATATATCACAACAACAAGGCACAAAGCAACAAGTCAACCAAAAAGATAATAACCACACACAACCACCAAGCAACGAGTACGACAACACGCAATCCACGTCCACCAAGCTATAACCACGAACATGACAGCAAGGCAGCAAGACAACCAGCAAACCACGACCACAAAGCTACAACCACCAACATGACTGCATGACAACTTGACAATCAGCAAACCACGACCACCAATCGACAACACTGTCAAGACAACAAGGCTAATAAAAGAGTAAGCGTGCAGCACCTCATGTCGATGCTGCCAGATCAGCGGAGGAATGAATGGATCGACGTTGAAGCAGAAGTAGGAAGAATAGATGGTTTAGTCGAAAGAAGACGGGGACAAAGGCAGCATCAAGCGCAACATGGGAGCGGGAAGAAGACGCAAATAGGGGCTGCGATGAAGAATAGGATCCCACCATTGATGTGGATGCCTGGATCAATAGAAGAGCACGACGAAGAATTAGCAGAGAGCTTCATCAAGGGGATTGGCAACCCCGAGCTGCGATAGGAATGATGGGATCGTCCAACGACGAGCACAGAAGGAAGCAGGATCAACAACAGAATAGGCGGCCGCTCCCGTCGATGGAATCAACTGACGATTCCATCGACGGGAGTGAACAGATGTGCTCAACGAGTGCCTTAACAGTAGTTCAGGACAGAGTTACGGCTAGGGTCGAAACAGAAGCGGGAATGTGGCGGCCACGGGAAAATTTTTTAGGGTTTCAAATCTCTGGCTCTAATAGCATGTTGAAAGAGTAGAAATTGAAATAGAAGTGATGATTCAATCATCCACACAGGGGCTTTAAATAGGAAATACATAGACTCATAAAGACTCGACACACGGTGTGGGACTAAACCCACTCACTACTACAAAACACTGATAGACCGACATTGCGACATTTCCAACAGTACTCAACATAAAAACTTTGCATAAATAGTAACTTTATGATATCCAGCTTTCATCATAATACGTGAACACTAATAGAAGAATAGAGACATTCAACTATCATGTGTCAAGCCCAAATGAAGAAGCTTGAGAGATATATTAAATTTTTTTTAATCATTAAATAGCTTGAAAATCCATGAAATGAATCCCCATTTAATATTTATTAACTTTAAGACACTCCATGGAGGTGGCATACAATAATATAATCTGATTGCGGATGGGGGAAAAGTAAAATTTGGCTAGGATATTATGTGCTACAACTTAATCTAATTTTAATGAGAAATAAATAATAATTTTCTAGGATGTCACCCTAAGAGGCATGCAAAACTTAACCTAATTTCAGTGGATACGGAAAGACTTGACTAAGTTCAAAATCCATATTAGATATGACATGAAACTTGAGCAAGGAGCAGGAATTTCAACAAAAGATTGTACAAGTACATTTGCATTCCTCCCATTGTATTGTAAAGTGATAATAAGACGCGTGCCTTTGTTGTAGTCGTAAAAGCGAACTCCTTTCGAGTTATCCAAAAAAGTTTTGAATGTGCGCCTTCAAGAGCAATCAACTCAAACTCCACCTCTCCACGCCTTCTACAAAAATTGTATTTATAAGTTCCCTTAGCTCAATAAACTTCCCTACGTTTCATATTTCTTAAAATCGGGCCCACATTCCACCTTTTTGGTTGAAAATAATGGGGTGCAATCATCCTTTGATCATTGAGACTATGCTCACACTGTTTCTATTTAGGAGTGCTCCCCATATATAAGGGGAGTAGTATGTGTGTATTCAAATAATGGGGTGTAATCATCCTTTGATCTTCGAATGTGTGGTATTTTGGCTCTCATTTGAGAGAGAGCACTTTGAAAGGCCCATCTTCCGAAAGTTGGCGGGAGCTTGTCTTCGATTGTATCGTGCCTCTTTTATTCCGCAATGCAATGTCGTTCTTGAACAATGTCACTCTATTTCTCTATAGATCCCTAGCAACTTCTTTGAAGGGAAGTAACAATAACACTTGTATCCTATTTTAGGAGAACAACCAAAACAAATACATCAATTCATCTTGTTATCCATTATTCTAAGTTCAGGTGAACTCATAGAATTGTTAAAAAAACTATCATGAAACATCAATTCTAGATTATCTAAATTTATGAATTTCCAATATCAAAATACTGTGTTATCCAAATATTGTTGTAGATGTAGGCCGGCATGTCCGACATGTCGGCCGACATAAAGACATGTTATGTTATTACTTATTAAGTATTATACTCTCAGTCTTTCTCGCATGTCTCACGTTGATAGAGTTACAAGCTCTCGCCCCTTTCTCACTCTCCTTCCCTAGCTCTCCCCCCTTTCTCACTCTCCTTCTCTAGCTCTCCCTCAACTCCCTCGCGCTCTCTACCAGTGCTCTCCCTCGACTCTATCACGCTCGCTGGTTGTTCTCTGGTAGTTGCGTCCTCACTGCTTGTTCTCTCTAGTGCTCTCTCTCTCACGGCCTACTCTTTTCTCCGGTAGTTGAATCCCCGCTGGTTCTCTCTGGTGCTCTCAAATCTCTCGCTGGTTCTCACTCTCTCGGCTGACTCTTTTCTCTAGTTGTTGCGTCATCGCTGGCTCTTCACCCTCGGGCTCTCGACTCTCTCGCAGATGCTCTCACTTTCTTAGTTGGTGCATTCTTCTCTCTGCCTCTCCCTCTCAATCTCTCTCTTTGCATTGTTCTCCCTGCCTCTCCCCCTTTATCTCTCATTTTGTACTTTTCTGCTCTGCATCGATGGCTTTTCCACTGCGTGAGATCTGGACATCGACGAACCCTATTGCTGCTATTGATACGACGGATGATCCCGCTGCTGCCTGTGTCGATCCAGTCGGCCGTCGTTTCTCCCGTGCTGCCTCCATGGATCCCCATCTGCTGCCTCCATGGATCCTGCTTGCGCATTTTTCTCTCCATGACAAAATCTCCCCGCTGCTGCCTCTGTTGTTTTTTTGCTGATCTCGCCGGTGCTTTGGATCCCGTTGCTCGAATCTCTCGAAGAATGATGGGTTGAAGTGTCTTATTAGTTCTTTTTAGTATTTTTATTTTTTGCCGTATGGATTGTATTGCGTGTTTTATGTCTTCTTGCACGCGTTATTCATGTGAGGGGGAGTGTTGGGATGAAGACGACTCATGATCTTTCCTGATTTTTTTCGCTTTCTTTCCACACAGCCTTTAGGCTTTTGTCGTATGTGTCACCCCATATGTAGTTCGATTGGTTGTGTTGGGACAAAACTGATGTTGGTGTTCCAATCTCAGCGGGTTGTGTCGCGTGGGACCGTGTCGTGTAGGACTGTGTTGTGAGGGTCGCCTTTTGTGCGGATTATCCCCGACAGATTATCCATGACGGATTATCCCCGATCTCTCGTTTGTTGATTTGCTCTTTCATTCTCTTTTGCATGTTGTGTGTGTAGGTGATGTTGTTTGACCGATTTCCAGCTTGTCCACGTCATGTGTGGGTCCCGCATCGTGTGCGAGTCTTGCGTCGTGTGTGGGTCAAGCGTCCTGTGTGGTTATGTCCCTGACTTGATTCCCCGGTTTGGAATTTCCCCCGGTGACTCGTCTGACGTTTGTCCCGCATCGCCTACATCCATTGCCGTTATTTGATGTGTCTAAGGTGAAGGTTCCCCTTCTGCTTGAGGGGGAGCGTCAAAAATGTCGCAATGTCGGTCTATCAGTATTTTGTAGTAGTGAGTGGGTTTAGTCCCACATTATGTGTCGAGTCTTATGAGCCTATGTATTTCCTATTTAAAGCCCCTATGTGGATGAATGAATCATCACTTCTATTTCAATTTCTCCTCTTTCAACAAGTACCTCATTAAATAAATTTTCAAAATTTTGAATGACATATTTGAATTAGAAAATTTGCATTTGGATTCATATACACAATTTTCCGTAAAATTTAAATTAATTTTATTTAATCTCACTTTTGTTGGAACATAGTTCAACACTCTCCTTTTGTTTGCGAATAGCAAATCCTAATAAATTTTCAACGTCTATTTGCAAATTAGTTACATGTATATGTGCTGATACAAGTAATGGTTGATCAGAAGCTGCTTGAGGTGAACGAATACATAGTGGTCAAAAAGTGAGCATTACGGGTTGTTACTGCTCGATGGTAGCTTGGACGGTAGCTCGGATGGCGATGACTGGCTCTGGTCGGCGATTGAGGATTGCTAACTTCCGATCGGCGGTTAGCGCTTGCTAGCTCCGGTCGGCGAGCAATTGTCCATTGCTTGGTTTGATTCGCGATCGCTCTCAGTCGGTCGTCAACAATTTACTTGCATCTATTATTCAAGATCGACCAAATGTCTACGGTACTGCCATCTCCCCGCGGAGGTAGCTTTGAGGAATGATCTGGTGCAGTTTTTGAAAGGTTTCGGGTCGATCTGGATGAACATCAGGTTTTGCACACTACCGCCAGTCGGTATAGACACACGTCCTACGATAAAAATTCGAAGTTGTTACGGTCCAGAAAGTTGTACACTACTGCTTGACGGTAGTGGCTAATGCTCAGTGCTAGCTCTTGCTCCATATGGAAAGCTAGTGGCAGAGAGGGACCAAAGGTGTGATTTTAAAAAGTTGTATACTACCACCATGCAACAGTGGCTAATACCTGGCTGTAGGTCTCAAAACATGACAATTTATATTTACATGCGAGATTTCTTTCCAAGCATCAATCTTTCACGAAGAGGTTCACCCTAGCTAACTTGGAGCACTGAAGAACTCCCTCTCATTTCGAAGGATCAATAGAAAGAAGACTTCAACAACGATCATTAAAGCAAAGGATTTGTAATGGAGCAATACATATTTATGCAATCCTTTGTTCTCTTCCTTCATCTTCAGTTTGAGGGGGTTTTCAAATCATATTCAATCTTATTTACTGATCTTCTCTTGCATTTCTTGTGTTTTTGATTCTCTTTGAATATTGTAATAGTGGAAATTCGTCATGGTTGTAGAGACTAGATCGGTATAGATCAAGGGTGGGGAATTTGCCGTGGTTGTGGTGACTAGATTGAGGCAGATCTTGGGAGGAAAGCCGTCGTGGTTGTGGCTTGAGGCTTATCCGGCGGTAGATTTGCTAGGGTCAACCAGTTTGAGGTGCGAGTCGGTATATAAAACCCAAAGATTCATCGCTTTTGATCTATGCGTCAAAGGATCATTATTTTTTATATCCAATCATAATGATAAGAATAAGAATGCTTTTCTTTTACTCATGTTCTTGATTTATACCTTTACTGTTCCTCTATATATTCCATCGACTACTCCAAGCTTGCATCTATATACTCGGCGCATAACGAGGACTAACACACAAAATTCAACTATGCCACCAAAACCATCATTGGATCCTGACTTAGGGCCTTCTGATCCTCCCATTGCCCTTTATAAAGATATCCGCTCTTGTACTTAATGTCCTCTTTTACATTATGTTTCTTACGATTTTTTTCTACTTCCCACAAAACCTTTGTGAATTTCCTTGCTTCTCATTCCATACCTGCATCTTGACAGCATGTCCTAGAGGTCTCTATGTGGAGAGAGGTGATGTTTGAGGAAATGACTACCCTTGAGAAGAACCATACATGGGATTCAGTGCATCTTCCCTATGGTAAGAAGACCATTTGGTGCAAATGGGTGTTCTCTGTCAAACAGAACTCTCAAGGGATTATCGAAAGGTGTAAGGCAAGGCTTGTGGCAAGTGGTTATACAAAAACCCTTGGAATTGTCTGTCAGGAAACATTTTCCCCGATGACAATGAGGAACATTATTAGGATCTTGTTATCTCGTGCTGTCTGCAAAGGTTGAGACTTTTGACTACTTGATGTGAAGAATGCATTCCTTGACGGGGATATGGATGATGAAGTTTACATATCTATTTCACTGAGCCTCACTTCTAATGGTGCATATCAAAAAGCCTGCAGATTAAAGAAGTCCATATCCTAGATGGGCTGTAAAAAATTCCCAAAAGCATGGTCTAAGAGATTTCACAAAGTTATGATGTCATTTGGGTATCACTAGAGCAATGTTGATCATACATTGTTCATCAAACATAAGAATAAACAAGAAATTTTCATTTTTCAGAGAAAATATACTCTGAACCTCCTTGTGAAGGTGGGCATGAGTGAGTGTAGACCTGCTCACACCCCATTTGAAGCAAACTAACGATTGAGGCATAATGATGAGGAGATGATTGAAGACATCTTTAAATTTCAGAGATTAGTAGGGAGGCTGTGTAATGGCCCCCTTACGACTACCACTACAATTTAACTTAATCATTCTTATTGAGCAAGGTAAGAACAATCAGAGTACAACAATATATAAGAAAGAGTACAAAAAGTAAAATATTATGACAAAATAACCAACCATTTCATTTCATAACTAATATAAAAAGTACATCATGATCAAAAGGCAGCCTGAAACAACTCTACGAAGGCTTACCAACACTGTACAGACAAAAAGGTAGCCCTATATATACTAAAAGGGGCTTACCGACACTATACAGACAGACTCAGACTAAACAACTACATGTAATAAAACTGAAACTCCTCGTTGCGACACTCTGGGTCTCTGTACGTCTCTCTGTGCTCCTCTAGTATGCCAAGGACTGCTGAGTAAACCTCCACCCAAAGACGATACTTCTTTTCCTGCCAAGGAGTGCATGGTCGACGTTGACTACTGGTGACTGAGACCGCCTCTTCCTTGGCCTGTTTAGTTGATTTTCTAATTAGTCAAAGGACTAAGTGAATTCGTAGTTTTCCTTCTTGAATTAGTTCATTTGTCCTTTCATTTTATGTAGTCTCATAATGACTTAGTTTTTCTTTCTTGTATTCTTTGTTAGACTTATATGTCATAGTTATGAGTGATACGAAGTGTAAACTAAGTGTCCTTGTCTCACACCTTTCATGTAATATTTTTCCGTGCCCTTGTCTCGCACGTTAATATTACCTTTCGTGCCCTTAACTCGCACGTTAATATTTACTATTCGTATAGCCCAGAAATTGACATATCATTTCTTATTCTTGCATTT
Source organism: Platanthera guangdongensis (assembly GCA_039583875.1). Lineage (NCBI taxonomy): Eukaryota > Viridiplantae > Streptophyta > Magnoliopsida > Asparagales > Orchidaceae > Platanthera > Platanthera guangdongensis. Next base: position 90,957,850 of record CM077154.1, on the reverse strand, counting down.
GACTTATCATTGTTTATCCTTGTTTCTTATTACTTAACTTGACTTGCCCACACGACATATTATCTTGACTTGTCATTCTTTCTCTTTTGTTCGACCTAAACACGTTAATAATTAACTGAAAGCAATACAATGTACAAATAGGAAATAAGAACTCACAGTGGTCTTCCCTTTGCCTTAATCCATGCCTTTATCCCTTCCACCGTCTTCTTTACGATTCCCAGCACTTCGGGATGCCATAACCTAAGTGAAATTATTCGTAATTATTATCCATACATACCACACATTGATTTCATAGGTTACACTTGACCTACTTAGGTCAAGGGACATTATTCCAATTAGAGTTTCGCTGCCATAAGTGCAATTTAATTTATTGTTTCCATTTGAGTGAAGGGGCAGCCATACCTAGCCTCCAAATAATTATTTGGAGTTAAGGGACTGACATTTCCCTCAAATCATTCGCTAGAAAATCATGGGGAGGAGGCATACTTGCTACGAATCCTTTCCCCATCCTCATACATGTGCCTAAATTTCGAAATCCCTAATACTTCACCTAGGCTTTCTTCAAATGACTAAAAATTGTGGATTAGAGCATGAACAACACTTACAGAAACTTTTCATACGAGTTTGATGGAAGGAAAGCTTAAAACACTCAACCCTGGGTTTTCTCCATCTCCAAAACGTACAAAATCTTCACAAAAGGAACAAAGAAAATGTAGTGGAGAAGATTACCTCTCAAACGAAGGAGGAATCACATGAAACGGAGGAGATTTGAGGCTCCTATGGTGAAAGATGTCGGGCGGCTCCTGCGGTTTTCTACTGCTTCCGTCGGGTGCGACTGGAGAAAATGAGAAATATGACTTGCTTCCCCCCATATTTCACGGTGCCGCTTCCTTCTATCGTGACACGCACATGCATGACTGCTTCCTGCCGGTAGCTTACCTCCTCCTACCGGTCCACACTCACATTTAGATTAACCGGTTCTTATTAACTTATATACAACAACTAGTTATGTCATAGCATATAAGAATTTACCTGTACAAGTTTACGTGACGTCACAATTCTCCCTTCATTATTGGATTTTTGTCCGCGAAAATCTTCATTCCGCATCTTCAGCAAATAGGTAGGGAAAAAGGTCACGCATAACCTCTTCTTTTTCCCAAGTAGCTTCATGTAAACTGTGTCCTTTCCACCAGATTTTGACAAATTGAACTTCTTTGTTTTGTAGTTACTTGTGCTGCCAATCCACTATTTTGTATGACTCTGTTGAACTTGATAAGTCAGCTTCAATTTGAATCTGATCAGAATGCACTATCTTGTCCGGATCTACTATAAACTTCCTCAAGGAAGACACATGAAATACATCGTGGAGATTCTGAACCGCATTAGATAACGCCAAGCGATATGCAACTTATCCAATCCTTTCAGTGATTGGGAAAGATCCTACATATCGTGGACTAAGTTTCCCAAGTCGACGAATTCATTAAACTCCTTTGAAAGGCCTTATTTTCAGGCATACCATATCGCCCACATTAAATTCAACTCTTCGATGTTTGACGTTATAATATTTTTGTTGTCTGTCTTGCGCTACTTTCAACATTTCTCGCATAATTGCAAGTTTATCATTTAGCTTATCTACCCGTTCCTTTTGGAATAACCTTTGTTCACCATCCTCCGCTCAACTTAATGGGGTACGACATCTTCGCCCATATAAAGCTTCAAATGGTGTCATCTGAATACTTGATTGGTAGTTATTATTATAAGAAAATTCTACCAATGATAGGTATTTGTCCCATGATCATAGTACGACCATCCTTAATAAGTCTTCTAACATTTGAATAGTTCGTTCGGGCTGACCATCAATTTGCGGGTGAAAGGCAGTGTTATACAGTAATCTTGTTCCCAATCTTTTCTGTACTAACTTCCAACTATTAGATGTAAAACGTCCATCTCTGTCAGAAATAGTAGATCGGGAAATTCCATGATATTTTACAATACCATCTATATATTGGTCGACCAATTTTTGCACTGGACTGTCGTTCTTCATAGGAACAAAGTGTGCCACCTTTGTAAGTCGATCAACAATCACCCATATTCCATTATTTCCAGCTTTACTTCGTGACGATCCCATGACAAAATCCATGGTGATATCATCCCATTTCCATTCAAGGATGGGTAAGGATTGTAGGTACCCGCCGGGCTTCTGATATTCTGCCTTTACAAGCTGACATGTATGACACGTAGCAATATACTTGACTACATCGGTTTTCATACCTGGCCACCAAAAGTCCTGTTTGAGATCTTGATACATTTTTGTTTTACCAGGGTGAATTAAATATGTTGTATTATGTGCTTCATAAAGTATTTCTGATCGAATTGTATCGACATCAGGAATACACAACCTTCCGTTTAAAAATAACAACCCGTCTGTCTCTACAAATGCTGTCGATTGACCACTTTTAAATTTCTAAAATAATTTCTCAAATACTGGATCCTGAGTCATCACCTTTCTTACCCTTTCTTTCAGTGAATGCTCCACGGTTAATTGAAAGAGCAAGCCTTGAGCTTGGGAGGTAACGATACACGTAAGCAGTTCTAACTTTTGCAAATCACGCAATAACTCTTTTTGCTCTGTTATTGGTACAACCATAGACGTTAAATTCTTCCTGCTAAGTGCATCCTCTACCACGTTCGCTTTCCCGGGATGATATTGAATGTCAATATCATAATCTTTAATCAGTTCCAACCATCGCCTTTGTCGCATGTTGATTTCCTTCTGTGAGAAAATATATTTCAAGATTTTGTGGTACGTAAAGATTTCACATTGAATACCATAAAGATAGTGTCTTCAAATTTTTAATGCAAACATAACTGCTGCCAATTCCAAATCATGAGTCGGATAATTACGCTCAGCAACTTTCAGTTGTCTCGAAGCATAAGCGATAACTTTTCCTTTTTGCATTAGTACGCATCCAAGCCCTTTTAAAGATGCATCACTATAAATTTAGTAACCTTCACTGCCACAAGGCATGACCAACACTGACGATGTTGTCAATCTGTCTTTTAACTCTGCAATTGCCTCCTGACATTCGTCCGTCCAAATGAAAGGAACATTCTTTCGGGTTTACTTCATGAGTGGTAATGCGATGGCTGAAAAGTTTTTACAAACTTTCTATAATAACCAGCTAGACCAAGAAAACTTCGTATTTTTTGTGACAGAAGTTGATCTTGACCAAGTCATAATTTCTTCTACCTTTGCTGGGTCTACATATAGTCCACATTCTGTAACAACATGGCCCAAGAAAGTGTTATGCCCCCGGATTCCTTCCCGGTCCCATATTGGCCGGACCATATCCCCCGTTAGGAGCGTTCGCTGGTTGAGGCGGAAATATCCCCGTTGCGCCCCCGAGAGGGACCACATTTGCCCCGGTTGGGCGAAACACCCCAAATCCTTGATGTTGTGGCCTCCATGTTTGTCCTGGGTGCTGTCCGAGACCCCCTCCTTGCCGCAGCAGTCCGCCGTGAGCCGGCAGCGGCTGTTCGAGCCCCCAAGTTGAAGCCGATCCTCCGCTGGCCCCCAGGGACCTCCTGCGACTTCCGCCGCCCGACTGGAACCATTCCGGAGCGGTTCCGGCATCCAGGAGGGAGCAGACCCTCCGCCGAACCCCCCGCTACCCAGTCCGCCGCCCTCTGGGTGTCCGGCCGGCATCCCGCTGGCCCGGGATGGGACCGTAGGCCCGCGTGCGGCCTCCGACGGGTTTACCGCGCCGGATCCGGAGCCAGACGCGCCCGTCGGCCCGCCTCCTTGACTCCCGCACCCCGTGCTCCCTCCGTTAGGGATATTTGTCGCTTCCGTGTCGGATCCCGCGCCGTTTACGGCCTTCCCTTTCAGATTTTGCAAGAGGAGGGATTTCAACTCCTCCATCTTCTCATCGAGGCGTTCCTCCAAATGTTGTTGCGAGTTCTTCATGCTTGCTTCGATTGCCGCCACGGAATCTGTCAACGCAACGTAGTTCTCCTCGATGGAGGCCAAGCGCGCCGTCTCTGCCTCGGTACGCGTCACCATGGTCGCAGGAAGGATGCTCTGATACCAAATGTTAAGCTACTGCTAGGGTTCTAAAGCGAAGAGGAAACTAGGAATGAAAAAGACGGCTAGGGTTTTGGAGAAGAAGGAAATACCTGATTATGAAATTGCTTGCTTCAAAAAGAGGGGGAAAAGGGTATTTATGGAGCCCCTCATCCCTAGGGCCGGCCGGCCCCTATTGAGGGCTGAACCGGTGTGGTTCAGCCCCCCTCGTTGTTATTGATTAATTGCGGGCTGAACCGGATGGTTCAGCCTGGTCTTTGCCCGGTGCTCCTTTAGGTCTTCTGGCGTACTTGAATCCTCGGAACCGCAGATCGTCCGGGGGCATAACAGAAAGAGACTTCCTTCAAACAAAATTCACATTTCGAAAACTTCGCATATAAGACATGGTTTCTTAGTGTTTGTAACACAATCTTTAGGTGCTCTATATGATCTTTTTGGTCTTTTAAATAAATCAAAATATCATCAATGAAGACAATAACGAATTTGTCTAAAAATTCTTTGAACACTCGGTTCATTAAATCCATAAAAACAGCTGGCGCGTTGATTAAACCAAACGGCATGACCACGAACTCAAAGTGTCCGTATTTCGTACTAAAAACTGTTTTATAAATATCATCTTCCTTGACTCTCATTTGATGATAACCCGATCTCAAATCAATTTTAGAAAATACCTTCGCATTAGACAATTGATCGAATAGATCATCGATGCGGGGCAGAGAGTATTGATTTCGTATTGTCAATTTATTAAGTTCGCGATAATTAATACATAAACGTAGCGAACCATCTTTCTTTTTCACAAACAGTACTGGAGCTCCCCACAGTGAAGTACTTGGACGTATGAAATCGTTATCTAATAATTCTTGTAACTGGCTCTTTAACTCTGCCATTTTTTTAGGAGCTATCCGGTATGGTGCTTTTGCTACAGGTGCAGCTCTTTCTTTTAACTTAATGGAAAACTCAACTTCTCGAATTGGGGGTATTCCTGGTAAGTCTTCCGGAAATACGTCTAGAAAATCACAAACCACCGGAACTGCAGTAGGTTCACTTTTCACCGTATCACTTCCTTTCAGCATTACCAATATTGCCTCACAACCTGTCCTTACTTTGTTCATCGATTTTAGGGAGGAGATCATAACCTTTGAGACTTCACTCATTCCCTTAAAGTTACTTCGCGTCTAGTCGTTCATTTTAAAGGTAATCTCCTTCTTTTTACAATTGATGATGGCCTCATGCTTCGACAACTATTCCATTCCTAAGATGATGTCGAATTCTGATAGGGGCAATACAACAACATCGATCTCAACTGATTGATTATCAATCGTTAGACTTACCATACATCTCAACCTTGTATTCATTTCTGTGTTGTTAGACATTGTGACTTTTATGTCATTATGAGACTGATACGGTTCCATGTTTACCTGTTTCACTGCTGCTGAAGCGATGAAAGAGTGACTCGCTCCAGTGTCGAATAAGACTTTCATAATATGATTGTGAACGGAAATCATACCTGTTATCGCTGTATCACGTGCTTTCGCCTCCTGTTGATTAAGATTAAAAACCCTTGGTTGAACTTGCCTTTCTTCCGAGGGTTGTTGGATGGATCCCGAGGCTATCAATTCAATGCTTTTTCCTTTGTCAAGACAATGTAGGGTTGATGATTGACCTGGACCTCCTCTTGCATTCCTTCCAGCTTCTGTTTTCCACAAGGGACATTCATGCTTTAGATGCCCGGGGCGATAACATTTAAAACGAACTCCTATTCCTTTTAGACATTCTCCCGGATGAGCTTTCCCACATTTCCCACAAATGGGATAGCTGGCAGTACAACTTGCTGCGGGGGCTGGTGTCGGAGGACCCCTTTTTGACATTTTCCATTTCGAGCCTCCACTTTTCCCCGAGAAGGCCTTGCTCTGCTGCTCTTCAGGCATCCTTTTCTGTTGCACTTGCATCTCAGTTCTCCTTTGAGAGCTCTCCACATCTCTTAACTCATTATAATGCTTGATTCATTGGGAAATCAGATGTACTCTGACATCTTCTCGTAGACCTAACTGAAAACGAAAACAACGTTCTCGTTCGTTTGGTAATAAGTCATTTGCATAGTATGCCAATTGAGTAAACTCAATTTCATATTGTACTACTGATCGATTTCCCTGCATCAGACGGAGAAACTTCTCCTGAAGGATTCGTTTCTCGGACGGCGACACAAACCAATTAACGAATTCATCTAGAAATTCGTCCCAAGGAATATCAATTAGTGCACGTCCAAAGAAAATTCCATGTTTCAGACTATCCCACCATCTACTGTCTTCTCCCTCAAACGGAAAAGTAACTAGTTCAATCCGTCGATCTTCTGCACATCTCATTGCTTGAAAGATTACTTCGATTTTCTTGATCCAGTCCTCAGTTTCCATTGACGTTCCACCACCACGAAAGATTGGCGGCCTCATATCTAGGAATTGCTTTAAGTGTATATCCACTGTATCCCGCGCCGGTAGTGACGCAGTATTGCCCATTCAAATTGCCTCCGCCAATGCTTGCATAATCTCTGCTAAGAGAGGGTTCGACCTTCCGGAGCTATACCTTTCTTCTACCATCACAGCTAGTTCCCTTTCCAATTCTTCCCTTTCTCTTCTCTGCATATACGTTCGGGGAATTTCCTGAAATACGGAAATTAAATTCAGGAGTTGGAAAAGATCATAAATGTCATAAATGGTGTTATTTGTCAGCGTATATTTCCTTAACGCACTCTTATCACCCCAATGTTCATAACCTCCCTCTGATACCAATTAACTGTAACGGCCCCCTTATGGCTACCGCTACAGTTTAACTTAATCATTCTTATTGAGCAAGGTAAGAACAATCAGAGTACAACAATATATAAGAAAGAGTACGAAAAGTAAAATATTATGACAAAATAACCATCCATTTTATTTCATAACTGATATAAAAAATATATCATGATCAAAAGTAGCCTGAAACAACTCTACGAAGGCTTACCAACACTGTACAGACAAAAAAGGTAGCCCTATACAGACAGACTCAGACTAAACAACTACATGCAATAAAACTGAAACTCCTCGTTGAGACACTCTGGGTCTCTGCACCTCTCTCTGTGCTCCTCTAGTACGCCAAGGACTGCTGAGTAAACCTCCACCCAAAGACGATACTTCTTTTCCTGCCAAGGAGTGCATGGTCGACGTTGACTACTGGTGACTGAGACCGCCTCTTCCTTGACATGTTTAGTTGATTTTCTAATTAGTCAAAAGACTAAGTGAATTCTTAGTTTTCCTTCTAGAATTAGTTCATTTGTCATTTCATTTTATGTAGTCTCATAATGACTTAGTTTTTCTTTCTTGTATTCTTTGTTAGACTTATATGCCATAGTTATGGGCGATACAAAGTGTAAACTAAGTGTCCTTGTCTTACACCTTTCATGTAACATTTTTCCGTGCCCTTGTCTTGCACGTTAATATTACCTTTCGTGCCCTTAACTCGCACGTTAATATTTACTATTCGTATAGCCCACGAAATTGACATATCATTTCTTATTCTTGTATTTGACTTATCATGGTTTGTCCTGGTCTCTTATTACTTGACTTGCCTACACGACATATTATCTTGACTTGTCATTTTTTCTCTTTTGTTCGACCTAAACACGTTAATAATTAACTGAAAGCAATACAATGTACAAATAGGAAATAAGAACTCATAGTGGTCTTCCCTTTGCCTTTATCCATGCCTTTATCCCTGCCACCTTCTTCTTTACGATTCCCAGCACTTCGGGATGCCATAACCTAAGTGAAATTATTCGTAATTATTATCCATATATACCACACATTGATTTCATAGGTTCCACTTGACCTACTTAGGTCAAGGGACATTATTCCAATTAGGGTTTCGCTGCCCTAAGTGCAATTTAATTTATTGTTTCCATTTGAGTGAAGGGGCAGCCATACCTAGCCTCCAAATAATTATTTGGAGTTAGGGGACTGACATTTCCCTCAAATCATTCGCTAGAAAATCATGGGGAGGAGGCATGCTTGCTACGAATCCTTTCCCCATCCTCATACATGTGCCTAAATTTCGAAATCCCTAATATTTCACATAGGGTTTCTTCAAATGACTAAAAATTGTGAATTAGAGCATGAACAACACTAACAAAAACATTTCATACGAGTAAGATGGAAGGAAAGCTTAAAACACTAAACCCTAGGTTTTCTTCAACTCCAAAACTTACAAAATCTTCACAAAAGGAACAAGAGGAATGGAGAGGAGAAGATTACCTCTCAAACGAAGGAGGAATCACGCAAAACAGAGGAGATTTGAGGTTCCTATGGTGATCGGCGTCAGGCCCCTCCTGCGGTTTTCTGCGGCTTCCGTCGGGTGCGAGTGGAGAAAATGAGATATACGGCTTGCTTTCCCCCGTATTTCACGGTGCCGCTTCCTTCTATCGTGACACGCACATGCATGACTGCTTCCTGCCAGTAGCTTACCTCCTCCTACCGGTCCACACTCACATTTAGATTAGCCGGTTCTTATTAACTTAACTTATATATAACAACTAGTTATGTCATAGCATATAAGAATTTACCTATACAAGTTTACGTGACATCACATGCTGATCTACCTGTCTCATACTCGCAGTGAATGTTATCAGCTTGTTCATGCATGCTCCAAAGACGCGTCATGTGAATGCAACTCACAGAATTCTTAGGTATCTTTAATCCTCACTAGGAAGGGGGATCTTGTTTGCTCCAAATTCATGTCTAAATATTGAAGTTTACACTAATGTTGATTGGGCCGGGTCTGTTGAAGATCGACGATCAACCTCAGGATATTGTTCCCCTGTTGGGGGTAACCTTGTTACTTGAAGGAGCAAGAAACAACAAGTTGTGGTAAGATCTAGTGCAGAAGCTGAGTTTAAAGTTATGGCTCATGGTGTTTGTGAAGTCTTATGGCTACGTTCCTTGATGAGTAATCTAGGCCTTGCTGTAGCCCGAACCCATCCGGCTGTATAGTGAGAATAAGACTGCTATCAATATCGCCCGCAACCCTGCCCATCATGACCGTACTAAAGACATTGAAGCAGATCGACACTTTATCAAGGAGAACATTGAGAAGGGAGTTGTGTGTACTACTTTTGTTCCCTCTGATAGACAACTTGCTGACATTCTCACAAAAGGGTTGAGTGTGCATATAGAAGGATTGTTTACAAGTTAGACATGATTAACATCTCACATTCAACTTGAGGGAGAGTATTATAATATGTAGTAGATTTTTATGTATTATTTTCTCAAATATTTCACTCTGTATTATTCGCCTCCATATATAGGGGGGATATTGCCTCAAGATGAATCAATTAATTCAATCGTTCAACAGAGTTGGAGAGTAAACTAAGAAATTCATATAATCTAATTAATAATGGAAAAGAAATGTTTGTAGATCGATGTGTTATGCTAGTGACAAAAAATACCACACTAAAAGCCAAAATCCATGATTTGAACGTGCCTGTCCAAAGTTTTTTTGTTGGACAAAACTCTCTTGTTATTATTTTGGTCAATCGATGTTATGGTTGTTTAAAATATGATTTGAATTTTTTTGTTTCTTCACTTGACCCGACGGTAGTGGCTACTGCCAGCGGTAGTGACCTGTCTTGTTCCTCCACAAGCGTTAAGAAAACCAAAAAGAAAAACACATACCACTCTTCCAACATGAGTTCAGTTATGACTAAAAGGATAGTTTCTACCGATTTTTTATTATTCTCGAAGTGTTCTAGATTTGGACATGCATCGAGCACATGCATGAAAAAGAACAGACATTGTACGATGAAGAAAATTTGGGTACCTAAGGCTTCCACCCATGCTATGGGTGGATCAACCCATGCTATGGGTGGATCAACCCATGCTATGGGTGGATCAACCCATGCTATGGGTGGATCAACCCATGTATCCAAATCTTTACTCTCTTCTCCCTTTTAGGTGTGTTAACACACTAAGGATAGACAATACATGTGATACTTTGATTCTGGATGCTCTAAGCGCACGATGACTACAACAACAACAACACTCAAGCCTTTATCCCACCATAGTGTGGTCGGCTATATGGATCCTTTGTCGCCACTGTGCCCTATCTTTTTTCATAATCTCACTAATGCCTAAGTACATCATGTCTTTCCTTACAGTTTCATTCCAAGTCTTTATTGGTCTACCCCTCCCTTGTTTAACATAGTGACTAGACTCTCACAACGCCTAACAAGTGCTTCTAATGGTCTCCTTTGTATCTGTCCAAACCATCTTAGACGAGCTTCTCGCATTTTATCTGCAATTGGTGCTACCCCTGTCTGATCCCTGATACTTTCATTCCAAATTTTATCCAATCTCATGTGTCCACACATCCACTTAAGCATTCTCATCTCCGCATCTCTCATTTTTTGCTCATGTACACAATTCATTGCCCGACACTCAGAACCATATAGTATCGCAGGTTTAATTGCAATACGGTAAAACTTGTCCTTAAGTTTTAGTGGTACTTTATAATCACATAAGATCCCTGACGCGCCTCTCCACTTCAACCAACCCGCTTGGATTCTATGTGTCACATCTTTATCTATACTTTCGTCTTTTTGAACTATCGATCCAAGATATTTAATACATTCAATACGGGAAATATCTTGATCACCCAACTTAATAACGAAGTCATCTGTCCTTCTTGTACTGCTAAATTTAAGATCCATATACTCCGTCTTTGCCCTTCTTAACCTAAAACCCTTCTTTTCTAAAGTATCTTTCCAAAATTCAAGTTTTGCGTTGAAACCCTCGCGCGTCTCATCAACCAAAACGATATTATTCACAAACAATAAACACCAAGGTATTGCTTGTTGGATATGTTTGGTGAGCTCATCTAAGATAAGGGTAAAGAGATGAGGGCTAAAACTGAACCTTGATGTAAGCCAACAATGATAGGAAATTCATGTGTTAATCCTCTAGATGTCCTCACCCTTGTCACTAAATTGTATACATATCTTTGATTGTGTGAATATATGATATATTTATTCATTTCTTTTCTAAGTCTCTCCATAAGATCTCTCTTGGAACTCTATCATAAGCCTTCTCAAGATCAATAAATAATATATGAAAATCTTGTTTTTTTCTCGATAGTTGTCAATGAGTCTCCTCAAGAGATGTATAGCTTTCATGATCGACCTCCCTGGCATGAATCCAAATTGATTCTCCGAGATATTAGTCTCTCGTCTTAATCTTCTTTCTATTACTAGTTCTCATAGTTTCATGGTATGACTCATCAATTTAATTCCTCTATAATTAACATAATTTTATATATCTCATTTATTCTTATACAAAGGTAGCAAGATACTTTCTATCCATTGGTCTGACATTCTCTTTGACTTCGGTATCTTATTAAAAAAACATGTAAGACACAAAATTTCTTCATTTCCTAGACATTTCATACTTCGATGGCTATATTGTCTGGCCCAAGCTCCTTTCCATTTTGAATCTTATTTAGAACATATTTTACCTTTGATACTTGAATTTTACGATAAAACGTTATGTTCTTATACTTCTCCGATTTACTTAACTATTTCAAATTCAATTCATTATCCTTTGTTTCATTATAGAGTTGATAAAAATATTTTTTTTCATCGCACTTTAATATCCACATCAACCGTCAAAACTGTATCTGTCTCATCCTTTATGCATTTTACTTGACTTAAATCTCTTGTCTTTTTTTCTCTAGCTCGAACAATTTTATATATGTCACGCTCTGCATCTTTGGTATTTAGTCGATTATAAAATTCTTCATAAGATTGACTTCTTGCTTTATTTACTGTATGTTTAGCTTATTTTTTTGACGACTTTATAACTGACTAACTTGTCATCATTTCTATAAGCGTAGAGTGATTTATAACTTGCCCTTTTTGCGCTTATTTTGTCTTGCACTTCCTCTTTCCACCACCAAGATTCTTTCTTTGGGGGCGCATGACCTTTTGATACTTCAAGTACGTTCGTTCCATTTATCCTTGAATGTGAATACATAACTTCCCATGAGACATTAGGAACGACATTAGAGTCATCAACTAGTTGTTCCATAACTGCCTTCTAGAAAGCAACCTGTTTTCTATCTTCAAGTTCCACCACTGAATTTTTGCAATATTTTTGTTTGTCTTAAATTTATTATATTTAATTTATGTATCTAACATCACTAATTTATGTTGTGTTGTCAAACTTTCTCCTGGTATGACCTTGCAATCCCTACAAATCATTTTATCCCTTTTGCGAGTCAAAAAATAGTCAATTTGTGATTTATTTGTTCCGCTTTTAAACGTAATTAAATGTTCTTCCCTCTTTATGAAAAACGTATTTGATACAATTAGCTCATGTGCTACGACAAAGTGTAAAATGGTTCATTATTTTTCATTTCTTTCTCCATATTCATATCCTCCAAAAAAGCAAAATTTTTGACTTGATCAGCATAGGCTGGTTTAAGCATGACCAGTAATAAAGCAAAATTTTTAGCCTAAAAAAAGAAAGGTGGATCTGTTACCTTGAAGATTATAACAAGAGGAAGATAGTTGGTAACTTCGCTTTATCTATTTTTAACTTTTTATTTGTGGTTTGTTTTAAACACAATTTAATCTATATTAGGTAAATGTGATAAAAGACTTAATGTAATATTTGAATCATCGACTAACACTTGCTTGTATCAATGCTGTTTTGTTCACTGCACCGAGAACGCATAATATTTACACTTACTTTTATTCTCTTAATGATATTTCTACTTCATCTTTGAGATGTTTAAAGGCCAAAATAAACTTGAATTATGACATAGACGACTAGGTCATACTGACCTAAAGCTAATTCTGAAATTATCTATAAAGAAGTTAATACATGGTCTTCCTGAATTGAATGATAATTAAACTTCTTTATGTGAACCTTGTCAAAAGGGTAACTTTACCCGTTCTTCATTTAAAGTAAAACTGTTGTTTCCACCTCCATAACACTTCAAATAATTCACATGAATTTCCTTAATCCAGTTAGCACTTCTAGTATTGGTGGTAGAAAATATACTATTGTTCTTATTAATGATTTTTCTCATTATTGCTTGACTATCTTTCTTGCCTCCAAGTTCGATGTTTCTTATGAATTCTTTAAGTTGTGCAGTAGGATCCAAAATGAACGCGAATCTAATATTAAGTGTATTCGATCAGATCATGAAAGTGTATTCGATCAGATCATGAAAGTGTTTTTAAAAATGAAAAAGCACTGTTTTCTATGATAGAGTAAGTATTAAACATGAGTTTTTTGCTCTATGTACACCTCAACAAAATAGGGTAGTGGAACAAAAAATTGAATCATTCAAGACCTTGTCTAGCGGAACAAAAAAACGAACTTTTCCAGAACTTGCTTTTATTATGTTATCTGAATATGAGTTAGCTAAATATTTTTGGGCTGAAGAGATTAATACTACTTGCTATGTTATGAATAGAGTTGTGGTTCGCCCAATATTGAAAATTCATCAAAAAAATTTAATGTGTTTTATTTTAATGGTTTTGGATGCAAATGCTTTGTATTAAATACAAAAGACTATATAAATAAATTTGATCAAAATGTGTTGAAAGTATATTTTTGGGTTATATTTCAACTAGTCGTGCTTATTATATAATTTTTAATACAACAACATTCAAACCTTTATCCCACTGTACTGGGGTCGGCTATATGGATCCTTTGTCGCCATTGTGCCCTATCTTTTGTCATAACCTCACTAATTCCTAAGTACATCATGTCTTTCCTTAGAGTTTCATTCCAAGTCTTTATTGGTCTACTCCTCCCTCATTTAACATCCCTAAAAACTAGACTCTCACAACTCATAACAGGTGCCTCTAATGGTCTCCTTTGTACGTGTCCAAACCATCTTAGACGAGCTTCTCGTATCTTCTCTGCAATTGGTGCTACTCCTGTCTTATCCCTGTTTATATAATTTTTAATAAATAGACTGAAATAGTCAAAGAGTCAATTCGTGTTAAGTTTAATGAATCTGCTTGTATAGTTCCAATCAATTCTATAGGTGAAAAAGGATGAATTGGAAAATTTTGAGGACCATCGAGCTAATCATAATGATACCGAAGATGTGTAAAAACATGGATATAAATCACCAATTATTCTAAAATTCTCCAAAGATCATTCAAGAGAGGTTGTACTTGTGACCCATTTTAGAAGGATAATAGCACGTTCTTCCATACATAAACCATTTTCAAATTTATGCTTTATTTCTGAAAAAGTGCTTAAGAATGTGTCTGTCATTTTAAATAATGAATCGTGGTTTCATGCTATGGATGAAGAGCTTAACTAATTTGTGCATAATAAAGTTTGTAATCTTGTGGAACATCCTTTTAATCTTCTAGTTGTAGGGGTTAAATGAATATTACAAAAACAAATTAGATGGTGTGTCTAGGATCACTAAAAATAAAACTAGGTTAGTAGCACTTGAACTTTCACAAATTGAAGGTGTTGATTTTGAAGAAATTTCTGCACCAGTTGTATGCTTAAAATCTATGCACATTTTCTTGTATTTGGCAGTCATAAAAGATTTAAACTATTTCAATTAGATGTTAAAAGTATTTTTTTTAATGATGTTATTAAATAAGTTTATGTTGAATAATCTCCAGATTTTATAAATAATGTATTTTCAAACCAAGTTTATGAACTTGAAAAAGCGTTATATGGTTTAAATCAAGCACATTGTGCATGTTTTGATTGTCTAACTTTCTTATTAAAAATGTTTTTGCGATGTGTAGTGCCAATATGACACTTTTCATCAAACATAGATCATAATTTGATTATTTTATAAATTTATGTTGTTGATATATTTTTTGGTTCTGCTAATGAGTTACAATCTAAAGATGTTGTTACTATAGAGAAATACGACAGGAGAGAGAAAATAAGATTTTATTAATTTCTTTAAAAACTTGCATAAATACATCACATGTATTTGAATATATATATATATATATATATGACGAGAGAGGAGAACCTGAACTCAATCCTAAGGTGCGAGACTAATTCCTAAGAGGGCTTTACATGGGCCTCCTAAATGGGCATTTCTTTGCAATTTCTTCAACACTCCCCCCCCCCCCCCAAGTTGGAGCATACAAGTCGTTGGAACTAAGTTTGGACAAGAATTGAAAAAATAGAGGACACGGTAGAGCTTTTGTAAGAATATTAGCGATTTGTTCTGTAGCCGGAACATGTCACAAGTTCAATTTCCTTGGTTGAACATTTTCTCGAATGAAGTGACAATCGACCTCGATATGGTTTGTACGTTCATAGAACACAGTAGTTTTTGTAATATGAATAACAACTTGATTATCACAGAAAAAGGTGGCAGGAGAGGAGAGTTTGACACCTAGGTCTCTTAAAAGGCTTTCTATCCATGTGAGTTCAAAAATGACATAGGTTATTGATCGATACTCAGCTTCTGCAGATGAGCGTGCGACGACAAATTGCTTTTTTGCTTCTCTAGATAACAAGATGTCCACCAAAGTACGGGCAAAAACCACACGTGGAACGACAATCATCCAGGGATCCAACATATTTAGCATCAGAGTAGATGATGAGAGATAGAGACAAAAAGGGCTTATATACGAGCCCTTGTCCAGGAGCAGACTTTTGGTATCGGAGAATGCGTTCAACTTTCTGGAGATGAGAGGTCCATGGAACATGCATAAATCTAATGACAACCACAACAATAAATGATATATCGGGTCTTATAACTGTCAAATAGATCAACTTTCTCATGAGACAATGATAATATTCTAGGTTTGGTAGGAGCGTATCAGTGTCGGAGAAGCAAGCGCAAAGCTTGTGATTGACATCTGTAGAGAAGGAGAAAGTCAACCTTGTATATATGTTCACTTGTATAAAATACAAATAATGTGTACAAATATATAGATGAGAGAAAGAGAGAGGAAGGTCTTATACATGATGTGGGACTAAAGAGGAGAGAGAAAAACAATAATAAATACATAATGGGCCTAGACTAAATGGGCTTTTTTAACACTCCCCCGCAAGCTGGAGCGTATATGTCATATGCACCCAGCTTGGACAAACACTGGTAAAATAAGGTCTTGATAAAGCCTTTGTGAGAATGTCAGCAACTTGATCAGTGCCCGGAACCTGCTTTAATTCAAGTTTCTTCAATTGAACTTTCTCTCGAATAAAGTGACAGTCGACCTCGATATGTTTTGTGCGCTCGTGAAACACCGGATTCTTTGTTATGTGTATGGCGGCTTGACTATCACAAAATAGAACAACAGATGAAGGATGTTTTACTCCCAGGTCAGTAAGGAGACTTTCAATCCATGTGAGTTCTGAGACAACCGATGCCATCGATCGGTATTCGGCTTCCACGGAGGAACGAGCGACCATGGCTTGTTTTTTACTTTTCCATGTAATGAGATGACCACCAAAATAAGTACAAAACCCACTTGTTGACCTCCGATCGTCCAGGGAACCGACATAATCGACATCAGAATAAGCGACCAATGCGGGTGCCGAGTCAGAGGTTTTGTAAACAAGCCCTTGACCCAGAGCTGCCTTAAGATATCAGAGAATCCGTTCAACCGCCTGGAGATGAGAAACCCGGGGGGCATGCATGAACCGACTGACAATCCCAACTGCAAACGATATATCAGACCTCGTGACCGTTAGATAGATCAACTTTCCCACAAGGTGTCGATAGTATTTCGGGTTCTGAAGAAGCAAATCATCATCAGAGGCATGAACACATAGTTTGTGATTTGCCTCCATCGGGGTACTAGCTGGCTTGCAACCAGACTGGCCAGCGTCTTTGAGAAGATCGAGATAGTACTTCCGTTGGGAGAGGACAAGCCCGTCCGGCCGTCGTGCGATCTCAAGACCGAGAAAGTAGCGAAGATGCCCCAGGTCTTTGGTCCGAAACACGGTGCTCAGATACTGTTTGACCTCTAGAATCCCTTTTGAGTCATCCCCAGTAAGTAGGATGTCATCAACATAAACCAACAGAAGGACTGTTCTAGTGGCCCGGTGTCGGGTGAATAGGGAGAAGTTTGCAGAGCTCCGAGTGAAACCCATGTCCCGAACCACCTTGCTGAACTTGTCAAACCACGCCCGAGGGGACCGTTTGAGACCAAGATGGATTTCTTGAGAAGACACACACGAGACTCCTCCGTAGTCTCAAACCCGGGCGGTTGGCGCATGTAGACGGTTTCCTGAAGATCTCCATTCAAAAAGACATTCTTGATATCGTGCTGATGAAGGGGCCAGTGGCGGTGCACAACCACGAAAAGAAGAACCCAGACGGTGTTAAGCTTAGCCATCGGAGAGAAGGTTTCCTCATAATCAAGGCACTCCTGCTGAGTGAAGCCACGGGCCACAAGTCGGGCCTTCAGTCGGGCAATAGTGCCATCCGGAGCATGTTTGATGACGAAAACCCATTTACACCCAACAGGGTGCTGACCAGGAGGTAAAGGGACAAGGACCCAGGTCTGGTTGGCCCAAAGAGCCGTCATTTCTTCGTCCATGACATCCCGCCAGCCTGGATGTTGAAGCGCCTCCTGCACAGAGTTAAAACAGAGGATAAAGAGGTGGCAAAGTGAAGAAGTGGTCGTGAAAGGCGATGTAGAGAGACGTAATTCGCCATCGGATGAGCGGTGGATGCGGGAGCCGGAGCAGCAGGTAGCGGAGCAGCAGAGGTCGAAGCTAACTGCAGGGGGGCAACGGGATCAGGAGAGCGACGAGAATAAACCCGGATAATAGGTGGAGGTGGACGAATCAGAGGCAGTGCAGGAGGAGATGATGAGGAACGGGGAGCAGGCATGGCAGGACGAACGACGGGGTCTGGACCAGGAGCGATATCCAGAGCAAAAAAGAAGGGAAGATTTTCGCGGAAAGTGACATCCGCAGAGACAGTCACCTTGCGGGTAGTAGGCGAATATCACACATAACCCTTTTGAGTGCGCGAGTAGCCTACAAAGATATGTTTGGCTGCACGGAGATCTAACTTGTCTGTAGAGGGACCAAGTCGGTGAACGTAGTAAGTACACCCAAAAATCCAGGGAGTAACAGGAAAAGACGGAGTGGAGGGAAAGAGGAGACCGAAAGGAGTAGCATACTTGAGGATGGAAGATGATAGACGGTTGATAAGAAAACAGGTCGTGGAGAGCGCGAAGTTCCAGTACGGTTTGGGAACCTGCATTTGAAGCATAAGAGAGCGAGCTACATCAAGAAGGTGACGATTCTTGCGCTCGGCGACACCATTCTGTTGTGGAGTATACACGCACGAGGTTTGGTGAAGAATGCCGAACTCAGAGCAGAGGGTCACGAAGTCATGACTAGTGTACTTGCGCGCATTGTCAGTACGAATAGTACGAATGAGCTCAGACAATTGAGTGAGAGTCTCAAGAATGAAGGCCCAGAAGACGCGGGGAAGTTCAGAACGATCGCATAAGAGATACAACCATGTCATGCGAGAGTAATCATCAATAAAAGTAAGAAGTACCGGTAGCCAGAAATACTAGTAATTTTGTACGGACCCCATATATCGGAGTGTACCAAAACAAAATGAGCGGAGCTCCGAGTATAATGAGAAGGAAAAGTTGAACGTGATTGTTTGCCAAAAATACATGTTTCACACTGAAATGCAGGAAGAGATACATCCGGGAGAGCCTTCTGGAGGACTGGAAGAGGAGCATGACCAAGACGGCGATGCCAATCCGAAGAGGAGAGAGAGGCGATGAGAGTAGGAGAGTCATCAAGAAGGTAGAGCCCGTTCTGCAGCCGCCCCCTACCAATGATAGTCCGCGTCTGCTGATCCTGTATTAGAAAAGAAGAGGAAGTAAATGTCACGGAGCAATTAGAATCAGTAGTAAGACGACCAACAGAAAGTAAATTGAAAGGAGAGCCCGGAACGTGAAGAGCCGAGCGTAGGAGATGAGAAGAGGTGAGAGAAATATCAGCACATCCAGAGACAGGGACAGATGCCCCATTGGCCACAGTAATGTACTTCGGGTGAGGTGAAGACAAGTACTGAGGCGACCGAACAGAGGTGATGTGATGAGTGACACCAGAATCGAGGATCCATCGCGGGCCAGAGGAGAGGCATGCGATACCTTCATTGGAGATGGAGGCAACAGAAGCAACCGAGGCAGACGGGTGGCTAAGCAGTCCATGAAGATGCTGAAGCTGAAGACGAACCTCGTCGAGGTTAGTACGAGTGAGAGAGGGGTCGGTGGCAGCAACAGAGGCCTGCGGACGAGGAGGGCGACCATGTTTGCGATAGCACGTGGCTTCAAGATGCCCGTCTTTGCCGCAGAGCGAGCACTTAGGCCGAGGCCGTCCACCCCGACAATGTCCCCGAGAATCAGAGCGGCCTCCACGAGCGGAAGGTGGAATAAGCAATAAAGGAGCAGGGGCCTGCTGAACAAGGGCCGGAGAAGGAGGCCCGGGCACATCCGGAGGCGGGGATACTTTGAGAAGCATCGAGCACACATCTGAGAAAGACGGAGTAACAGTAGAGGAGAGGATGTGAGACCGTACACTGTGAAGATGATGCGGTACCCGAGCCATCATCATGGCTATACCCACAGCTTCCTTTTGGGCTCGTTGGGCAACAAGATCCAGAGTAGGAGACTGATGTTGTATTCAAGCCTTGATCAGAGACTGAGCCTGAGCAACGAAGGAGGTCAGATCGGTCGCGCCACCGCTATCAAGGGCCTGGAGAGCAGTGATAATGTCATACAGATGGTGGAGACTATCCTTGCCAGAGTAAAGGGTATGGAGCTCGTCCCACATGCCCTTGACCGTCTCATGGTACATGGATAGGCGATAAGACTCGCCATCAAGAGAATTAAGGATCCATGTCTGCACCCGGCCATCATTGCGTAACCAATCATCAGTAGGAGTACCAATAACGCCCTGGGTCAAGTGATGAAGAAACCTCTTGGATTGCAGGACACGACGAACAAAGTGCGCCCATTCCACAAAATTCTTCTTGCCGGTCAGAGAGATTGTAGTAATACGGAGCTCATCTCGCACTTCCGGGAGAGAGGCCGGGCGGTCAGCAGGAGGAACTGCCGTGCCGACAGAATCAACAGAAGAGGCCATGAAGAAGAGAAGCGGCTAGGAGAACTGACCGGTCAACAAAAGAGACCGCGCGACTAGAGATGAGACCGCTCAGTCATAATGGGAAGACACCAGCTGCAGGAGGAGGCCGCGACCAAAGGCGGAGGCCGGGAGAGAGAAGGCCGCAGCGGACAGAGACAAGCCGCGCGGATAGGAAAGAGGAGAGGACCACGACCTAAATGCGGGAAGGCAACAGTCCGCACGGTCTGGCTGAGCACAGCAGCGATCAGAGAAACAGGAGGCCAACAGCGGGCAGAGAGAAGAGACCGCGAGTAGAGAAGACTCAAGAGGAAAGAGAGAACAAAGCGCAGCAACCAGGAACAAACCGCAACGAGTTGGAGCAGGCCGCAGGAGAGGCAGGCCGCAGCGAGCAGGAGAGGCAGGCTTCAGCGAGCTGGATCAGGCCGCGAGAGAAGTAGGCCGCAACGAGCTGGAGCAGGCCACGAGAGAGGTAGGCCGCAACGAACTGGATCAGGCCGCGAGAAAAGCAGGCCGCGAGATGGAACAAACCGCAAGAGCAGCAGGCCGCAGCGAGCTGGAGCAGGCCGTGAGAGAAGCAGGCCACAACAAGAAGAAACAGGCCGCGAGAGACGCAGGCCGCATCAGGCTGGAACCGGCCGCGAGAGAAACAGGCCGCGAGAGAGAGCGGTCTGGAGGAGAAATAGGGAGAGGTGGACCCGACGAGAGCGAGGGGGGGGGAAGGCTATAAGATGCCTGAGGGGAGGGGTGGAACCACAAAGAAGAAGAGGAAGCGGAAGAATAGGAGCGGAGCGGACAGGGAGGCAGGCCGCAGGAGACCGAGCGGGCAGCGGACAGAAGAACAGGCCGCAACAGGCCGCAAGCAGGGAAGAAGACCACGCGGGTTGTGCGGTTTAAGAAGGGGGAAGCCGCTCAAGGAGAATCAGTGGCTCTGATACCATGTAGAGAAGGAGAAAGCCAACCTTGTATATATGTTCACTTGTATAAAATACAAAGAATGAGTACAAATATATAGATGATAGAAAGAGAGAGGAAGGTCCTATACATGATGTGGGACTAAAGATGAGAGAGAAAAACAATAATAAATACATAATGGGCCGAGACTAAATGAGCTTTTCTAACAACATCCATGGGTGTATCAGCTTGATTGCAATCAGAGTAGTCAACGTCATGAAGAAGATCGATGCAATTCTTTCTTTGAGGTAGAACAAGACCATCAGGACAACGAGCTACCTCGATGCCATGAAAGTATCGGAGATTCCCCAAATCTTTGGCCTGGAACACGGAGGCCAAGTGTGCCTTGATCCTATGGATGCATTTTGAATCATCACCCGTAATCAAAATATCAACATAAACCATGAGTATTATGGTGCCTGTTGGACAATGACGAGTGAAGAGAGAAGTCAACCGAACTTCGAGTAAACCCAACATCACTAACAACCCAATTGAACTTGTCAACTATGCCCGAAGATTCTATTAGAGACCATAATGAGATTTCTTGAGGTGACATACAAATGACTCCCCAATGGTCTCAAAGCCGGGAAGTTGATGCATGTAGACAATCTCAGCAAGATCACTATATAGAAAAACATTTTTGACATCCAACTGATGTAATGACCAACGACGATGAACGTCCAGAGAGATCAGGACACAAATAGTGTTCATATTTGCAATAGGGGAGAAAGTCTCTTCGCAGTCAAGACCGTGTTGTTGAGTAAAATCATGGGCAACAAGGCGAGCCTTTAGGTGGTTAATCGTCTTAGTTGGAGTATGTTTGATAGTAAAAACCCATTTTCAACTCACACACGTCTGTCCAGGGTTGAGAGAAACAAGATCCCAAGTGTGATTGGCCTAGAGGGAAGTCATTTCTTCTTTCATAGCCGTTCGTCACCCCGGATATTGAAGAGCCTCCTGCCAAAAAGTAGGGGTGGTAACCGCCTTGCGGCAAACCCCTCTTGGTGCGTGCTCTGATGGATCCCCATCAGACACCATGCTTACGGTAACAAGTTGCCTCAAGATGACCATCCCCCGACCACAGTAAGTGCACTTGGGACGTAGCCTACTAGAGCGACCCTGCCCTCGAGAGCCGGTGCAACCACCATGAGCAGGTGGAGTTAAATGATTAGCAAGAGATTGTTGAAGAAAATCCGGAGACAGGGCCAGGAGTATCAGGAGGCGGTGTTACTTTCAAGAGCATGAGGCACACATCAAAGAGGGATGGCAGAGTTGAGGATGAGAGGATATTAACACGGACACTGTGGAGATGTCGGGGAACACGAGTCATTACCATGGCTATGCCAACATCCTCTTTCTGGGCTTATTGGACTGCGAGATCCGTCGTGGGAGACTGATGTTGAATTCATGCCTCAATCAGAGTCTTGGACCATGCAACAAAGGAAGTGATATCACCATCCACTCCTAGATCAAGAGACTGAAGATCATTGAAGATGTCAAATAGGTGTTGCAAACTGTCCTGGCCAAAGTATAAGGAGTGAAGTTCATCTCACATAGCTTTAGACGTTTCATGATACATGGTCATACGGTAGGTTCACTGTCCATAGAGTTCAGAAGCCACGTCTGAACACGCCATCAACGTGGAGCCAGTCCTCAGTGGGGGTAGTTGGTTTTGCCTTGCTAAGGTGATAAAGAAGGCCTTTGGTCTGGAGGACACAACACAGTGAGTAGACCCACTCCACAAAAAATTTTCGAGCGCTAAGAGAGATAATGATGATTTAGAGCTCATCCTGAACTCCAGGAAAAGGTGCCGCATGAGCCGGAAGAGATGAGGAATCATCATTCAAGGCCATGACTGTCGAGATGAGAAACCAAGAGGCGGCGACAAGGGCTGTTAGAAAGTGTGGTCATGAGAAGGCTGCGGTCTGAGCGGGTAGAAGCTGCGACTAAACATCGATCAGCAGTAGGCAGGGGTTGCGGTCTGAGTTGGTAGAAGAAGCTGCGGCTGAAGGAGAACGCAAAAGAAACTAAATGAGCACGCAGAAGTTGCCGCTAAAGGAGCACGTAGAGCTCAACAGAAGAAGCGGCTAAACAGCACGCAGATGCGACTGGAAGAGTACACAGAGGAAGCGACTAATCAGGACACAGTCACGTAGAGCTTGACAGAACTGTGAAGCGGAGATCAGAGCGGCCTGATGGTGGGAGCGGCTTGGCGGTATTGGCGGTGAGATTTTGTCCACGCGAGCAAGAGCGGATTCGAGAGGATGACGCAGACGAGCCGTGCGAATAGGAGAACACAGACTGCAGAGGCCGCAAAAACCACTGTTCAGGTGTGGCCCAGTTGACAACAGGGAGAGGGCTATAAAGCTGGGAGGAGAGAACCTCAGAGGGAGGGAAACCTCACAGGGCAAGGTTGCGGTAAAAAAATTGACCGTAGAGGGAGGGAGGAGGTAGACTAGAGCAGGGCTACGGTTAGAAGGAATCAAACTACAGAAACTAGGGGAATAAGGAAATCCGAGGAACGAGTCGCTCTGATACCATGTAGAGAAAAACGACGGGAGAGCAATAAAACAAGTTTTTATTAATTTCCTTAAAAACTTGCATTAATACATCACATGTATTTAGACATATATATAGAAGGTGAGAGGAGGGTCTAAACTCACTCCTAAGGGGTGAGACTAATCTCTAAGAGGCCTTTACATTGGTCTCCTAAATAAGTATTTCTTTACAATTTCTTCAACGATTACAATGATGCATGTTGAATTTGAAATGAGCTTGTTCCGCGAACTCGCGTATTTCCTTTGATTTCAAATCTCTCAATGCGTCGTTGATATCTTTGTGTATTAAAGCAACTATGTTCAAATGTGCTAAGAAGATTTGGATTTGATGGACTAAACCAACTTCTACCCTTATGAGTGCATCACTGAAACTAGGAAAGGATGAACTGGGTATTTCTATGGGTCAAACAAAATATAAAGGTATGATTGGTTTTTTATTATATATAAGTGCATGTATACTCGATATTATATTTTTTGTATGTTTATGCGCACGTTTTCAGGCCAATTTTAAAGAGTCACAGCTTAAGGCCGATAAATACTTTAATAAGTATCTCATTAGCACAACCAAGGTTGATTTATGGTATCCACATCAGAGTCTTTTGTATTACATGACTATTCCGGCTCTGATTATACTGGATGTTCACTTGATTGTAGGAGCACGAGTAACCCTTGCCATTTTCTAGGTCAATCACTTGTTGCATTGTCGAGTAGGAAACAAAATTTTGTTGCCCTTTCTGTTGCTGAGGTCGAATATATTGCATTAGGTAATTGTTATGGACAAACATTATTAATGACAAGCACTTAAGTTTTAGATTTACACATTCATAATGTTAAATTTAAATGTAACAACAAAATTTCCATTGATTTAACAAATAATTCTGTTCAATATGCATCTATACGTTCATCATCATTTCATTAGATATCATATTAAGAAAAAAAATGAAAAAATTAGCTTTATTTGAACAGATTCACAACTCCTAGATATCTTTACAAAACTACTTCCCGACTTACGTTTTAATCTTTTACTATTGGAGTTAGTAGTTCTAAATTTAGATTCATGTTTTTTATTTGTAGAAATTTATCTTGTTTGTAATCCTCCATGTATATGTGAATATAATGTAGGACAATGTGACATGTATGCTTTAGTATGCCTGTACATGTGTGAGATTTTATATGAAACAATGTTCACACACACCTTTCACTCATCATACTAACTACTATTTTTGCTTACTTGAATGTGCAGTGTCTGTCACAACTCACTATTATGCACGACTACATCTGCCATACTCAATCGGATTGCTTTTATGTGATCCATGACTATTGTTAACACAATCAAAAGAAGTGTGATCTTATTATAATTTGTGTACAAATGAAAATGTATCTATGTATGCAGGCAAATTTTAATTAATTTAGGGCTCTTGTTCATGTTATCATTTAAAAACAAAATTGAATAATGTCAAGTGTTAGAGTTATTAGTGTTGAGTATTTTAGTATTGTTGAGTTTAGTCCCACACCGCCTATCGGTGATGGGTGTCTTGATGTAAGTCTTATATATTGCCCCTATGTGGAAGAATATAATTGCACTTTCCATTTTACCTTCTTCTTTCTACATGGTATCAAAGCTAATGATCTGAGACCTAAACAAAATTTTTCCCGATCAGCTGATATTTCCCCCCGCTCCCGTCCCGACCAAAACCCCCCGCCCCGTGCTTTCTTCTCCCGCGCCCTGCTAGGGCTCACGCCCGCCGCTCCCGCTCCTGTCGACGGAGTCGATTTCTAATCCTGTCGACAGGAGCGGCTCTGTCTCCGCCGTCGCTGCCCTGGACTGCTTCTGCCTGCGACGTCGAGGGCTTCTCCGACTTCCGTCTCCGACATCAACCCCTTCTTCGTTTTCCATCGCCGTCTGCGTCTTGTTCGCGCTTTCTCTCGACGATCGACTTCGACGACTGTTCTTCTGCCGTCAACGCCTGCTCCGACGATCCCGTCGCCTTCTTCTCCAGTCGACGATCCCGTCGTGCCGTCGACTCTGCTTCCCATCGACGCCAACGGCTTTGCTTCTGACGGCTGCTTCTTCTTCTTCTCCGGTGAGAACTTGTTCCCCTTCTCCCGTCGGCCATGGTTTCCCCTGTCGCTGCTTCTCCCGAGGATGCCAATGGCTCTGCTTCCGTCCGTTGTCGACGGTTCTGCTTCTCCCGACAGCTTTGCTCCGTCTTTGCTTCTCTCCTGACGGCTGCTTCTTCCTATGCTCTGCTCAGCCGCTTCTTCTTCTCCGGCCTGCGGCTCTGCCGCTGCTTCTTCTCCGACCTGCTGCAGCTGCAGCTGCTTCTTCTCCAGCTGCCAGGCGCTGCTTCCTCTCCGTGCCGCTGCGGCTCTGCCGCTGCTCTCCTTCACCGGCAGCTACTTCTCTCTCCGTCTGCCGCCGCTTCTCCGGCCCGCTGCTGCTGCAGCTGCGTCTTCTCCGTCTGCGGCTGCTGCTCATCTTCTCCGGCCCCTTAGTTATTTGATGTTGTTGTTTTTTTATTTACAAGTTGTTGTTGGGTTGTTGTATTGCGTCTCTATGATTTCCGCCTTCTTGCACGTGATCTACGTGAGGGGGAGTGTACGTCACGGCCTCTAGGCGTAGTCTATACCTTCATGCACGTATTCCACGTGAGGGGGAGTGTTTGTGATATCGGCGACTCGGATGCTTCTTTCCCGACTCCTGCCTTAGTCACACCCGGCCCCTAGGTATAACCTATGTCTTCTTGCACATGATCCACGTGAGGGGGAGTGTTTGTGATCACGGCGACTCGGATGCCTCTTTCCCGACTCCTGCCTCAATCACACATGGCCCCCAGGTCGATCTCGTATGTTGTTTGTGTCTTCTCGTTGTTTTCTTTGAATTTGGTATTTTTGGTTTGGTCCTTCGTGGTTGACCGAGTTTCCGCTCCGAGTGTATCCAGCGTTGTCATGGTCGGTTTGCGGACCAATGTCGTGTGGCTCTTGCCCGGTTGAAGTATCCCCGGTGACACGCGGTTGAGCCTCGGTGGCTGTTGTTTTGTCACACGTTGTCAACCTTCTTATACCTTCCGTTTTATGTTGTGTTCAAGCTGTAGGGTCCCCCCTCAGCTTGAGGGGGAGTGTTAGAGTTATTAGTGTTGAGTATTTTAGTATTGTTGAGTTTAGTCCCACACCGCCTATCGGTGATGGGTGTCTTGATGTAAGTCTTATATATTGCCCCTATGTGGAAGAATATAATTGCACTTTCCATTTTACCTTCTTCTTTCTACATCAAGGAACACCCCAAAACAGTACTACTGCTCCTGATAAGTATTCATAAATATTGTGAGGTTGAGCACTTTATCATAAATTCTATTGATCTTTGGCAAACAATCCTAGAAGTACATTAACTTCTCTTTGGTACATTAGATCACATCATTGCTCCGAAAGCTTATTTCTTATGATATGTGATATGCCAAGTAATACCTCGTATCTTTGATAAGTCTTGATAAGCATTATGTATGCGAAGCACCTTGAATGTTGTACTTGTGTATCATAAAATGGTGGAAGTGATTTACTTTGCATAGTTTTGATGTTTGTATACAATTTATTACACAATGACGTGTAATATTGCTTACTCCTTGTAGTGCTAAATTAGTATTTCTTCAACATGTACACTTCATTGTTTCACCTAACATTTCCTAACAAAAGAATTGAATTCTTTTGCATCATTACACACTCCTTACTCTTCATATAATGTACTGGATTACATGTTATGATCTCCACAACGTGCGTCTGTTCATCGTGCGAATCTATCAACATTGTTGGTTTTCTCGCTTGTTTTTATATATTTGATGCTTTTCATGCACTTATTTCTCGTACTTCTCTACTATATGCTGCTTATGCTTAATCTTTTTATACTTACCTGTTACGCTACTAATGCTTACCTTTTGATTATGTTTCCTCTATTTTTGTGATAACCCACTTTTATTAACAAAAGGGGAGAGAGTTGAGATTGTGAAATGTCACACACTTAGGGGGGAGATCTCATCTAGGGGAAGTATTCATATCCTTGCATCAGACATTCATGCATATTTTATGTTTCATTCATGCATACATCATGTTTACATTATTTGCCACTATGAAAACAATTTCTCATATATATTTTACTTTCCAATAATCATGTAGCTTGAGCTATTCAAATAACTAATGGTTAAAAATAAGCACTACCTCCTGCGACACGCCGACAGCAGATACCGCCCGACGATTGACAGACTCCGGTCGACGATCACCAACATCTAGTCGGTGGTCAATGATCGACATTCTCTAGCTCGGGTTGGCGATTTGTAGCTCTGTTCAGGGAGCGATCGGCCATCTTGATTTCTCTCGGCCAGCGGTTGACTATTCACCTGCATGCATTATTCAAGATTGTCCTATCACCGGCGGTAGCGCTAGCTCCCAACATTGATAGTTCCGATGAAAAAGCTGTTCTTAGAATGTTTCGGTTCTTAGATGAACATCAGTTTGCGCACACTACCTCCCATCGTTATCTATTAGCGCCCACGATAAATATGTTTTTTTTACGGACCAGAAAGTGGTACGCTACCACACACAAAGAGGTTCACCCTATCTGACTTGGAGCGCCGAAGAACTTTCTCCCTCTCATTCCGAAGGATCAAAAGGAAGAAGTCTTCAACAACGATCATTAAAGCAAAGACAAAGGAGCAACACACATTCAAGCAATATTTCGTCCTTTTCCTTCATCTTCCTTTTCAGAGAGTTTTCATATCAGATTCAATCTTATTTATAAATCTTCTCGTGTTTTTTATTTTCTTTAAATATTATAATCATGGGAATTCTCCATGGTTGTGGTGACTAGAACAATCAAGGGAGTGATTCACCACGATTGTGGCAACTAGATCGATCTAGGGAGTGGTTCACCACGATTGTGGCGACTAGATCTATGCAGTCTAAGGAGGAAATTCACCACTGTTGTGGCGACTAGATCGAGGTTAGGTGATACAATCCCAGAGATGAATCCGACAAGGGGAAGGGCCGACGGAGGTGAGGAAGAGGAAGGAGGATGGAACGAGAAGAAAAGGTAGGGGGCAACTCTAATTTCCATACATCCAAGCATAATGAAAAATAATACAACACAACCCCTTATAGGTGCAAGGTGCGGATAACGAGAAAGCAGTGTGAATAATAAAGTGTGCACATAATATAATATAACATAACAAAATGCAAATAAGATAATCATGTCGGCTGCGCGTCGTCGGTCTCTCCTCCAGACAGATCTGACATCGTCTTACTCTGCGTGTGGACTCGCCACGACGTCTCGTCGGCATGTGCGTGTCTCGTCGGCATGCGCAACCGTAACAATTCCGCCGTCTGGAAAATATGTCTTGTTCCCAAGGAAGTAGTCGAAGGACTGCCAACATAAGTGATCTTGGGGCAACCATGTAGCTTCAGACTCCAGACAGTAAGACCCAACGACAAGCACCTCCTGCGAGCCAAAGTCCCCCTGAAGGTGGTAGCGATGATCAAATAGCTTGGCTGGGTAGTACGACGCCAACTGCCGTCTTTTTTCCAGACCAGAAGAACCAAGCTAAAAAATAGACTTGCACCAGAACAGTATGGCCCCACATAAGCATCCACTGCATCAGAGGCTCGATCTCATCCTTCCGCCCATGCTCAGAATGGAACGGCTGCGCCGAGGCTGTTGTGGTCCTAGGTTGGAGGAAATTGGCGCGGTCGGTCGGGCTAGTGGCAATCCTGCTGGCGGATGGATGACGTCAGTGGCTCTTGGTGGTCTGTATAGGAACTGTGTGTTCATAGTCACCCAATTGGCGCGTACATCGCCGTGCTTGCGGAGCCAAGCCACCACCAAAATGTCACCGATGCCGCCTAGGCTGAATGTGTAGAACTCCGCGGTCACGAAACAGAACACCACCGTGAGAGACACAACAGTGCATCAGCCCTGACTCAGTCGGCATCGCCCATCCCCCAAACGGACCGTAACATCCAGAGAGAGAACCAAGAGAAGACAGAGCTGCCGCACCAGGCGCTCAGAGATGAGGTTGTGGCTTGCGCCGCTGTTCACCATGATGATGATCGGGCAATCCTGCAACGTGCCCTAGAGCTGCATGGTCTGCTGGTCGGAGATCCCACCTGTTGAGGCACATGATAACTCTAGGTGGTGGAACGTAGCCGCGGTGAGATTGAGAGGTGTATCCCCCACTAAGAGCTCCAGGGCCTCAAAGTTGGTCAGGGTAACCTCAGGGTCAACGTCACTGATGATGGCGTGGAATTCCTTCACGAAGAACTCATGGTTGGGGGAGTAGGGTTGGCGACACCGAATACAGAGTCCCTTGTTGTGAAGCTCATTGCAATCATTATTCAAGTTGTGTTGAGGGGCCAGTGGGAGGCCCGACTGGTTTCCCCAAGGCGGCGACCGCGTTGGAGGAGCCGTGGCTAGTGGTCGCCAAGACGGTCGAGGCTGGTGGTGATCAGTCATAGGAGCAGGTTGCCGGTTGGGGGGTGGGGGAGGTCAGCTTCCACCAGACGCGCCAAGTCCATGGCGTAGGAGATTGTGTGAGGGTGGTACGTGCGGAAACGAGAATGGATATGTGGCAGTAGATCCTGCATGAAGAAGCCAAGGTAATGATCGGACGGTATCCCGAGGACGCGGGAGAACATGGCGACAAACTCATCAACATATTCATCCAGGCCGGCTGTCTGACTGACACCGCAAAGACGCTTGATAGAGGAATAACTGAAATAGCGAGTGTCATACTGCTGGATCATCTCCTACTTGAGGTCGGTCCAGGAGAGGCACGAGTTGGATTGGTGGAGCCACCGAGCCCAGTGGAGGGCCGAGCCATCCAAGCCAACCACAGCGGTTGACACCTTATCGTTCTCTAGTGTATGGTTGAGGTCGAAATATTACTCCACTTTGACGATCCAACTCATCGGGTCAATGCCGACAAAGGAGGGAATGTTGAGGGAAAGGGCGGATTGGCCTGAAATGGGTGGAGGAGTGGTCCCGAAGGTAATGGGCGGTGGCCCGGCTCCGAGGAGAGAGCCACCGTTCGCGGGTGAACGAAGCCGGAAGTGGCGGAAACTGCAGCGGCGAATGCCTGAAAGGAGTCAATCTTGGTGTAGAGGGCGATGAGGGAGGCGTGCATGGAGGCGACAAGTTGCTTGTGAGCCTCCACGCGACGGCTAAGGGCTTCGAAGGTGGTATTTGGAGTGGGGTCACCAGAGGAGCGAGTGTTGGGTGGCATGGGTCTGGAGACGTCGGACGTTGGCCGGAAGGGGCAGTGCTGGCTGAGATCGGCAAAAAAAGATGTCAGCGGTCTTCCTTCGTCAAATCGGCGAAAAACTGTGGATCGACAGTCGCGCGTCACTGGAAGCGATAGATCGGCTTTGCAGGCACGGAAGGAGGATCGGCGGACGCAGTCGCACCCAGGGGAAGTGAAAACGGGATCTGTGCGGAAGCTGGATCGATCAGAGCGGAAGGAGGCCGTATCGGACCGACACAGGAGGAACAATCGTTGTAGGGAATCAAAAGCAACAGGATCATATCAGTTACCAGCAGCAACGTGTGGGCAGTGAGGCAGGTCAGACCAAATTGATACGATCTCAGAGAGAAATCGGGCAAGGTGAAGGGCCAGCGGAGGTGAGGAAGGGGAAGGATGAGGGAACGAGAAGAAAAGCTAGGGAGAAACCCTAATTTCCATACATCCAAGCATAATAAAGAGTGCGAATAATAAAGTGTGCATATAGCGAAATATAACATAACAAAATGCAAATAAGATAATTATTTCGGCGGCGCGTCTTCGGTCTATCCTCCAGACGGACCCATCACCGTCTTCCTTCCCTTGTGGACTCGCCACGACGTCTCGTCGGCGTGTGCGTGTCTCGTGAGCATGCACAACCATAACATTTGTTATAGGGGGACTTGGATATTATCCGGGGGTAAATTTGCTAGGGTCAACCAATTCGAGGTGCGAATCAATTCATAGATTTTGATCTTTGCGTCAAAAGATCATTACTTTTGTATCCATTTATATTGAAAAACATAAAAATGATTTTCTTTTAATCATGTTCTTGATTTATGTTGGAGAAGTAAAATAAGAATATTATTGATAAAGAGAGGCTCTCTCCTATATATAAAAGGGAGATGCAACAAGGGCAATAAAAGCATTAGAAAAATAACATAATTCTAACACTTTCCCTCAAGTTGGGCGTGTGATATCTTGCATAGCCAACTTACAAAAAATCCTTTTGAATGCATTCTGACTTACCCCCTTGGTGAGAGCATCCGCTAGCTATTTTTCTGAAGGGACAAATGGTGTGCTTACAACTCATTTTTCGATATTCTTTTTGATGAAGTAGAAATCAACCTCCACATTCTTTGTGCGGTCATGTTGAATGAGATTGTGAGCAATGCTAATGGAGGCTTTGTTATCGCAGTAAAGTCTTATGTGGTCTTTGTTTTTCATGTCAAGATCGTTCAAAAGAGATTTAATCCACAGTTCTTCGCAAATCCCATACGCCATAGCTTTGAATTTTGCCTCTGCATTTGACCTGACAACCACATGTTTTTACTCCTCCATGTTACCAAATTACCGCCAACTAAAGAACAATAACCAGAGGTAGACCTTCTGTCATCAACTGAACTGGCCCAATCAATATCAGTATAGAATTCAACAGTCGGTTCTTTGTCCGTGGAGAATAGGGTACCCATTCCATAAGAGGACTTGAGATACCAAAGAATACCGTAGGCAGCTTCTAAGCGACGTGTTTTGGGTGTGCATGAAATGACTGATGACACCAACACATATGAAATATCCGGACGAGTATGTGATAAATAGATAAGGCGACCAGCCAGTCGTTGAAATCCAGTAATATCAACAACCACCTCCCCATCATCTCTAATCAATCTGTGGTTGACTTCAATTGGGGTGTCATATGGTCTACTCTCACTCATCCCACACGACTAGAGTATGCCATGGATATACTTCCTCTGAGAAATGAATATACCGCGCTTCGATCGTGTAACCTCAATTTCTAGGAAGTATCTGAGAATTCCTAGGTCTTTTACTTTAAACTCATTTGACGATTTTTATTTTAGAGTCTAGATTTCTTTAGTATCATTGTCTGTGATAATAATATCATCCATATAAACAATAACATCACCGAGTCTCTCATATTTGTGTCTTACAAATATAGTATGATGAACATTGCTCTGGGAATATCCAAATATGATCATGGCTCTATGAAATCTCCCAAACCAGGCCCGAGGAGAGTGTTTTAAGCCATATGAGACTTTATTCAACCTGCATACCTTTCCCCCAGATCCTGCTAAGGTAAGATCAGACGGTAATGACATGTAGACTTCTTCTTTCAATCCTCCATGAAGATAAACATTTTTCACATCTAACTGGGTCAAAGTCCACCCTTTGCAGGCAACACATGAGAGCAAAACTTTTATAGAATTCATCTTCGTCATAGGAGCAAAAATTTCTTGGTAGTCAATCCCCGTTGTCTGGGTGTAGCCCCTAGCCACCAACGGAGGCTTGTACCATTCAACAACACCTTCAGAGTTCTGCTTGATAGATAACACCCACTTACACCCTACCATAGTCTTGCTAGGTAGCAAAGGAACCAGGTCCCATGTGCAATTTTTTTTCCAGGGCCAGCATCTCCTCATGCATAGCATCCTGCTACTTTTAGTGAGCAATAACATCCTGCCAAGTTGAGGGAATAGAAATGGAGGAGAGAGAGAGACAATAAAGAGTTTATGTGAGGGAGATAAGAGCTGTAAGACACAAAGTGGGACATCAGATGTTTGGTAGAGTTACCCTGAGAGCC
This sequence comes from Platanthera guangdongensis, assembly GCA_039583875.1. Classification (NCBI taxonomy): domain Eukaryota; kingdom Viridiplantae; phylum Streptophyta; class Magnoliopsida; order Asparagales; family Orchidaceae; genus Platanthera; species Platanthera guangdongensis. Next base: position 90,924,245 of record CM077154.1, on the reverse strand, counting down.
CAAAGAAGAGCCCGATGTTGGAGAGAGTAGCTTGAGAGATGTCGATGTACCTGGACTCCTTTTTCGCCGAGTATACACCTGTGAAGGAGGAGCGGTCACAGGAGGAGCAGTCACAGGAGCAGTCATAGGAGGAGTGGTCACAGGAGTAGGAGTAGGAATAGTCACCAAAGGAGGAATAAGAAGAGGAAGAGAGCTCACTTCCATTGGGTTAGAACACCCCCCCCCCCCCCTAAGTGAGGACTCATAGTAGGGTTCAAACTCCCGAAACGTGACGTCTATAGTAACGAAGGTCTTTCTGAAATTAGCCATATATGTATAAGTCCTCACTTAGGGGGTTTACATCAAAATTAGCCAGAAATTTCATTTTGGGGATATTACGAGGGCAGCCCAAGTTAGTGTTGTAAGTTTCATGAGCTATGCGAATACAATTACTATTTTGGTTGTTGAAGTTGGTAATAGCCTAAGCTATATGAAAATTGAAGACTTTTCTAGTTTGATAATGACATTGTGTGATTTGACCTCAAGAAGGTAAGCATCACTTAAGGGCATACTCAAATGAAGGGTGTGTGAAAAGATAGAAGAACATGATATTGAATAAGTCAACACACAATTCAGACTTAATAACTAAATTTCCTTAACTAGTGAAGTATAACTGAAGGGCATACACCAATGCAGGGTATGCAGATGGATTATTATTTATCTGACAATGTTTTGCCATTTCTGTGACTATGAGATTAAACAACTTCTCTTGTAGTTTTCAGAATGATTTTATAAGTGTTGGAACTAAGCATTGAAAGAATGTTCTTTTCATCTCCTGATCAGGATCATGGCCATCGTGTTAGACTAGCAACACATTCAAATTTCAAGGAATTCGTGTTGAGTGCTGGTTTAGAGTTTTTCCCTCTTGGAGGAGACCCAAAGGTTCTTGCTGAATGTATGCACACTTATTTTGTTTTCTATTTTAAACTATTTAGCATAATTATTTATAGTTGGTAACGGATTATTAGGATGTCAAGTGACAATTATCCTTTTTTTGTTATGAGCAGACATGGTTAAGAATAAAGGATTTTTACCGTCTGCCCCTTCCGAAATTTCAGTTCAAAGAAAGCAAATCAGGGAAATTATTTTCTCATTACTTGCGGCCTGCAAGGATCCAGATGTGGATTCCGGCATTCCTTTCAAAGCTGATGCCATTATTGCTAACCCCCCGGCATATGGTAAATACAACACATTATCAGAAGTTATCATTTTGTTTATTATATTCATATATTTGTTTTGTTTTTTTAATTTAATTCTTATTCATTTTGTTACTATACTGTGATTTGGAGTTAACAGATTTGAAGAAACAGCCTCTTTAATAGGATGAGGAAGGTTACATACGTCAACCTCTCCTACCATTGGAGTTCACAGAATTTTTATTGCATTTTAACTTTCATAAATAGGGAAAGAAATTTCATTTTCTAAATATACTGACAAGCTGAGCGTAAACTTTCGGATGTAATTAGTGCATCAAATGTAATGCTCCCCTGGTTGCCATGACCTTAGATAGTAGCTGATCCCTGTCCCGACCACGTATAATTTGGGAGATGAGGTTAAGTGATGCGGAGCAGAGGCGAAGACTTGCAGGGGAGGACGAGTTTTGGGCCCGTTCATGGCTGATAGGCGACTTTCCATATATGGCGTGCCCGGATCGAGGATCTGACTCCGCAGATGTGCCCGGATTCGCGTTGCGAATCGATTTGATATATTACTTCATTATTTTGCGTTGTATTTTGGTGTATTTGAGTGGCCCCACCTCCAGCCAATCATAGCCGTCGATGGTGGGATGCCCTAATCCCCCCTTTATTATAGATAGATGGTTTGTGGGCTGATTTGAGGCATTGCAGATTTTGGTGAAAGAATTCCCAGAATCCCGCGATCCCGCCACGGTGCTGAATCCGTGGAACCCTAGGTGATGACTCATAGGGTTGTATCTCCCTCCCCAAGGTACCCCTAACCCTACGCTCATTCTTCCCCCTCTGAAACAGTCATCCGCAGTGCCCAAAGAGTCCCAAAACACATTTGCTGTCCAAAAAACTCCCCTCTCCATTCATTTTACTATTCAAACATGAAATTTACTATTCATTTGTAAAGTCTCCTAAGCCCTCCAAAACCGCCAGCCTCTTCTTCGCCTCCCAGCCAACCAGCCGCGAGCCACCTTGCCCTCCCACACCGACGGCTCCTCCACCTCCAGGATTCGCCACCACCGCCCCTCTCCCTTTCATTCCCAGCAGCAACCCCAAATCCTTGCCGCCCCCTCAACCCCAAATCCCTTGCCGCCAACCTTCCTTTCATGGAGCCACCTTCCATAGCCTTTCCCACTTTTCGGATTAGCCCAGATATGAAATTTTTAGCCCGGGTTCGATCTCAAAATATCGGATGTACTCCCCCCACCTGGATTCTACCCATACGTGGCCAGATCTATCCATTTCCGGCCCGATCCCACCTTCTACCCCTGAAGACAGACACCTACATCATTTTTGATGCCCGCCGGTTCCACCTCGGATTGTCATACACGTACCTCCAGCCCCGAAATTTTCAGTGTCTTTGTCAGCCCACTACTTGGTGATTACTTGTTGTATCAGATAATTATTTTTAGCATTTTTGTATCGGACTAGATGCGATATCTGTTTTGATATATTGTATTGTGGTGGTTTGTTAGATACTCATCGTGATTTGCAGGATTTATACGTTGCGTGCTCTTGCTTTGTCCCTCTACGCGGAGGAATGTCTAAGATTGCCTCGCTTAAATAAATTATTTTTTTCTTGCTTTGAATATTCTGCGTGGGATGAGATTATTTATTATTCAATCTGTGATTTAATCCGTTGTACTTTGCATGGCATGTAGGGTTAGATCTCCGATTTTTCCGCCGCCTATAGTTTCGCCCCACGTCAATTGGTATCAGAGGAGAGTTTATGTTCTCTCTTGATACACAGTCGTAGAGTCAATATGTTTTTTTTCATTATGGCTAGACGTCACAATTATTTCTCTCCTCACTTTGGAGGTCTCGAGTCCACTTGCACCCGTCCTCTTAAATCCCCTTCAGGGAGGCCCTCACGACACTACAATGACTATTCACGATCGCAGCACACCACTTCCAGAGATCGCGTAGGCTCACCGACACGAACCCACTATGTTAGAGACAATCAATATGATGATTGCCGTCATTCTTATCCGTACACGCGAGCGGATCGTGTTGATCCTTCGACATGATTCAGTTACTTTAGGGATGATTATTATGAGGATAGTCGTTCCGAGAGTGATCTTGAGAGTCAGATTTGTACTGCTGCCCCTTACTTTGATGGCTCATCGAGTCCCGAGTCTTTCAGTTATTGGCTCATGGATATGAAGTATTATCTTGATCATTTTGAGTTATTCAGCGAACGTCGCATCAAGTTTGTGAAACTTAGACTTTTAGATCAGACGAGGGCATATTGGGCTAGCGTCGAGAGGACCCCCGAGCGAGACCGTCTACATCGCATCACCTGTTGGGTGGACATGAAACATACATTGTGTCAGAGGTATCTGCCTTTGTCGTATCAGAGTCGCTTGCTCGACCAATTATTTTCCCTTTAGCAAGGATCCATATATGTCGTTAAGTACAGTGATCGCTTTGATGAGTTAGTTGCGGGGAGCAATATCCGAGAGGACCCATCTATGACCACTACCAGATTTCGGTATGAGCTTCGATCTAACATTCGTACAAAGGTAGTTTATCATAGTTCGGAGTCACTCGAGCAGACATATCAGCTCGCCCTTCGTTATGAACAGTCATTGAGATCCACAAGAGCTGGTCGATGGGATTCTCACCTTGACATCTGCAGTACGAGTCCCTCCCATACTGAGGTCACCACGACGCCTACCATTGTCCTGTCAGCCACGACAGAAGTGATACCTGATGCGGATTACTCACCCCCGTGAGGTGCTTAGCCTAGTGAGTGACCTATCTCTTATTTCTGACCTGCCTCTTGTGACCCCAACTGAGAGCGAGCCTGAGCGACCTACTGAGTCTGTAGTGTTGTGTCCATCACTCACACCTCCTCCTCTGTCATACACCGGGTTAGTTAGCACCCCAACCACAGACCCATTTCCTGAGACTGCACCCACGAATCCATTCTTGGGTGTAGGTCTGTGTCACTCTCCAATAATCATTACCTGGAGTCACATCACGACTGAGAGCACAGAGCCTGATGTTGATCTTGTAGTGATTATGTCACCCATTCACGGGGATACAACCCCTTACGATGGTACTCACATGGAGGATCATGACCCTAGTGATGAGTTTTATGATGACCCCCATGATGAGCCTCCTGATGAGCCGCCACATCCCTGATGAGGATGCGATTCGGGTGAGACGCTCGTTTTTGAGCTTTGAGTTATTGACGTCTCTTTCGCTATCATCTATAGCCTTTCCCCAGAGAATTGATCGTGTTGAGTATAGCGTATGTAGAGCCTTCCTTGAGTACGCTTGAGCATACTCGTATTTTGAGGGCCTACCTTATGTCACATCGCACACTCGATGAGTTTTGGGATGCACCACCTGCTTACCCACCAGACGAGCTCTTTCTTTTCGGGAACGCGCACCACACTCGAGAGTCGCGTCTTCTAGTCGGTGTACACGACTTTTACTCAGGTGGTCGTGTTATCCGTGATGACTTTTCGTACACAACTCCTGGTGATCCCCCTAATGTCCTACGTTCCCCGAGAGATATTTGGCTCTTTACGAGCTCGTATTTAAGTATAGATGTCTCTCACGGTCATCTGAGCACTCGTCTCACGCGGGATGAGTTTTTCTACACTCCACCGAGAGAGCCTCCTGATAGGTCATCTCCCTTGATAGATTTTTAGGTCATTATTAGTTTTTATCATAGAGAGCATGTTGTGTCGGCAATGTGTCATTTGCATCATTTGCACGAGTCTATTGAATCGTTTCGTCATAATTTGCATGTGTTTGTTGTGTTGTTTGTTCATTGTTTGCATGTGTGTCATGAGTCTGTCCGACGAAGAATTCATAATGCTAATAAATATTGTAAGTCACATGCGGATGTTCACTGACAAAAGTAGGTACTTCATAAAAGCGAGCAGATGATGGTAAAAATTTGCGTTGTGAGACTCCGTGCGAGACTTGATAAAAGTTTGAACGTTAGGAGAATGGATCCCTATATAATCATGAGACGGATCGAGCAAACACCCATGATCTTGATATCCCTGCAAGTATGAACATCCACTTGGTATTTACTGTTGAAGATATGACGCCTTACTACGAGCCTCACAAGTATGTGGACTTGAGCAGCGGGGACTTCCAGCAACCCACACCTCCATTTTTGTTGCGTTGCCACCTTCATAGCCCGCACACGTCGGATGGCCACCACTACCCACGCACTTCTGACACCCACCCACCTGGAAACTCATCTTCTTTGGTTCTACCTATGGCGTCACCGATCACACCGAGATTCACCACTCGTGAGTTGAGCGTTAAGAGCATCATGGAGACCAGACTCCACCCGTGCATTCCTACTACAGACATTGGTGACACCTGTGTACTTGCAGCAGAGCTCAATCGACTCGCCCCTAGACTTCGACTTCGGTACGATCTTCTCCATTCACCGGAAATGACAACTTTTCTGTCAGAGGGAGTTAATTGGCGAGGACATTCTTCCATCGATGACATTTGGACGACCTCTGGTGGACCTCTTCGAGTCTTACCTGACATACATCGAGAGAATTCTGATCCCTATTCATCGGGAGATGAATTCTTTCAAGTCAGGGAGATTGATGAGGAGCAGAGACGAGTACTTGCAGTGGAGGAAGAGTTTTGGCAGGACTGATTGACGACTTTCCATATATGGAGTGCCTGGATCGACGATCGAACTCTGCAGATGTGCCCAGATTCGCGTTGCGAATCTATTAGATATATTACTTCATTATTTTGCGTTGTATTTTGATGTATTTAAGTGGCCCCACCTCCGACCAATCATAGTCGTCGATGGTGGGATACCCTAATCCCCCTTTTATTATAAATTTATGGTTTGAGGGCTGATTTGAGGCATTGCAGATTTTGGTGAAAGAATTCCCGGAATCCCGCGATCCCTCCACGGTGGTGACTCCATGGAACCCTTTTTTTGACGACTTCTAGGCTCGTATCTCCCTTTCCAAGGTATCCCCTAACCCTAGGCTCATTCTCCCCCCCCCCCCCCCCCACCGAAACCCTCATCTGCATCGCCCAAATAGTCCCAAAGCACCCTCGTTTGTTGTCCAGAAAACTCCCCTCTCCATTCACTTTACTATTCATTTGTAAAGTCTCCTCAGCCCTCGAAAACACCAGCCTCTTCTCCGCCTCCCAGCCAACCCGCCGCCAATAGCCTTGCCCTCCCCCACTAACAGCTGCTCCACCTCCAGGAGTTACCACCACCGCCCCTCTCCCTTTCATTTCCAGCAGCAACCCCAAATCCTTGTCGCACCCCCCCGCCCGCCCAACCCCAAATCCCTTGCCGCCAACCTTCCTTTCTTGGATCTACCTTTCATAGCCTTTCCCACTTTCCGGATCAGCCCAGATCTGGAATTTTCAGCCTGTATTTGATCTCAAAATATCAGATCTACTCCCCGCTCAGATCCTACCCATACACGGTCGAATCTATCAATTTCTGGCCCGATCCCACCTTCCACCGCCGAGGACGACCACCTACATCATTTTTGACGCCCGTCGGTTCCACCTCGGATCGTCATACACACACCTCTGACCCCATATTCTTCAGTGACTTGTTCAGCCCACTACTTGGTGAGTACTTGTTATATCAGATAATTATTTTCAGCATTTTTGTGTTGGACTGTATGCGATATTTGTTTGGATATATTGTATTGTGTTGGTTTGTTAGATTCTCATTGTGATTTGTAGGATTTATATGTCGCACGCTCTTGCTTTGTCCCCCAACGCGAAGGAAAGCGTAAGATTGCCTCACTTAAATAAATTATCTTTGCTTTATTTTGAATATTTTGCGTGAGATGAGATTATTTATTATTCAATCTGCGATTTAATCCGTCGGGCTTTGCTTGACATGTAGGGTCAGATCACCGATTTTTCCGCTGGCTATAGTTTCGCCCTGTGTCATTAAGTAATTTAGCCGTTAATTAGGAATGTCTTTTATAATCTCCAAATTACTTTTCCATGGATTGTCATCTCAGTCCATTTTTTTGTTTACATGTGTGGAGGAAAACCAAAAACTTTTATATACTTTCTCAATAATCAAATACAAGGGATGAATACACATTTATAGGAGGGAGAAAGAGAGAAGAGGTCCCTATACATGATGTGAGAGTAAAGAGGAGAGAAGAAAAATAAATAAATGGGCTCCATCATGGGCCTCTTTAAATAGGCTTTTCCAACACTCCCCCGCAAGCTGGAGCGTACAAGTCATAGGCACCCAGCTTGGACAGGAACTGATAAAATAGGATACTTGGTAGGGCCTTCGTGAGATTATCAGCAACTTGTTCAATTCCCGGAACATGTTTCAATTCTATCTTCTTCATTTGAACTTTCTCCCGGATGAAGTGATAATCCACTTCAATATGTTTAGTCCTTTCATGGAAGACCGAATTCTTTGCTATGTGTATAGCCGCTTGACTGTCACATAATAGGATAGCTGGTGAGGGAAGTTTTACTCCTAGATCAGCGAGGAGACTTTCAAGGCATGTGAGCTCAGAGACAACCGATGTCATCGATCAGTATTCTGCTTCAGCCGGGGATCGAACAACTACGGCTTGTTTCTTACTCCGCCAGGTAACAAGATGACCTCTAAAATAGGTACAAAAACCACTTGTTGATCGCCGATCATCCAAGGAGCTAGCATAATCTACATCCGAATGCGCAACCAATGTTGGAGTAGAGAATGAGGTTTTTTATGACAGCCCTTGACCCAGAGTTGTTTTAAGATATCTTAGGATGCGTTCAACGACTTGAAGGTGAGATATTCAAGGAGCATGTATAAACTGGCTAACAACCCCAACAACAAAAGATATATCCGGTCTTGTGACCGTTAGGTAGATCAATTTTCCAACAAGTCGTCGATAGTATTTAGGATTTTGGAGAGGAAGATCTGTATCAGAAGCATGAGCACACAACTTGTGATTTGCATCCATTGGAGTGGTAGTCGACTTGCATCCAGAGTAGCCAGCATATTGAAGGAGATCGAGGCAGTACTTCCGTTGGAAGAGGACAAATCCATACGGACGTCCCGCGCCTCAAGACCAAGGAAGTATCGAAGGTGCCCCGATCTTTTGTTTGAAAGACGAAGCTAAGATGCTCTTTGACCGCTTGGATTTCCTTTGAATCTTTTTCAGTGATTAAAATGTCATCAACATATATTAACAAAAGAACCGTTCATGTTGCCCGATGTCGAGTGAACATAAAGAAGTCTGCTGAGCTTCGAGTAAAGCCAACTTCCCGAACTGCGTTACTGAACCTGCCAAATCATGCCCGAGGGGATTGTTTTAGACCATAGATGGACTTCTTAAGATGACAAACTTGGGACGCTCCTGTCGTCTCAAAACCGAGAGGTTGTTGCATGTAGACTGTTTCCTGGAGGTCGCTATTCAGAAACACATTCTTGATATTCAGTTGATGTAAGGGCCAGTGGCGATGCACAACCACAGAGAAGAGGACACAAACGGTGTTGAACTTGACTACTGAAGAGAATGTTTTCTCATAATCGAGACCTTGCTGTTGGGTTAAGTCACGAGCCACCATTCGGGCTTTCAGATGGTCAGTTGTCTCATCAGGAGCATGTTTGATGACAAAGACCCATTTACACCCAACAGGTGTTTGGCCGGGAGGTAGAGGTACCAGGTTCCATGTCTGGTTAGCGCAGAGAGCTGTCATGTCTTCTTTCATGGCTGTCTGCCAGCCAGGATGTTGGCGAGCCTCCTGCACAGAGTTAGGTACAAGAGTCGAGGATAACAAAGTGACAAATGTTTGAAGCTGTGGGTATAGGCGATGCAAGGATAGATAGTTCGCCATAGGATGAGCGATTGATTCTAGTGCCGGATCAGCAGGACGCGGAGCGTCAGAAGTTGAAGCCGACTGCATTGGGGCAACGAAGCGAGGATGACGACTAGTGTAGACATGGATAAGTGGCGGCTTGGGAAGAGCGGGAGCCCGGTCAGGAATTGGTGGAGGTGGAGTGGAAACGAGAATGACAGGTCGTAGGACGGGTGGTGGTAGTGGAGTTGGATCTTGAGCTGAGAAGAAAAGAAGATCCTCCCGAAATGTAACATCAGCAGAAACGATCACCTTGCGGGTAGCAGAAGAGTCCCACACTTAGCTTTTATGAGTTCGTGAATAGCCAACGAAGATGTGTTTGGCCTGCCCGGGGATCCAACTTGTCAGTGGACGGACCAAGAATGTGAACGTAGCAAGTACAACCAAAGATGCGGGGTGAGAGAGAGAATGCCAGAGTAGAGGGGAACATGAGTCTGAACGGAGTGGCATTGTGGATTATGGGGGAGGGGGGACGGTTAATCAGATAACATGTTGAAAGCGCAAAGTTCCAATAAGCTTTGGGGACCTGCATGTGAAGCATGCGAGAGCCAACAACATTAAGCAGATGTCGATTTTTACGTTAACACACTTAGCCTTTATGAGTTCGTGAATAGCCAACGAAGATGTGTTTAGCCGCCCGGGGATCCAACTTGTCAGTGGACGGACCAAGAATATGAACGTAGCAAGTACAGCCAAAGATGCGTGGTATGAGAGAGATTGCCGGAGTAGAGGGGAAGATGAGTCTGAACGGAGTGACATTGTGGAGTATTGGGGAGGGGAGACTCTTAATCAGATAGCATGTTGCTGAAAGCGCAAAGTTTCAATAAGCTTTGAGGACCATGTGAAGCATGAGAGAGCGAGCAACATCAAACATATGTCGATTTTTACGTTCCACGACTCCGTTTTGTTGGGGGTATAGACACACGATGTTTGGTGAATGATCCCAAATTCAGAGCAGAGATTCGCAAATTCGTGGCTAGTGTATTCGCGAGCATTATCAGTGCGAAGAGTTTTGATGTTCGCAGAGAATTACGTGCGGGTCTCAAGGATGAATGCCCGAAAGACACGGGGATGCTCGGAGCGATCACGAATTAAATATAACCACGTCATGCGAGAATAATCATCAATAAAAGTTAAAAAATAGCAATACCCAGAAATAGTAGTAATTTTGTACGGACCCCAAACATCAGAGTGTACTAAATCAAAAGGAGCAGAGCTCCGAGTAGAATGAAATGAAAAAGATGAACTTGGTTGTTTGCCGAAAATACAAGATTTGCACTGAAAAGGAGGAAAAGATACATCTGATAGCGCCTTCTGGACGACTGGTAGAGGGGCATGCTCAAGACGCCGATGCCAATCAACGGAGGAGACGAAGGAGAGGATATTAGGAGAGTCATCAAGAAAGTAAAGCCCGTTCTGCAGTCGTCCCTTACCAATGATATTTCGCGTCCGTCGATCCTGTATCAAAAAAGAATATGTAAATGTTACAGAGCAATTCAAATCGGCAGTGAGACAACTAACAAAAAGTAAATTAGACGGGGAGCACGAAACATGAAGAGCCGAGTGTAGGGATGGAGAAGAAGTGAGAGGGATATCAGTAGAGCCGAAGACCGAAATTGTGTCCCCATTGACCACCGTGATACACTTAGGATGAGGAGAATCCAAGTACTGATGTTGCCGCAGTGTGGTTATGTGATGAGTGACACCTGAATCCATTAACTAGCGCAGACTAGTGGATAGACAAGCGATACCTTCATTTGAGATGGAGGCAACAGAGGCAGGTGAGCGGCTGAGCTGACCATGGAGTTGTTGGAGCTGAAGCCGTACTTCTTCAAGGTCAGTACGAGTGACAAATGAATCTTTGGCAGCAACAGAGGCAAGTAGACGAGGAGGACGTCCATTCTTGCGGTAGTAAGTGGCCTCAAGGTGGTCGTCCTTACCGCAGAAGGAACACTTAGGTTGTGGCCGGCCATCCCGACCTCTGCCCCGAGAACCTGAACGTCCTCCATGAGCAGGAGGAGAGAGAGGCAGTAAGGGCGCAGAAGTCTGCTGAAGGAGGGCCGGTGAGGGGGGTCCAGAGCTGTCAGGAGGTGATGTGACCTTGAGCAGCATGGAGCACACGTCAGATAGTGACAGAGTAACAACAGAGGAGAGGATTTGAGCCCGAACGCTCTGAAGATGAGGCGGGACACGAGCCATCATAATGACAATACCGACGCCTTCTTTTTGGGCACGCTGGGCAGCAAGATCCATCGTAGGGGGCTGATGTTGAATCCATGATTCAACCAGAGTCTTAGCACGAGCAAAAAAGGAGGTGAGGTCGGCAGCCCCGCCAACGTCAAGAGTCTGAAGATCTGTTATGATATCATACAGGTGTTGGAGACTATCTCTGCCGGAATAGAGAGATGGAGCTCATCACACATCGCCTTGGCCGTCTCGTGATACATGGTCATGCGATAAGGTTTGTCATCAAGGGAGTTGAGAAGCCAAGTCTGAACACGACCATCGTTGCGCAACCAGTCTTCAGTAGGCGTATTGAGAACAGCTTGGGTCAAATGATGTAGAAAGCCTTTGGACTGAAGAACTCGGGGAACAGAGTGCACCCACTCCACAAAGTTTTTTTTCCCGGCTAAAGAAATAGTGGTTATCCACAATTCATCTCGGAGTTCAGGAACAAGGGCCGGGTGGTCTGCAGGAGAGGAAGCCGCCTGTTCGGTAGAATCAAGAGAAGACCCCATGACAAGGTGGTCTGGTGGCTAGACCGGCGGCGAGGAGACCAGCAAATAGAGAGGGAGTCACGCGGAAAGAAGATCGCGCGGGTAGACAAGTAACAATCAGAGAAGAGACCACACGGACAGACCAGGCGATCAGAACCGCGAGCAGAGAGGAGATCGTGCGAGCAGAACATAGCAGACAAGCAGCGAGTAAACTGCACGGTCACAGTGACGCCACACCAGAGGCAAGAAAGAGACCGCGACCAAGATGTGGAGCCCACAACAGAGAGGAAAAGACACACGACCAGAGAAGTCGCAACAAGAAGAAAAAGGAGACCGCAATGACCAAGATGCGGAGCCCGCAGCAGAGGCCAGCCCACATGAGCAGATCACGGGAGCAGAGCAACGACGGGAGAAAATACTGCGCGAGCAGACCACGCGAGAAGGCGAGTACGCAGCGAGAAGGGGAGTAGACAAGGAGATCGCGGCGGTCAAGGCAAGAAGACTAAGAGAGATCGCGCAAGGAGACCGCGATGAATAGCAAAAAATGGAGCGGGTAGACAAGGAGAAACCGCGCGGGGAGGGTTGCGGTTAGATGGGGAAGTGGGAAATGGGCCCACCTGTTAGAGAAAGAGAGCTATAAGAGGGCCAAGAGGAAGAGGAAGAAAGGGAGGTGGAAGCCACGAGAGAGAGCAGAAGTAGGAGCGGTTAGAGAAAGCTTAACCGCGCGGGTAGCAAACCCAGAGCATGCTTGCGGTTAGATAAAGCTTAACCGCACGGAGGACCTGTTTGCCTCTGATACCGTGTGGAGGAAAACCGAAAACTTATATATACTTTCTCAATAATCAAATACAAGGTATGAATACACATTTATAGGAGGGAGAAAGAGAGAAGAGATCCTTGTGCATGATGTGGGACTAAAGAGGAGAGAAGAAAAATAAATAAATGGGCTCCATCATGGGTCTCCTTGCATAGGCTTTTCCAACAACATGGATTGTACCTATCTATTAGATATAGTTGATTTTCTACTGAATAATGTTTTTATTTTCCTCTCCACATGGTACTACACATATAAAGTCTATGACCGAAGTGTTTATTAATTGGTTCAATTCTTGCATAAAGGATTCTACCTGGGAAATATTACTTGACGAGAAGATCCCACAATTTGATTTTTGAGGTTTGAAGAAGGGACTTATGATGCAAGCTAAATTGGAAACTACTAATGCTAGTTGTTAGTGGTTGGAAAGTTTGTTCATAGCAGTTTAAGCTATGAGTAGATTAGTCATGTAAATTTGTCAACTCATTACTGAAAATCTGCTCTTGGATGTGGCATCAGAAGATGAAAATTCTGATTCTGATCCCCTTCACTTAACTAACAGCAGCTATCTCTATAGTACATCTAAATTAACATGACAGTTCAAGGTGGAGACCTTCCGTAGTATCTCTTTCCCTTTTCTTCCATTGCAAGAATGTAGTGGTTTAAATGTTGCCAATATCTTCTTTGTTTTGCTATGCGCTTTTACTATTTTTCACCTCAGCTTGCTTGAGATAAATTATATGCTGTTGAATATAAGTAGTATTTGTATTTATTGAACAGTTTCAATTGATGTGCCAAATTTCTAACCCGGAGAATTTTTGCACAGGGCATACACATGTTGCAGAGGCACTTAAAGTACCAATTCACATTTTTTTTACGATGCCATGGACGTAAGCTTTGTGCTAATGACAACAGTTTTCTTTCATTTTTGTGCTTATGCATTTATTTATTTCTTTAGGAAAGTTCGTATCTCATGTTATTTGATGCTAGCTTATGCTTGATGTCAAGCTGTTTCTTATATGTAGATGCATGCCATGTTATAATTCACTTTTCATATATGTAGGGCAACAAATAAATTTCCGCATCCTCTTTCTCGAGTCAAGCAACCTGCGGGATACAGAGTAAGAAGCTTCTAGTGGTTGATATTCTTTTGAAAACATTTCTTTTTTATTGCCATTCTTTCAAGTATGTTTGTGATGATTGTTTACTGGTATGATTTTTTAATAAAGCTTAACTTCAGTAGTGAAAACTATACTGTATTGAATCATCAGTGAACAGATAAGGAATTCTTTATTTAATGAAAGGGAACATTGTTTTATTGCTTTAAAATAGACCTATTCTTCAAACATTTATCTTACCTAATACCCACTGGTGTATGGTCTTGTTTCTATGGGTGTAATTAAAGAAGCTTTTTGAATGCTGGTTCCATAACTAAGCAAATCAAGGAACTAAAAAAAAACTACACAAACCACTACCATAATATAAATACAGGGTCATTTTCTAGGACCTCCCCTCCAACTTTGGATAATTATGGGTCCTCCCCTCCAACTTTGCATAATTATAGGGGCGTCCTCTCTAAGTTTACATTGTTAACATACATGTACCGAAAAATTTCGTCCACGAGATTTTGTTGGTATATGTATGTTGTAAACTTCTGTGGGAGAACAATTGAATTATATGTATATTAAAGCCCAATTGTAAAGGCCCACCCTAAGTAGCCCATTGTCGATTCACTCTCTTCCTATTATTTAGTCTCACACCTCCTATTGAGTTTAATTGACACCCGCTTTAGCATATATATAGCGGGAAGATGTAATACTTGAATTATATTGAATAATACAAGTAATATTTTAAATTCTCAACTTGGTGTCAATGACAAACAATTTTTTCCTTAGCTCTCTCTCGCACGACCCCGTGTTGGGACTCCTCACTGGACGAACGAAACTATCTCAATTAACTTCCAGAACTCGTCTTTGTCCTCCCACCCATAACCTATGGTAGTTTTCGTTTGAGCACTCAGAGTGGACAATCAATGTTCTCTCTCTCGCGCGTTTCTCTCATGACTCTCAACGACATTTCACATTCTACCTGCAGTTGCATCTCTCGAATCTCTCATATTCCAATCCAGGATATTGATCTCGCAAATCCTCCGACTTGCTGAGAACCGAATCTCTCACCAGCCTCTTTTATTCCTCGCATGACTGTTATCGCACGACTGCACATATGTTATAAGATCCTTTTCCGCGAGCAGCTTCTCTTGTGCATTTGCTACAATCTTCTTTGTCATGAGAGCTCCTTCTCCCGCACGTCTGATTTTCACTATTTCATTCCCAGCCTACCCTCCTCGTTATATGAGAGACCAAGTGGGTACTCGTGGCGATATCCCTCGACTCTAGTCTTTAGACACCCTCCAATGTTCAAACTCACTTTGTCAATGGCTCTTCTCCGACTCATGGTCACTCTACTTCCTGACAGATTACTGACATGCCAAAACTTTTTTGAGAACTATTTCAATCTCCATTGATGATCACTGATCTATAAGAAGCTATTATACGTATTTTGGAGGGCATCAAATCACCTAGAGGATTCATAAACAAACGGTCATAGCACAATCATCTTCTAAAGTTTAGCATCGTTCAATAGCCTATGCCATTTCTTAGGATACTTGGGTAGAAAGTCTTCTTAATGATCTTCTCACATTTCCTGCAGTACTTTACTACAATAGTAAAGTTGCTATCCATATCGCAAAAAATCTAGTCTTTCATAAGTGCACTACACTGATTAGATTGTCACTTCAACAAAGAAAAAAGTCAGCTCCACAAAATTTATCTGTGACATGTTTCTTCTGCAAACCGACTCTCATATATCTTCACAAAGGTGTTGCCTCAGCCACTTTATCTTCTATTTATTTCCAAGATTAGAGCAGTAGAAAAAAGGTGTTGCCTCGGCCGCTATATCTTCACAAAGGTGTTGCCTCGGCCGCTTAAACTGGCAGGGGAGTATTGAAAAAAGAGGTTTATAAAAACCCAATGCAAAGGCTCATTTATAGTGGCCCATTAAGAGTCTTGTTTATCTTGTATAGAGTAGTCTCACATTGAGAATACAAGTTGTAATGTCACTCCTCATACCTATAAATATGTGTGCATGTACTTGTTATTCATTTGCATTAATTAAAATTTTTCACATGTTTGTTGGCGATTTCTCACACCTTTCTTCCACCTTCGACTATCAATTACCTCTTTCCTACCTCAGTCCCTTTGGCAACTACACTCCTCATCCCAGCCCTTACAACTCCACCCCAACTACCACTGTCATCTCAAACGCTTTCTCTAGATCCTTGTTCTAGTCCAAACAACAACATTCCTTTACAAAAGCCTCCCTACATCTGCTCCACTTAGTCCAAACAACAACATTCCTTTACAAAAGCTTCCCTACATCTGCTCCAGTCCAGCCAACTCCTTGTTGCTCTTGCCTCTGGACCCATCACCCTCTCCTCCCATCCCCCCTTCATAGACTCCATCAAATGACTATGCTACTTACAGAACTTCCTACCTGATTGTTTTTTATTATTTCCTAGCTCCTCTCCTTCCGTACCACACACACACACACACACACACACAAAACAAAACAAAGAATAAAATTAAAAGTGAAATAAAAATAAAACTAAATCTAGCATTAATACAGAACCTTTTCCAGCCTTCTCTTCCGGTTGAAACCCCCAAGCCCTTGCCCACCCAACACTTTTTGCAACTTCGTCCTCCAAGCAATTAGCCTTATTTTCACATACTTATATTTGAACCCACCGAAACACCAATCCCAATTAACATCTAAAAGAGATCTTGATGAAGCACAGACGTCACACCTGCCCGCCACCCTGAAGTCCCACCAGGGGGCCCACCTGGAGTCAACACCAGGCAGCTTTCATCAGGGCCGCGGCCCGTACACCCCAACCAGCTCTCCGTCATGGAATCACCACCATGCGCAGGTTGTTGAGGTCGGGGCTTGATCCCCAGACCTCCTAGATATGAGGCCTTCACCAACACTCTCATCACCAACTGATTCGCGGTTCAGTTGGTGATGAGAGTGCTGGTGAAGGCCTCTTATCTAAGAGGTTTGTGGATCGAGCCCCGACCTCAACAACCTGCCGCATGGTGGTGATTCCATGGCGAAGAGCTGATTGGGGTGTACGGGCCGCGACCCTGATGAAAGCCGCCTGGTGCTGACTCCAGGTGGGCCCCCTGGTGGGACTCCAGGGTGGCGGGCATGTGTGATGCCTGTGCTGCATCAGATCTTAGCACACAATTTTGAATAATATGCTGCACAATCACAAAGCTATATTTATTCAGTAGTGTAACAATAACGAATGATATTTAGTGATACTATACCCCATGAACACATAAAGAGCCATCTAATAACATTTATTATCCATCATCATCAAAAGTTACATGTTTACATCACTTGCTTATAAAATATTGCATATGTTAAAACTTGGCACTTAGGCACAAGATTTCTAGTAAAATAGTTAATATGAAAACTGATAAGTACGAACATACTTCTGCTCTAGGATTTCTACCTTCAAAACACTCAGGGGCACCTTCTAAGCCTTGTAAAAAATTTAATTGAAGGGCGAGTAAAACATACACACTGAGTATTTCCTCTTATCTAATTTCTACAATATCTTAGGATCAATGTTGCAGATGTCGGATGTCGGGGACACGTCGGTTTGGATTTTCATGTCGGTTTTTATATATCTGAGGATATATCGAGAATATTTCATATATCAGATTTTAATATTTAATTAATTATGTATGTAATTAAATGTTTTTTTAATTTTTATATATGTCACAGTACTATCTATTTTACAACCTATTGAACTTTTAAATATTAAAAGTTACATGTGACATTTAACATACAACACTTTAAAGATGAGAATTTGTAAAACTAGTGATTTTAAGATCAATATTTCAAAATCAAATTTCAAACATACCTCATTCTTCATCACTTAAAGACTCATCTATAGTCGGCAGAGTAGATAGAATATGATTTTCATCCGATGAACCCTCTAAATCTCCCTCGTCCACCTCAAATATTTTTCTCTTTCCCTTCTTTGATAACTAATTGTCACTTCTTTGCTTGTAGCTAATCTTTGAGGTCTCCTTTCATCAAGATCATCGTTGACTATATTGCCAATTTGCGCCCACGTGAGCCCCTCTCCAGGAAAGACTTCATCGCCATCTTCATCTTCGTCCTCCTCAGGATCAACATTCACCATCCACTCTCATACCATTCCAGAATCAACATTCTTAGCTGTCAATGGATCCCGAGATGTCTCTGAATATTTCGACTTCAGCAAAACATTGAACTTTACAAATACTAAATCGTTCAATCTCTTTCTATTAAGTTTATTTCTTTTTTTAGAATGTATCTGCAAATTTTTTTTAAAAAGTTAAATAATGCATACAATCATATAATAAGATATTAATGTTTAACTACATAACTAAATTAATGTATACCATCTCGAAGGTGCTTCTGCTCCTCTCACAGCCAGAGGATGAAGTACTCAGACTTAAAATTTTCATGGTCATAGTTCTAAGGTACGGCGTATCAACACCGTTAAGCCACCACCAATGTACTGTGAAAATTAAAATGACAACACAATGTATTAATTATTCTTTTATTATACATGAATACATCATTATTGCAAGGTTGTCAGGATCGAGATCCTAGATGAGATCGTTTTGAGGTAGGATCAGATCAGATAGTAAGGTCGGATCGAGGATCGCTTTACAAAATCAGGATCGATTTACAAAATCTGGATTGTAGGATCGTAATATTCTATGATCCGGATCGCGATCCTGACAACCTTGCATTATTGTTAATAAATATATATATTAAAATGTACCTGGATTTAAGTTGGGATTTTGTATCTGTCTCTTTGCCATCTTTTTACCAAATAACCCCTGTTGGTATTGGTAAACATCAAGTTCAGCACTGATGTGATCCTGTGTAGAAGGATCTTTCTTATATATCCTTGAGAGACACTTAACAAAACCACTCATAAACCTTCTGTCAGCCTCAATCTCCACTCGATGAGAATAATAAAAATATGGGTTTAAGTAATAACCTGCAAAGTGCAGAGTGTTCAATCTCCACTCGACAAAAATAATAAAAATTTGGGTTTAAATAATAACCTGCAAGGTGCAGAGAGCTGCTCATCTTCTTCTCCCATCTGCCATCAATCAACTTCCATATAGTAAGTTATTTGTTCTCTTGGTGATCGAGAACAACAAGAACCTCTTCCCTAGCTTTTTTGATATCCCCATATAACCACCCCATGAATGGTGTATCCCCGTCGACTCTTCTCAAAACTTTCACAAATGGTGTTAATATACCAACGACCAGCTCGACATTCGCCCAAAATCTAGCGCTCATCACTATCATTGCAGCCTACCATATGCAAAAAAAATATTAAGAAAATACTATAAAGGGCAACTTTCAAAACATATATTTTAAATGAAATGAATAAAGAGGCAATAGTTTTACCTGCTTTGCCCCGACACTACTGGCCAACTTCGTTGCAGCCCACTTTGCAGATGTGAATAAACCCCTCAATTGATTCTTCTTCTCTAAGATGCTCTCTAAAGATAGAAATGTTGTAGCGAATCTAGTCACACCTGGTCGAATAAGCTCATGAGAGTCCAAGTCCTTTGTTGACTCTCTAAACATGTCGAGCGAGATGGTGTGACCATAGATGAATATAGAGAGTTGGCGGCCCAAGGAGTCATCACTCTTTATTGGATTCAATTTTACTATATCTTGTAACAATAGATTAATAATGTGAGGCACACAACAAGTCCAAAAAATCGTAGGACTTTTCAAATCCATAAGCTTTGCAGCAACCATATTATTGGAGGCGCTATCCGTCACAATCTGCAAGATACTGTGCTCTCCTGGGCTCTCAGGGCTATCAATCGCCTCATCCAAGAACTCAAAGATGAACTTTCCATCGTGTGTGGAGGATGAGACATTCTTCAAAAACTAGAATGCCACTCCGAAACTACAATGTATCATGATATTCATCACGCTCCTACCCTTCCGATCTGTCCACGCATCGGTCATGATAGTGCAACCATTCAATTTGCAGGTCTGCGTGAATATGCCCAACATCTCCTTCTTCCTCTCCACTTCCCCTCGCAAAATTTTGTCTCTCAACTCATAAAATGTTGGGATCTTCATCCCAGGTCCGTATAACCCAATGGCGTGAGCCATCTACTGAAAGTATGAATTACATATGGCGTTAAACGGTTCATATGCCCATTTACCTATGTACACATCAGCATCATCTCTGACTTTCTTTTTGTACTTACTCTCTATTGTGCTCTATTGGGAATCTTTTCCCTTGGTAGACTCGGTAGCTGAATGAACAAATTGGTCTATTGGACCTTTTGAACCTTTGCTCCTACGTATTCTAGTGTCCTCTTCTTGATCATCATGGACTCGTCCAACAACCACCTCATTCAAGATTGCTTGAAACTTAGCACTTTTAGTTCTCTTACTCTCTAAATTTGAGTTTAAGGCCGAATCCGCTTTAGCCATGACGTCGGCGGGAACCTGAGGGCATGCCTTAACATTACCCTTCCACCCAGCCAAGTGATGCTTGAAACGTGTAATTCCGCCATTCACTGTTTGCTTGCAGTAGTTGCATTTTATTCGGTTGGTGTCGTTTGCAACCAACTTCTCACCAAATGCCCAGAACGGATCTCTACCGGTTGGTACCAGTGATACGAGAACCTCACTTGAACCAGCAGAAGAAGCCCTTCTAATAGGGCAAGAAATGAAATTAATATTAGTTAGATGAAATGAAAAATTATTTTACATGACTACATCACGAGAAAAATTACTAGGTGAAAAAAATCAATATCAGAAAAGCCCCATAACTTCATTAGATCGTTAGATCTTCAGATATCTTTTATATTATCCACACAATATTTTATTTATCCGACATCATTTTGCATTCTCAGTAGTATACTAGTATACAAAGTTATAACTGTCATTCAAACTTTCAAAGTATCCAACAAAATGAACAAAGCATTCAAGTATCATTCAAAATTTTAAAGCATCTCACATTTTATTTATCAAAAGACACAAAACAGCAAGACAACTAAAAATGTGATTGGATATACATGCATCATTGATTGCAAAATAAAGTTGGATAAATAACTATTAATAGATGTATTTCAAATCATTTGTTGATTAATAAACGTGTCAAATAAAAATAAAGCAGCAACTAATAAGGCAAATAAAACAACAACGCAGCCACCATGCAACAACCAGCAAGACAGCCACAAATAAAATAGCGGACCGACATGTCCGACAACATGTCTCTGGTTCTTTCTTCTAGCCCAGAGGGCATGGACAGGGTAATCAATGAAAGCTTCCAGTAGCAATTAATAAGACAAATAAAGCAACAGGGTAGCCACCAACAACTAAATGGGTCGGCAGCCACCAGTAACAACCCACAAGGCAGCTACCATGCTACATCCAACAATTATCACAACAACCAACACACAAAAAACAAAATGCAGAGCGATAGAATGAGAGGGGGAGGTAGGGAGAAGAATGAACCAGCCGAGAGAGCACCAACGAGCATGGATAAGAAAGAACCAGTGACATAAAGTACCGACAGCGCGCGAGAGAGAGAGAGAGCACCAGTGAGCTAGAGAGCACCAAAGAACCAGAGAACCAGAGAACACCAGTGAGAAGGGATAAGAAAGAACCAGTGACATAAAGCACCGACAACGCGCGAGAGAGGGAGAGCACCAGTGAGCTATAGTGCACCAGAGAACCAGAGAGCACCAACGAGAAGGGAGAAGAAAGAACCAGAGAGATAAAGTGTCGACAGCGCGCGCGAGAGAGCGAGCACCAACGAGCTAGAGAGGACCCGATAACTAGAGAACCAGAGAACCAGAGAGCACCAACGAGCAGGGAGAAGAAAGAACCAGAGAGCTAAAGTGCCGACAGCGCGCGAGAGAGGGAGAGCACCAACGGGCTAGAGAGCACCAGAGAACCAGAGAGCACCAGCGAGCAGGGAGAAGAAAGAACCAGAGAGATAGAGTGTCGACAGCGTGCGAGGGAGAGCTAGTGCAGGAGCGACGAAGAGAGCTAGGGCAGAGCGACAGGATGAAATGAAATGAGCGGGGTCGGGGGAGTTAAAACAGTATCCCGACCCCGCTCATTTCATTAATAAAAGTATAAAACTAATAATTAAATAATAATAAAAAAAATTTAATTTTAAAAAACGCCCGAGATGGGCGTTTTTTTTTTTTTGGGGCCGGCATGTCGGTTAAAGCATGTCGGTCGGTCCACTATTTCAAAACGCCACAAATAAAATTTACATCAGTTTTGTGTCGTTTATGCTCCCAAACCTTCATGTCGGACATGTCGGCCGATATCCACAACACTGCTTAGGATTATGATTTCATATTCGTCTTGTAATTCCTGTTAGTTTCACATTAGTCTCTTTTTTTATTTTTCTTCCTGTTAGATCTTTACTTTTTGGTGTTCATAAACTTTGAAAAAATTTCTTGGAAATTTTTCTTTTAAATTCCTTTAGAGATTTTTTTAAAGCATTTCTCTTTGGTTGGTTATACGTGAATTTCCATAGAAGCAAAACATGAGATTAACCCTTGTGGTTATATGAGAGTTTTTTCATCCTTGCATGATCTATAACTATGGTAGGGTGGTCCTTACCCCTGATGGGAATAACTATGGTGAGGATAGTCTCACCCTCCTTAGGGAATTAACTATGATGAGCAAAATGCCTCACCGCCCGAGGGTTGAACCCCTCCGGAGCTGTTAGATCATGCCATGAACTACGGTGGCGCTCCACTAGAATATGACAAGGTAACCATGCCCTCAAGGGTTTGCCTCTAAGTAAATTTATTGGCGAACATTTACTAGCTCATTACTTGGTCTCACAAATTTGAATTTGTTTAAACATTTTGAGTTTCTAAAAGGATTAAAATAGATCCCAGCCACTAGGTACATCATTGGTTGGTCTTTTAACCTATGTATTTAGCTTAAACATTGAGTTTGACATGCTCCTATGACTTAAGAAATCTTCAAACAGCCAAGGGGTTTACTAGTTGGCCTTTTTAATTTGTGTATTTGACTTAAATATTGAGTTTATTAGGCTTACGGGGCTTAGGAGACTTCTAAACAGCAGTACGAACGGCTGATTGGTCTCTTAATCTATGTATTTTACCCTATCTTGCACTTATTTGGCTTCCAACGCAGAAAATCTTCATATAAAAATAATGTTTTTAAGGGTATCTAAAGTTCTCAAAATTGTATAGGCATGTGATGGGTTCTAACAACATAGGACAAAATATCTTACATATATTACCACCCTGTAATGTCATAGAATACCCCCTATATTCCGAGTTTTCATGAAAGCAATAATCATGGAACTAGAAGAGTGTTATGATGCCAGACGAATCAGACCCACACTGGGGCGCACGTATCAACATCGCCCACGCACTATGGCCGCATGAGGGTCAGGGGATGTTTCTTTATTTTTATGTGCCTGTTTTATTTCTTGCATTGCAATTTTATTTGTCCCACATGTTTTATTTTTCTGCGCTTGGTTACGTGAATACAACAATTGGCCGACTGTTTTACTTACGGGGTTGAGTCCACTCATCTATAAATAAGTGTAAATATATATATTTTAATTCTTGCACTTATGATAAAAATTTCTGAAAATCTCATATTACTATAAATTTTATCATTGTATAGAAATTTCTTTATTAGATTTTTAGGTATGTATATACTAGTTGTTTAAAATTGAATACTTTTTTTTGAATCTTAAAGTGCTTTAAAAAGTTGTAATAAAATTAAAGCAAATTTCTCATGATTTTAAAAATGAAATTTCAAAAATAGGTAAATCATTAATTACTTGAGAGTCATGACACTTAGTGTGACTAAATTTTCAGGATGTCGCACCCCACACCCTTCATACCAACAAATCCAGTTAGTCCCAACCCCGCTTTCCCAATTTACTACCCCATTTGGAAGGCAACAGAAAAATCAAGTGCTATGTGGATGGCTTTACCACTTTGATTGTCACATTCTCTGCTACGCCTGTAACGGCCTGAAGTCCGCCACAATTCAAATCTATATTCTAAGCGGTTTTTCACAATTAAATAACGCAACATAAGTAATTAGTAAAATGCAAGTGTGGTACCAGGAGAAACATAACTAACTTTTTTTTCATTTCAGATAATATACATCATGTCTAACATGATACAGGGAAAAAGAGACTAAATATTTATATACATCATATACAAACAGTAGTAGATCTAAAACAAGCGAAAACAATCGCTAACCTGTGGGCAAACCACGTCTTCCCTCTGTCTTCGATCTGCCTCCGTCAGTATCCTCCTAGCGGGGCCTGGTATGCTGGCGGTCTGTTCCTAACAAGAAAAATCGACAACCCGTTAGTTTAAAAAACTAAGTGAGTTTGCTCTTCAATCGCACTACAATCAAACAAGAAAGTCAACAGTAATAAACTGTTAATCAAATTTATATCAAGATGAGTATGTATCTTAACAAGAGAGGTAAGTTATGCCAATAGAACAACGATAAACAATTTCTGATATCAATTCTTATTTCTTTTAGACTTATTCATTCATAATTCATTCTTTCGAAATGCTGATGTCGTTCTTCAATATCTCAAACATCTGGTCTCGTTGACCCGTCACATCAATGTCCGTTTTAGGGCGCTCACATACGCAGCAAGCTTCCACGCCTCCTAAATTGGACAATTCTATATCAAAATTTGTAGGAGTTCGACCCCCTTACGAGGTGTGAGAGTTCTACCCCCCCTCCCCCCACAAAATTGACTCTTACCATTCTGATGCGTCGACGCGCTCTTGATTTCATATTCTATTCATACTCAATTCATATGCATTTTCAAAATAAAGGGAATAAATATGTAAATTTACCCTCAGAGTTTCTATCGCTCGCTAATCCAGGATTATCTTTTTAGCCATTTCATATTTTCAGTGATTTCAATTCTTCAGATTCATTTCAATTCTGAAGCAGTGTCATTCAAATACGTGGCTCAAAGTAAAAGAATGCAATTCAAAATATCTGAAATCAATACAGTAAGGACTCACCACAAGTTTTCATTTGCCCTTGTCTCTCTTAGGATTCTCGTCGCGTCTATCGCCGGACGCCATCTTGGTGGGATAGTCTGCCGGTTGCAACAGTCCAAAAGCACCGGCCAAAAACAGCAGAACCGCGCGGGAAATAACAAGAGATAGCACCAGGGCTCTCTCTCAGTTTTGTCGACCTAGAAGGAGCAGCTACCAAGCAAGGAGAAAACGAATCGACAAGCCCTAAGCACACCCGTCAAAAGCTCCGGGCGGTGAGTTAATGGAAGAAAGTATAAGCAGAGGGGAATTAAGTATAAGGGAGAAGTAAATCCACCACCTTTACATAATTAATGTAATAAAAGACCGGTCAAACTAGCCCACTAGCCCAAAGTCCAACCAACACAAGTGAATCGGCCAAGATAACCATATCCGGCCGATTCACAAGGAATTCTAATCAGCTCCTCCATTTATTCCAAATTCACCACATCAAGTGGAAATTCAATTCAAATATTGCATTAAATAATTTAAACAAAAACGAAACAAGCGTCACATAAGCAATTGGAGAAGCTCAAACATGAAAAATAATCGTGCGGCGTAGAATCGACACTGAATTTTTTTCGTTCTCATCATATGTGATATTAATTAATTATTTTCTTATCAAAAGAAACACATAATTTATGTAATATATGTCGAGTTCGAGTCTTACAAATTCTCCCCTCATCAAAATTTTCGTCCTCGAAAATTCAATTTTCTTTTTGATTCAAAAAGGAAGGAAATAAGTTCCTCATCAATTCCTCTCGCTCCCACGTAGTGTCCTTTGCGTGGTGGCCTCTCCACCAGTCTTTGACAAAATTCACATTGCGATTTCAAAGATTCTTGCTCTGCCGCTCAACAATTTGATAAGGTGTAGTCGGGCTTGACAAATCAGCTTCTATCTGCACGTCACTGGCAGAAATCATCAAATTTGGATCTGAAATATATCGTCGAAGCGCAGATACATGAAAACATCATGTAACTTTTGTAAATCAGCAGGTGGAGCTAGGCGATACGCCACTTCGCCAATACGCTCGATAATCGGATGACTCAAAAAGCGAGCGGTCGTCTTGTTTTTGTTTAATGATAAGCAAATTGAATCGATGTTGCAGTTCTGCGGTTGGTTGAATATTATGTTATCATCGGTATGGATTTACTTTCGAATCGAGAGGCAGTAATCAACTGCAAGACGAAAGAGATTGCGTTTAAGTGCCCAGTTGGAAGTTTAATTATGTATAAAGGTCTGGGCGAAGTCGCAAAAATCATGATTTCGGCTATGAAAGCATGAAAGAAAGTACGAAAAGGCTGTGAGGCGATTCTAGTAATAATCAAAGAATCGAATGAAGAGAAGAAAGAATTTACGGCTGTGCCTGTAGTGCAGGAATACTTGGATGTACTTCCAGAGGATTTGCCTAGTGTGCCTCCAGTCAGAGAAATTGAACTTGAAATCAAATTGTCAGAAGGAGCTGCTCTAGTGGCCAAGAAATCGTATCTAATGGCGCCTAAGGAATTGGCAGAACTCAAAGTGCAATTGCAAAAACTATTAGATAAGAATTTTATCCGACCAACTACTTCACCGTGAGGAGCTCCAGTTTTATTTGTTAAGAAAAATGACGGATCTCTCCGTCTGTGCGTCGATTATCATGAATTGAATAAGCTGACAAGTAAAAATAAATATCCCTTGTCTCGCATTGATGGTTTATTTGATTAACTGGTAGTTGCATATGTATTATCTAAAATGGATCTCCGATCAGGATATCACCAGTTGAGAATTAAAGAAGTGGATATTTTCAAGACAGCGTTTAGCACCAGGTATGGGCATTTGAATTCGCTATAATGTCGTTTGGTCTAACAAATGCTCTTGCAGTTTTTATGGGCTTGATGAATCGAGTCTTTAAAACATTTCTCGATCAATTCATGATCGTCTTCATCGACGATATTTTGATTTATTCAAAGTCTGAAGAAGAGCATGCACAACACCTGCGTCTAACGTTGCAGACATTAAGAGAGCAACAATTATATGTCAAATTTTCAAAGTGCGGTTTTTGGTTGAAAGAAGTGACATTTCTGGGTCACGTGATTAATGTAGAAGGCTTATTAGTTGATCCAACAAAAAATGATGCAATTTCGAACTGGACTCAACCAAAATCTGTAACTGAAGTACGAAGTTTCTTCGGCTTGGTTGGTTACTATAGAAAATTCGTCAAGGATTTTTCGAACATAGCGCTTCACTTAACACAATTAAATCAAAAGAATGTATCGTTTAAATGGGAAGATGAACGCCGACAAGCGTTTGAGGCACTAAAGGAAAGATTAACGACGGCTCCAGTGTTGGTGATGCCTGAAGGATTAGATGGTTTTCAAATTTTTAGTGATGCGTCATATAAAGGATAAGGTTGCGTGTTGATGCAACGTGGAAAGATAATTGTCTCGCTTCAAGGTAATTAAAGGATGCAAAAAAGAACTATTCAACGCATTATTTGGAATAAGCGACGGTTGAGTTTGCGTTAAAAATTTGGCGACACTTCCTATATGGTGTGCGGTGTGAAATCTTTACAGATCATAAGAGTTTTAAATATATATTTTTGACCTGAAATAAATTAATTTACGACATAAGAGATGACTGAAATTCATTAAAGACTATGATCTGGACATTCAATACCATCCCGACAAAGCGAATGTGGTAGCAGACTCCTTGAGCAGGAAGAGTATAGAATGATGAGATCTGGGTAATTATTGATCGCTTGATGAAAAGTGCCCACTTTATTCCAATAAAGCAAGGTGGACCGACGAAAAAATTTGTTGAGTTGTACATGAATATGATTATAAAATTGCATGGTATCCCACGAAACATCGTGTCAGATCGAGATGGACGCTTTGCTTTGAATTTGTGGAGAAGGGTACATAAAAGACCGGGAACAAGGCTCTTGTACAGTACAATCTTTCATCCTCAAACAGATGGTCAATCTGAACGTACTATCCAGATGCTTGAAGACTTATTACGGATGATGGTTTTAGATTTGAAGTGTTCATGGGAGAAGTATTTGTCGTTGGTAGAATTTGCATATAATAATAGCTACCAAGCGACGATCCAAATGGCTCCATTCAAAGCGATATATGGAAGGCGATGCAGAACTCCTATGAGCTAGGCAGAAGATGGAGAGAAGAAGTTATTTCTGAAAAAGGGAACAAATAAAATTGAAGAAAAAGTTCGTATCATTCAACAACGGATGAAAATTGCACAAGACCGTCAACAAAAATATTTCAATGCCCGACATCGTCTGGTGGAATTTAACGTTGACGATCAAGTGTGCTTAAAAATTAAACCTTTTAAAGGTGTCTCTCAATTTTGATGTATCGGGTGCAAGGTTTGTTGGTCCTTATTAATTAATTCTTTTCTTATCAAAAGAAACACAATTTATGTAATATATAGATTGAGTTCGGGTCTTTCAACGCTCATAATGTTGAGTACATGTCCTTTAAGGATTCCCACCGACATTGTATGTGGTTGAGTGGATGCAGAAGATGCATTCTAAAGAAATACCTGAGGAGGCGATGGGGAGACCTTTGTATGTAACTTTGAGGAGCATTGATGATATGTTGTATTCTGGAGTTGGTTATGAGAGTTGGAATTAATACATAAATCATACCCTCATTTTTGACTAGTCCACCGTGCTGAAATTAATTGTTAAAAAATCCCAAACACTTTCTCAAATACCCAAACCCTTCACAACTTATAACCTCTTCCATGAAACATTACTTCAAGATTGGAGGATTTTTAAAGCGACAAAAGTCAAAAAACAAAAATAAGGAGATTTCAAACTGAAAAAAACTGCTTAGAATAATTCAAAAATCAAAATGTATTTCTCGGAAATTTCACATTCATCATTTAAACTTGTTCTTGCACATAACATGGGTTATACCAAAGAAATATCAGTGCTAGCTGCAATAACTGCCACAAATCAGCATGATAGACGTTCCCACACATCAATAACTGCAATAGAAGGAAGTTCAAGCATATACCACTTCATATTTCGATCCAAACACCTTCCAACAACTCATAATCAACTTGACAATGTCTCCAAACGCATTCCAACAACTCATAATAAAATCTGGATAGCAGTAAACACGGGAGAAACCCTAAGTTTGATTGCGGAGATTTTAACTCGTCACTAGAAAAGATAAAGTTAAAGATGCCACCTCCCAGATAAGAGTGCTCACCTTGCTGAGATGAATATCTGGAAATAAGAGAAGGATTGTGGAGAACGAGCCTCCCGCTTGATGTCGTCGGCACTACAAGTCTTCCGACTGCATCGGTTTGTCCATGAATCTCCAATTTAAAATTCATTAATTGCATGATTATAAATCCACTTCTAAGGTTTAAATTTAAATAATAAGTTGCCTATTGCATTTAAAACTCTCCTTAAGGTTTAAATCAAAACAACATTGTAAAATTCATAAAATTGATCTAGTTAATTGAAAACAAAAAATAAAATTTGAGACCAACAAAATTATATCTGCATCATTTTGGCTGTGGCAGCCTGATACTGGTTCCTCCGTTTCCGTGGATGTACACAATTACTCTTCCGACGCTCCAAACATCTTCATCTCACAACTAAACAGTTGAAGGAAATATGTAAAGGTTCATTAGTAAAGGCCCATCTAGTCTCTTAGCTAGGAAGTTTAGTCTCGTATCTTGAATGAGACATTCTCTCATCTTCCTCCTCTTATATATTTGTACTCATACATGTATTCTTTGAAGTTTTCACGTATGGAATATATTGGGAAGTTCTCCATCCTATAATTTTCTACATGGTATCAGAGGTTGGTTGTCCTCCCTGCGGTTAAGTCTTTTTTGACCGCCAGCCTTTTTTCCTCTCTCTACCTGCACCCCCTGCGGTCTTCCTTTTTTTTCTACCCGCTCTCCCGTGGATCCACCTCCCTCCCCCCTCCCCTCTCAACCCCTGCTTTTATAGTTCTCTCTTCTGCTCAGTCGGACCCTTGTATCCTCCTCGCGCGGTCTAATTCTCTTGGCCGCGCGTCTTCTTCTTGTCGCATCCTTAATCACTGCTAGCTGATGCTTCCTCTATCCGTTGTTTACCTCTCTGCTAGCCGCTCCTGCGTGCTGCCTCCCTTGCTTTGCCATTGCTCGCCGCTGCTCTTCCCTGGATTAGCCGCAAGAGCTCCCACTGCCTTCTTCTTTCTCGCAGCCTCCCGCATCTTGTTTTGCTGTCAATTCGCGTACGTCCTTCCGCGGTCTACTTTGTTGGACATTCTCCTAGCCGCGGTTTCTAACCGGCTCTTCCCGCTGTCTCTACATGTTGACCAGTCCGGCCTATTCGTGTGCTAGCGTCCTTGATCTCTGTTTGCAGCGACAGCCTCCTTGCCGACAATTCTCAGGCTACAGCTAGTGGTGCTCCTTTGGCCGTAGTTGGTGGTTTTCAGGTTGTGGCCGCTTCTCCTGGCCGCAACTATTTGGTCTTCCAATCGCATTTTCTACTCGCAGCCACATGTATTTCTGCTCCATCTCATTGCTGCCCTTTCAGGCCGCAGTTCTTCAGGCCGCAGTTCTTCAGACCGCTGCAAACCTTTTTTCTCCAGTCGCCAAGCCATGACAGTTCTCAAGCCGCCGCACCTGTCTCCGTGGCTCTAGTCGTTGCCTCAAGCCGCCACTTGCCGCGGCCTACCTTGCTGGCGTTTTTTTCCCGCAGTCGCCCGAATCTTTAGCCGCAGTCTGCTCTCTAGCCGCGGACCGCTCTTGGAACTACTCTGTCCTTGCTTGGAACTATATCCGCTGACATCCTTTCTTATTCCGGTTGCGACTACTGTTGTTGTTGCCGTCCACCACCCGTTGTCTGTTTTTTTGCTATGTTTGGCGCTTCCCCAATGGCTACAAATTCTACTCCCCGCCGCATTCCAACAGACATTGATGATCTGCGCAACCAAATCCAACATCTTCAAGGTCTGGTCTGCCATTCCCCGGGCTCTGTTATGTCTATTTTTGGTGGCGACGTCTCCTGTCTTGCCCATAGTTCCTCTTGGATTCTGGATTCTGGGGACTCCCACCACATTACCTCCAGGCAACCTTCAACATACTTGAGCTCTGCACATCCCAAGTTCATTGCTGTGGCTAACGGAGAAACCACTCTAGTCGTTGGCTCTGCCGATGTTCCCCTTACCTCCTTCATTACTCTTCGCTCGATTTTTCATGTTCTAGGCTCTCCTTTCAATCTCCTCTCTATTAGTCGTCTCACCCAAGATCTGGATTGTTACGTCACATTCACTTCTACCTCTTGTGTTGTGCAGGATCGACAGACGTAGAACATCATTGGTAAAGGGAAACTCTCGAATGGACCCTACATCCTGTACCCTCTCCCCCTCCTTCTCTCCTCTATTAACTCTATCGAGTGGCACGATGGCTTGGACATGCTCCTCTAAACATACTCCGAAAAGCTCTTCCCGATGTCTTGTATCTATAGCAAACATCATCGGTCTACGTTCTCACCACATCCTACTTGGAGTCCTGCTCTGTTTGATCTGATTCACTCGGATATTTGGGGACCCTACAAAATTGCCAGTGTTTTTGGCTATCGTTACTTTGTCACGTTTGTAGATGATTACTCTCGCATGACATGGTTGTATCTCTGTCATGATCGCTTTGAACTGTCTGGTGTATTTCGTGCCTTTATCATTGAAAATTGCAACAAGTTCTCTACTACAATTAAAACTCTCCGTACCGACAATGCACAAGAATACACTAGTCATGTGTTTACTAACCTGTGTGCTGAGTTTGGGATTATACATCAAACCTCGTGTGTCTATACCCCCCAACAAAATGACGTGGCTGAATGCAAGAATCGTCACCTACTTGAGATCTCCATCACTCTTATGCTTCAAATGAATGTTCTCAAATAATATTGGAATTTCCCGGTCTCTACAGTATGCTCTCTTATTAATTGCATGTCTTCCTCTATTCTCAACTTTGCGTCTCCGTTCAACCTCCTTATTCCCTCCACATCTCTTTTTTTCGTCACTCCTCGCGTGTTTGGCTGCATGTGCTATGCTCATTATCTTGTCCCGTCCACAGACAAGCTTGCTCCACATGCCACAAAATATATGTTTGTTGGCTACTCCCGTACTCAGAAGGACTATGTCTGTTTCTCTCCAAAGGATCGCAGGATAGTTACTTCTGCCGATGTTACTTTTTTGAAGACCAGCCCTATCATCCTCAACTAACTATTTCTCTACTTCCTTCACTCTTTTCGCAGCCTGATGTCCTTGTTACTTCCAACCTTCCACCTCTCCTTCCCACGCCAATCCCACCAAACCCACCGTCTCTCTCCTAAGCTTCACCAATTTGCTTTTTCTTTATCCTCAATTACCATCCCTACTTCTGTGCAGTAGGCTCTTCGACATCCTGGATGACGCGCGTCTATGGACGAGGAAATGTCTGCTCTTTGGGCCAATCACACTTGGGATCTTGTCCCTCCTCCTTCTGGACAGACTTGCGTGGGATATATGTGGGTGTTTGCCATTAAACATGCTCCGGATGGGACAGTTGAGCGTTTGAAAGCTCGTGGATTTACTCAACAACCATGTCTTGATTATGATGAGACCTTTTTTCTAGTTGCCAAACTCAATACTGTTTGTGTGTTGATTTTTCTCCCTGTTCATCGGCACTGCCATTACACCAATTTGATGTCAAAAATCCTTTTATTAATGGTGATTTGCAGGAGACCGTCTATATGCAACAACTTCCCGGGTTTGAGACCACGAGGGAGTCTCTTGTATGTTGTCTGAAAAAGTCTCTTTATGGTCTCAAATAGTCTCCTCGCGCATGGTTTGCGAAATTCAGTCAGACTGTTAGTGTTGTCGGGTCTACTCGGAGTTCAACCGACTTCTCGTTATTTATTCGTCATCATCCAACAGGCACAATAATTATCCTGGTATATGTTGATGATATTCTGATTATAAGAGATGATCTTACAGGAATACATATGATCAACCAACATCTGGCGACTGCGTTTCAAACAAAGGATATGGGATCCCTTCGTTACTTTCTTGGCCTCGAGGTGGCTCGACGACCTGATGGACTTGTGTTATCTCAAAGAAAGTACTGTCTTGACTTGCTTCATGATGCGGGCTACTCTTGATGCAAGCCTCCCGACACTCCTGTAGATATCAATCACAAGCTTTGCACTCATGTCTTAGACTCTGATCTGCTCCTTACGAACCCAGAGTACTATCGTCGTCTTATGGGAAAGTTGATATATCTCACTGTTACAAGACCTGATATATCATTTGTTGTTGGAGTTGTCAGCTGATTCATGCATGTGCCACATATCTCTCATCTCCAGGAAGTTGAGCACATTCTTCGATACTTGAAGAATGCTCCTAGACGGGGACTTGTATACAAGCCTTCTTTGTCTCCCTTATCTCTGAGTGCATATTCTGACGCTGATTATGCTTGTTCATTGGATGATCGTCGTTCCAAAAGTGGATACTGCACTTATTTTGGAGGACATCTGATTACATGGCGTAGCAAGAAACAGTCTGTAGTTGCTCGCTCATCCGCTGAGGCAAGTATCGTTCAATGGCTACTGTTGCGTCTGAGCTTACATGTCTTGAGGATCTCCTTGATGATTTAGGAGTCAAGCTTTCCTCACCGACCACCCTATTTTGTGATAGTCAAGCTGCCATACACATTGCCAAGAATCTTGTTTTCCATGAACGAACGAAACACATTGAGGTTCATTGTCATTTCATTCGGGAGAAGGTTCATTTGAAGAAGATAGAGTTAATGCATGTTCCCGCTGTTGAGCAAGTTGTTGACATCCTCATCAAGGCCTTACCACGACCTCTGTACTATCGGTTCTTGTCCAAGCTTGGTGCATACGATTTGTATGCTACAGCTTGCGGGGGAGTGTTGAAGGAAATATGTATTGGCCCATTAGCAAAGACCCATTAGTTTCTTAGCTAGGAAGTTTAGTGTCACATCTTGAGTGAGACATTCTCTCCTCTTCCTCCTATATATTGGTATTCATACATGTATTCTTTGAAGTTTTCACATATGGAATATATTGGGAAGTTCTCCATCCTGTAATTTTCTACATAAACAAATGCATTCGGTGATGCGTTATTATATGTCTGATATGGAAGGACCCATTGTAGCAGTGGAAGCGTTGAATTGGATCATGTGGACTGTTCCGCAATGACTTTGTGGGGAACTTTACCATGAAGTTCAATATCTACATCTAAAGAATTTTGCCTAGCTAGACTCAATAAAGCAGCCCATTCCTCATCATCACAAAGTTATTGCTCAAAGGAGCAGCAGGAGGATCACAAATCACTTAATGTAGATGACTGTGCTTATGAAGTGCATAGCAAAAGAAGTTCACCCATTGGGCATAGTTATCTCGACCATTTAGTGGGAGAGTGACAATCCAATTTTCTTAGGATGCACATATGGAGACAAGATCACTGAAGCAAAGGTGGAGGAAGCATTAGAGGATGAACACATGGAAAACATAAACAAAGACTAAGGGATGCAGCCGGTTCTGTATCTATCAAGTAAACCCTATCAGGAGTCTGATCGAGATATAGAATACTAGAACATGCGGATGAAAGATCAGTAACATGATAGTCATATTGGACGGCCTGATGTGGACATATACTTGGGTATTGTTAAAAACATAGCCTACATGAGTCGGATAGACCGTATCTGGGATCCTGTACAAACATAGAGTGGGGTTTCGAAGAAAGCAAGATCTATCAGAGTTTCATTAAATCCTACAAGCGGTCTGATATATCTGATATATTTGATCCTCCTCTTACATGGGACGACAGCTGCATGAGATGTTCTATTGGAAAAACTCAAATCCACAAAATTGGCAACCTCCACCTCGACAACTGCAGGAGGAGCAACTTCAACAATGGATTGAATGGTTCTACAAGTGGAGGTATTCCCAATCTCAATGCATGGAGCAAAGGGAACAAAGCTCAACTTCAACGCAACACAGACCACCGACCGTAAAGGTATCCCCGACTAGGGCAAGGATTGACCCTGCTATGATACCATGTAGAGGAAGAAGGTAGATAATATTCAACGTCATTGTTTCGGCATGAAAGATTCTATTTATACATAAGGGGATTCCACATAAAGACTATACAAGCTATATGAGACCAAATGATACGAAGACGACTCTCCGGGCCAGCCACACGTCTCCCTATCTGACCTATGTAGCCTTCGGGCATTTCCGTAATTATGTATGTCTCACTACCACCTATATAAGAGTGGTGGTGACCTTTTTAGAGTCATTTGTGATCATTTGGTTGTTAAGGCTCTCTTAAGAGAGATGAGCTCTTAGAGGGATCGCGCCCTCAAGAATTGGATATCGAGTTTACCTCGATATATTGTATCTCAATTTTGTTTCTTCTTTTTATTTGGTTAGTGACCATCACAAAATAATGTGTCTTTCCCTAAATTTTAGTTGTTCTTTTTCTTGAAGAATGTCTATTTATTTTGAACTTGTTGTATTCATTTGTTTTGTTATAAGATGATGGTATCTGTTAATTAATTTTTTAATTGATCTTCTGCAGCTTTCTTATCAAATTGTTGATTCTATGATATGGCTTGGAATACGAGATATGATTAATGATTTTAGGAAAAGAAAGTTGAAGCTGCGACCTGTCACATATTTAAGTGGCTCCCAAGGGTCTGTCGCTGATATACCCCATGGTTATATTTGGAGTCCTCACCTTGTCCCTAAACCAAAAGGTGTGACTTTCCATTTCCTTTTCGCCCCAGTCAAAAGCCAATTTTAAAAAGTTAATGAGCAAGTTATAATCATTTATATTTGTGGAATAAATAAGGTAGAGTATTTTACAGCAATACAAAAAATCTTGGAAGTACCTTAATAGGCGTTTTAATTTCTCTTTCCATTTTCCATTGTCATCCTAGTCCAGAACATTTATATGCTTTTATGAAAAATATATTTGTTACTCCAAAACTAATATGTCATCTTTTACTCTTTCTAAGAGTTTACCAAGGGTGAGTTCAACCAACATAATTTTTTAATATAATGTAGTTTCAACTATTACATTTGATTATTTAAAGTACTGTGTGACGCAGGGTTGGCTGTGAAAGTGAAATCTACCAACGCTACCCTTGGTGCGGTGTCGGGGAATTAATTCCTATCTAGCCGTAGTATGATGTTCATGCAATTAGGGATCCAACAATAAAATTGCATGTAATAATTAAAAATAAAACCCATGCTGTTAACACAATACAAAATTAAATTAATTGGAAGTGCAATTAGATCTGGTTTTCCTTCGCTCAGAGGGCAGTTAAGTAAATGCAAAGTACTGAATAAGTCCACAAGGAGTGATCAATCACAAGACAAATATACTAGCAAAACAAAACATTCAAAAACATACAAGAGTCTTGCAGAAGAACTAAATAAGCCCATGCAAAGGCTCTCTTTTCTCATGTATAGATTAATTGCACTTATTGATCATCTTATAAATGTGTACACATTCTTGTATTATAATTGATATATATGTAATGAAATTATTCTGCTTCGTATTTTAGTTTTCTACATGCTATTAGAGCTACTCGATTCCTAACGCCAAAACTATCGACGATTGAGCTTCCACTCTCGTCGATTAAGTCCTTTTCAGCGGGAACTCTGTACTCGCAACTGCCCCATTCAGAGCTCGCCAAGTTTCTTCTCCTTATCTGTTGTTGGACTGAAACCCCACTGCCCGCGCCTTTTATAGGCCATCAAACTTCCGCAACACTCGTTTCTTATTCACTTGGACTTGCCCAACACCTGCATCGACAACAGGACTCGCTACCTTCACGCCTTCGCACAACACAACCCACACTCGCCATCTCCAGTCTCGCTGGGGTCTACTTATGTCTCTTCAACTCGTGGGAGCTCGTCGTTTTTGAACTCCCGCCCCCTGCGAATGATTTTTCGCAGCTTTACTGCTTCAGTGTTTGTCGTCCTCCAGCTTGAAGTTGTTCTCGCCTATTGTTTTTCCTCTCCTTTAGACTCACTGGCTCCTACATCGACTAGAGCTCGCCAACACTCATCGTCTCCCGCATCGACCAGACTCGTCGACGACAACATCTTGAGCTCCCCGATAATTGGTTTCAATACTCGATGGCTTGAGCTTGCTGACTCTCCTTCCAGCGCCTCCCGAATCCCCTCTGCGAACTCGTCGACTCTCTACTTCAGCTTTAACTCGCCGATTTCAAGGCTTGAGCTTGACCGTACCCAAAGCTCACTGACACCCTCCTCGCAGAGCTTTCTTATAACATGTGGACAAACGCTACATCCTCCTTGTCCACCATTCCAACCACGCTCGCCCGACTCCCATCTATGAAGTTCACGATGAACTTAGATATACCACTATCTTCCTCATTCAGAAGAAAAAATTGTCAAGGGGGTCCACTCCGTGCGTCGTGTACTTCAGATTAAAGGTATTCTCCACCAATTGACTCGTGATCCATTTGTTGAGTTTGCTGTGGAATGAATTTGGGATGATGGGCAAGTCCAGTTCTAGATCTTAAACTCCATGGAAAGTGAATCATATCGCATGGTTATGCACTACGCGGCCACGAGGGCTACATGAGATGAACTGAAGTCTATTTACTCCGTGAAGAGTAACCTTACATCTGTTCGATCTCTTTAGATATCTCAAAGTCGTCGAACTTTGTTTGGATGGTGACCTGACATCATTTGTGGCCCAGTACAAGACTCTCGTCGAGGCTTGAACTCAACACCAACCTCTAACATTAGATTTCTCTACCCAACAAGCTCAGAAGGAGGTTGTCAGCATATCACTAATGATGACACACCTACTACCTCATCTTCACAGTGTTCGTGCAAATATCTTATTGTCTCCCACTATTTTCTCTCTTTTAGATTGCGCTCCTTGATTTTTAAGGTGACTTAACACGTCAATTACCCGTTGACTTCCTCTCTTGCCCTACTCCAACACTCTGCTAACGTTCACCCTCCACTTATTGTGCATCAAGAGGTCTTAATGGATCTTCAGGCTGTGGATATTGTAACGATCTCCCTAGCATGCAGCTCGAAAGAATGGCCGCCGACACCAGCACCCAGCTCGGAAGGGTCAGCCTCAACAGGTCTGCATACCGTACACCCCAACCCCTCTCCATGCTCACTGACGGCTTGTTAGAGATTGCAACCTCCCTTCGATGAGTGAAACTCAAGTTAAGTGGGCAACACAAGGACTTCCCAGAAGGTCATCCATCCTGCTACTACTCTCGCCGAAACACGCTTAACTATAAAGTATATCCACTCATCACCAATTGAGTTAGTGCTTGGGCGAGAGTAGTAGCGGAATGGGTGACCTCCTGGGAAGTCCCTGCGCTGCCCACTTAACTTGAGTTTCCCTCATCGAAGGGAGACTGCGGCCTCCAACAACCCACATGTGGGCATGGACAGGGGTTGCGGTTTACGGTCTGTAGACCTATTGGGGCTAGTAATTTTGAGCTGGGTGCTAGGGGTGTCGGCGACCATCCTTTCGAGCTGCATGTTGGGGAAGCCGTTATAGATGTGATGACCACAATCGCTTCAAGGGATAAAGCATTCGTCTATGTACTCATTGTGGCTTGACAAATCATACCGAGACCACCTTTTACAATAAACATGGGTTCCTGCCGCAGCCTTCCAACTCTCATCACCATGCTTCTCTTTCGGTGGACACTCTTACCACATCCCGCTCATATATTTAAACCTTGCGAGAGGAACTCCAACATCTGTGAGGGTTGGTTACTCGGACTTTCGACTCCATATCATCTATCTTCAATGAAGGTATGTCATGTTTTTTTGCATAGTCCCTCTTGGATAGTGGACTATACTGTCATAAATCACATTACTCTGCAGAAATCTTCTCGACACAGATTTTACTTGTCTCATGTTTATCACAGTGACCGATAGAGAAATCACCCCGGTATGCATATATGTAGATGTTCCTCTCACTTTATCTTTCTCTCTCTGTTCAGTATTTCATGTTCTGGGCTCCCAATTTAATTTACTCTTGGTTAGTCGTTATGATCATGACTGCTCCATTTAATTTTCCTCTTCTTCTTTTGTTGTCCAGAATCGACGAACACGAGATATCATTGATAGATAACGAATATAAAATGGGCTATGCACTCTGTACCTTCCCACTACATCTCTCGCCTCTATCACCTCTATCGATTGGCATCGTCGTCTTGGCCACGTTCCTCTCCCTATCCTGCAGATAGGTTGATGCAGTGGAGGGGCAGATACAGGATGGATTCGCTAATGCACTCCTATTTGCAATGACGTGAGATGCAAGTGCACAAGAGGTCCGCCAAAAAATTGCAAACTAGTAATTATTAATTATTATAGTAAATCAACAGACACGTGCGTTCACAAATATTTGGAGTAAAGAAAACAACTATTAATTTTACAAAGACCGAGGCGCAAATATTTTGAGTAACTCCAGAATACGCCCTGCAAATCATATGACAGATAATACTAGTAGCAACACAAGTAAACATCCACTACACAATGCAGGTGTTACCAAAATATACAACAGTAAAGGAATGACTTTTACCACAAGTCACTAGTGCAAGCGGCGGCGGTGGCGGCGGCGGTTGGTGGCGGGTAGCGGCGGCGGCAGCAACGTCGGAGAGAACTGATCTGAAGTGGGACCACGACAGGAGGGGTCTATAGATGTAGGGATTAGGGCTTCAGCGATTGTGTTGGATAAGGTGGTTGGCGGGTGGGAGGTGATGGGCAGGACCGTGGTGGTGGGCTCAGTTGGTGGTGAATGGGTTAGATGGAAGTGGAAGCCATGGATCTGGGTGGGGATGTCGGCTGGGGTGGATGAAGTAGAGGGCGGGGAATGGTTTACTGGACTGAACTGGGAAGAATGCCGAAATGGGGGCGGCGGCGGGACGGGGATGGCAGGGGAAAGCCGGATATAGGGTTCCGGCGGTGAAGGACTGGCGTAGGGAGGCGGAGAGGGCTCGGGGGAGTGGGGGTCGAGCGGAGAAGACAAGGAGGGCGTTGGGAAGAGGGATGCAGAAAGGAGGAGAGGAAGGGTGGAGGGGATTACCGAGGCTGAAGATGGAGGCGGAGGGGGAAGTGGCCGGCGTCGCACCGGGAGCAGCGGAGGAAGGAGGAGTCGCACCTCTTGACCGACGTCTTAGAAACGAATCCAAACTCTCGATACCCCCTCAACAACAGCCGCCGGGTTTTATAAAACCCTAGGTGTGAACCGCCGCATCATTTGAACCGGTAAGCAACCCTTCCCAATATACACAAATAAAACTACCCCGTTTGGACGGCTCACAATGTTTGGGCCTATCAGGGACTAAATACACATCAAAATTTAAAATGCAAAACATGAAAGTGGCTGGAATCGAGCATCCGGGTGCATCCATGGACTCCGATCGCCCGTCTGGGCAGTGGATCACCGCCTCCTGCGGGTGTACACGCGGGTGGGTCGTGGCGCGCCGTCATAGGTCTTCGTGATTTTTCTTCCTCCGAATTTACATGTTAATCCCATAATTATCGTAAGTAACATCGCTCTACATCGTCCCCTCATTGTACTAGGTGCTCTGCTCCATTTGATTTTGTTCATTCTGATATTGGCCCTTATAAAACTACCGGTTTATCTGGATATTTTACTTTCTTACATTTATTGGTGATCACATGACATAGTTATATATGTTGCGCGATCACTCTGAATTACTACGTGTCTTTCACTCCTTCATCGCTGAGATCCCTACTTAATTTTTTATGCTTAATTCAAAAACTCCAAAAACTGATAATGCACGCAAATATGCGAGTCGCAAATTTTAGGAAACTTGTAATTCCTTGGGTATTATTCACTAAACATTTTGAGCATATACACCATAACAAAATGGTGTGGCTGAGTGAAGAACCATCACCCCCTCGATATTGCATGCTCCCTTATGTTTGACACTTCGATGTCTCACCGCATGTAGTTTAATTAATCGCATGCTCTCATCCATTCTCAACTTTGCGATGTCATTCTTCATCATCTTTCCTTCCACCCCCCTCTTCCCCTTGACTCATCGTATCTTCGATAGTATTTTTTGTCTATCATATTGGCCCTACGATGGACAAACTGGCCTCACGCGTTACCAAATATATGCTTGTTGGGTATTCGTGCATACAAAAGGGTTATGCGTGTTACTCTCCCACTGATTGGAAAATGGTCATATCAGCTGATGTAACCTTCCTGGAGGATCAACCTTTTTATTCCTCCAGTCCCAGCGATAGCCTTCCACCTTCTATCCCGCATCGTAATTGTTAATAACAAAATTGTCACCAACTTTCACACTCGAAGACGGGTCAAGCGAATGGTGGAAGAATCAGGAACCACAAGCAATCAATTACAACCCTTGGAACCGGGCGAATTGAGTGCAAAATAGGGATTACCGCTAACAATAACGAACACCAGATTTACCCGCAGCGGCGAATACCACTTGTTGCGGGTAGTAATATTCCACAAAAGAGGTTATTACAAGTTATTACAAGGCACAAAAAACTAGAGGCACCTGATGACTCTGAACTTGTAACCTCACTTACGACATGGCAGATTCTGTCTCAAGTTCCGTATCCCCTCAAAGCACCCCTGACACCCTATTTATACCGTGGGTGGGCTACCCAAACCGTTGAGAGCAATTAATGT
The DNA here is from genome assembly GCA_039583875.1 of Platanthera guangdongensis. Classification (NCBI taxonomy): domain Eukaryota; kingdom Viridiplantae; phylum Streptophyta; class Magnoliopsida; order Asparagales; family Orchidaceae; genus Platanthera; species Platanthera guangdongensis. The sequence continues at coordinate 90,882,721 of CM077154.1, read as the reverse complement.
TGCAATCAATGCCAGAGGGCTCGTGTGATTACTACAAGATGTAATCGCACCAGCCACTACTAGCTGAGGAGGGGAGCTCAGACGGACTCCTAGGGTGCTCGCCCAAAATCCCTCTAGACTTGATGCTGAAGGCTGAATGGAGGGATGTGCGGTTACCCAACAGATAACTACCCGCTCTCTTGAGGCTGAGGATGGCGAATATCCGAAGGGTAAGTGTCCATGTTGTTGGATGTCCGAAGCTTGTCGTGGATTTGAACCGCGATGGATCTAACCGTGGTTGTAGGATTTTGGGTTAAAATAACCCCCACATTTTTTTTAGTCCGTGCGGACTTTGAAAAAGTAGACTGGTAACCGCGAACACTATGATGCCAAAATTGTCACCAACTTCCACACTCAGCGACGGGTCAAGCGGATAACAAAGGAACCAAGAACCCAAGCAATCAGTTACTACGACTTAGGGACCAGTTGAACACAACACAAAAAAGAGATTGCCGCTAGCAGTGGAGAACACTAGATTTACCCCGCAGTGACGAATACCACTTGCTGCGAGCAGTAATATTCCACAAAAGAGGCTATTACAAGACACAGAAAACTAAATGCACCTGATGACTTAGAACTTGTAACCACATCTATGACAGGGCGGATTCTGGCTCACGTTGTGTCCCCTCTAAGCACCCCTGGCCCCCTATTTATATTAGGGGGTGGGCTGCCTGGACAGTTGAGAGCAATTAATATTGTAATTAATACTGTTGGAAAAGCCCACTTAAATTAGGCTCATTTGTATAGCATTTATTGTTTTTCTCTCCTCTCTTTAGTCCCACATTGTGTATAGGACTTTTCTCTCTCTTTCTCTCATCTATATATATGTACTCATTCTTTGTATTTGTACCAAGTGGACATATATACAAGGTTGACTTTCTCCATTTCTACATGGTATCAGAGCCAGGTTCCGGACTCCTGCGGACTCCCTTTCCTGTCCGCCCTGCGGCCTGCGATCTCTGCGGCCTGCGTATGTGTGTCCGCACCTTCTAGTCGCATCACTCCTGCGGCCTCCCTTGTCCAGTCCGCTGCCTCTCCTCCCGTGGAACCACTTCTCTTCCCTCCTCTTCCTTCCTCCTCTGGCCCCCTATTTATAGCCATCCTGTGGGGTCCACTGCTTCCCTTTGTCCGCTGCGGCCTCTTCTTGTCCGGCGCGACCTCGGCGACCTCAATCCCTCGGTCTCCTTCTGTCCGCTGCGAACTCAGTATTCACCTCCTCTTCTTGGTCTCCTTCGTCCGCCGTAAGCGCAACGTCCTCCTTCTGTCCGCACTCTTCAGGCGGCCAAGTTCTTTTCCCTGTCCGCCGCGGGCTCGCCCCGCTGCGTTCTTTCAGTCTTGCGGACTGGTCCAGCCCGCCGCGATCTGATCCAGTCCGCCTCGACCTCTTCAATCCGCTGCGGCCTCTCTTAGTCCGCTCCTTGTTGAGCGTCTTTGTGCACAATGCGGCTTCCTCCAGTCCGCCGCTGCCTCCTCCAGTCCGCCGCGGTCTCCTCCAGCTCGCCGCGACCTCATCCAGGTCGCCCCCATGTCTACGTCTGCAGACTCAGTTGGCACGGCAGTTCCTCCTCCTGAACGCCCGGCCTCTATCCAGGAAGTCCGCGACGAGCTTCGGATCACTACAATTTCGCTCACTGGCAAGAAGAACTTTGTGGAATGGGCACACTCGGTTCGCCGTGTCCTTCAGTCAAAGGGATTCCTTCATCACCTGACTCAGACCGTTATTGGTGCCCCTACTGAGGAATGGTTACACAATGATGGGCGTGTGCAGACTTGGCTTCTCAACTCTCTTGATGGCGAATCTTATCGCCTGGCCATGTATCATGAGACGGCCAAAGGCATGTGGGACGAGCTCCACACCCTCTACTCTGGCAAGGATAGTCTCCACCATCTATATGATATCATCACTGCTCTCCAGGCCCTTGATAGCAGTGGCGCAACCGACCTGACGTCCTTTGTTGCTCAGGCCCGGTCTCTGGTTGAGGCTTGGATCCACCATCAGCCTCCCACTTTAGATCTCGCTGCTCAACGTACCCAAAAGGAAGCTGTGGGTATCGCCATGATGATGGCCCGGGTACCACCTCATCTTCACAGTGTCCGGGCTCACATCCTCTCCTCTACTGTTACACCATCCTTTTCCGATGTGTGCTCAATGCTTCTCAAAGTCTCCCCGCCTCCGGATGTTCCCGGACTTCCTTCTCCGGCCCTTGTTCAACAGGCATCAGCTCCCTTATTGCCTCTTCCCCCTTCTGCCCGTGGTGGCCGCTCTGACTCTCGAGGCCGGGGTCGCGGTGGCCGGTCTAGGCTTAAATGCTCGTTCTGCGGTAAAGATGGCCATCTTGAGGCCACCTGCTATCGCAAACATGGCCGACCTCCTCGTCCACATGCCTCTGCTGCTACTACCGACTCTGCCTCCTCTCGTACTGATCTCGACGAGGTTCGTCTTCAGCTCCAGCATCTTCATGGCTTGCTCAGCCGTCCGCCTGCCTCGGTTGCCTCTGCTGCCTCTATCTCCAATGAAGGTATCGCCTGCCTATCCTCTGGCACGCGCTGGATCCTTGATTCTGGTGCCACTCATCATATCACCTCTGTTAGGCCACCTCAGTACTTGTCTTCACCTCACCCGAAGTACATTACTGTCGCTAATGGGGCATCGGTTCCAGTCTCTGGATGTGCTTATATTTCTCTCACCTCTTCTCTCCTCCTGCGCTCGGCTCTACATGTTCCGGGATCTCCTTTCAATTTACTCTCTGTTGGTCGCCTTACTACTGATTCTAATTACTCTGTGACATTTACTTCTTCTTCTTTTCTCATACAAGATCAACAGACGCGGACTATCATTGGTAGAGGACGGCTGCAGAATAGGCTCTATCTTCTTGACGACTCTCCCACTGTCCTCGCCTCGATCTCCTCTTCGGATTGGCATCGCCGTCTGGGACATGCTCCTCTTCCAGTCCTCCGGAAGGCTCTTCCTGATGTTACTCTCCCTGCTTTTCGCTGCGACACATGTATTTTGGGCAAACAGCCCCGTTCATCATTTCCTCCTCATTGTACTCGGAGCTCCGCTCCTTTTATTTTAGTACACTCCGATATATGGGGTCCGTACAAATTTACTAGTATTTCTGGCTATCAGTATTTTCTTACTTTTATTGATGATTATTCTCGCATGACGTGGTTATATCTCCTTCGGGATCGCTCTGAACTTCCCCGCGTATTCCGGGCTTTCATACTTGAGACTCGCACTCAGTTCTCTGCGCCTATTCGCACTATTCGTACTGACAATGCGCGGGAGTACACCAGCCATTTCTTTGCCACTCTCTGCTCTGAGTTAGGCATTTTTCACCAAACCTCGTGTCCGTACACCCCACAACAGAATGGTGTCGCCGAGCACAAGAATCGTCACCTTCTTGATGTCGCTCGCTCCCTTATGCTTCAAATGCAGGTTCCCAAACCATACTGGCACTACGCGCTCTCCACGGCTTGCTTCCTCATCAACCGTCTCCCGTCTTCCGTCCTCCAGTATGCTACTCCCTTCAGCCTCCTCTTTCCCACAACTCCGCCTTTTCCCGTTCCTCCCCGTGTGTTTGGGTGTACCTGCTACGTTCACCACCTCGGTCCCTCCACAGACAAATTGGACCCTCGTGCCACCAAGCATATCTTTGTGGGGTACTCGCGCACTCAGAAGGGTTATGTCTGTTATTCGCCTGCTACCCGCAAGGTTACTGTCTCGGCTGACGTGACTTTTCGTGAAGATATTCCCTTCTTCCCTGCTCTCGATGTCGCTCTGAGTCCAGCTCCCGTCGTTCGTCCTGTCATTCCTGCTCCTCACTCCTCCTCCTCTCTGCCTTCCCTACCTCCTCTCCGTCCACCACCCCCGGTTATCCGGGTCTACTCTCGTCGCTCTCCTCATCCCGTAGCCCCTCTGCAGTCGGCTTCGCCCTCTGGTGCTCTGCTCCCTGCTGCTCCGGCTCTCGTCTCTACCGCTCATCCAATGGCGAATTACGTCTCTCTCCATCGCCTCTCTCCCTCTCTTCTTCACTTTGCCACCTCATTATCCTCTGTTTCGATCCCTAACTCTTTGCAGGAGGCGCTTCACCATCCTGGCTGGCGGGCTGCCATGGACGAGGAAATGACGGCCCTCTGGGCCAACCAGACCTGGGTCTTGGTTCCCTTACCTCCCGGTCAACACCCTGTTGGGTGTAAGTGGGTGTTCGTCATCAAGCATGCTCCGGATGACACTATTGCCCGACTGAAGGCCCGTCTTGTGGCCCGTGGCTTCACACAACAGGAGGGCCTCGATTATGAGGAAACCTTCTCTCCGGTGGCCAAGCTCAACACTGTCCGCGTTCTTCTCTCCGTCGCGGTGCACCGCCACTGGCCCCTTCATCAACTCGACATCAAGAACGCCTTTTTAAATGGTGACCTTCAGGAAACCGTCTACATGCGCCAACCGCCCGGGTTTGAGACCACGGGGGAGTCTCGGGTATGTCTTCTCAAAAAATCCATTTATGGTCTCAAACAGTCCCCTCGGGCGTGGTTTGACAAATTTAGCAAGGTGGTTCGGGACATGGGGTTCACTCGGAGTTCTGCAGATTTCTCCCTTTTTACCCGACACCGTGCCACTGGCACCGTCCTTCTGTTGGTTTATGTTGATGACATCCTTCTCACTGGGGATGACTCAAAGGGGATTCAAGACGTCAAACAACATCTGAGCACTGTTTTTCAAACTAAAGACCTGGGGAACCTTCGCTACTTCCTGGGTCTCGAGATTGCCCGGCGGCCGGACGGGTTGGTGCTCTCCCAACGAAAGTACTGTTTCGATCTTCTCAAAGATGCTGGTCAGTCTGGTTGCAAGCCAGCTTGTACCCCGATGGAGGCAAATCACAAACTATGCGCTCATGCTTCAGATGACGATTTGCTGCTTCCGAACCCGGAATACTATCGACGCCTTGTGGGCAAGTTGATCTATCTAACAGTCACGAGGCCGGATATATCGTTTGCAGTTGGGGTTGTCAGTCGGTTCATGCATGCCCCCGGGCTTCTCATCTTCAAGCGGTTGAACAGATTCTTCGATACCTTAAGGGAGCTCCGGGTCAAGGGCTGGTGTACAAAATCTCTGACTCTGCTCCCGCATTGGTTGCCTATTCTGATGCCGACTATGCGGGTTCCCTGGACGATCGGAGGTCAACTAGTGGGTTCTGTACTTATTTTGGTGGTCATCTTATTACATGGAAGAGTAAGAAACAGGCTGTGGTAGCCCGTTCCTCTGCAGAAGCTGAATACCGATCGATGGCTTCGGTTGTCTCAGAACTCACATGGCTTGAAAGTCTCCTTACTGACCTAGGAGTAAAACTCCCCTCCTCTGCTGTTCTATTTTGTGATAGTCAAGCCGCCATACACATCGCAAAGAATCCAGTGTTTCATGAGCGCACAAAACATATCGAGGTTGACTGTCACTTTGTTCGGGAGAAGGTTCAATTAAAGAAACTTGAATTGAAGCATGTTCCAGGAACTGATCAAGTTGCCGACATCCTCACAAAGGCCTTATCAAGCACCCTGTTCTACCAGTGTTTGTCCAAGCTGGGTGCATATGACCTATACGCTCCAGCTTGCGGGGGAGTGTTGGAAAAGCCCACTTAAATTAGGGCCATTTGTATAGCATTTATTGTTTTTCTCTCCTTTCTTTAGTCCCACATTGTGCATAGGACTTTTCTCTCTCTTCTCTCATCTATATATATGTACTCATTCTTTGTATTTGTACCAAGTGGACATATATACAAGGTTGACTTTCTCCATTTCTACAAATACCAAAGGGTTTTTGCGCTTACAATTGACTGTAATTGCACAAGCCACCGCTAATTAAGGAGAGGGGAGGGTTCGTGTAGTTACACCTGGCTGCAACCGCACGAGCCACTGCTAGCCGAGGAGGAGAGCTCGGGTGGATTCCTAGGGTACTCGCCCAGAACCCCTCTGGAGTGGATGTTGAGGGCTAAATGGAGGGTTGCGCGGTTACCCAACACGTAACCGCCCGCTCCCTCGAGGCTGAGGATGGTGAATATCCGGAGGGTAACCGCTCATGCTGCCGAATGTCCGAAAGTTGTCTTGGCTCTGAACCGCTATGGCTCTGACTATGATGGCAGGATTTCAGTTGACATAATCCCCACACCTTTGTAGTCTGCACAGACTTTGAAAATGTAAACTGGTAACCGTGAAGACTGCGATGCCAAAATTGTCACCAACTTCCACACTCAACGACGGGTTAAGCGAATATCGGAGGAATCAGGAACCACAAGCAATCAATTACTAACCCTTGTGGATCGGGCAAACAAAGCACAAACAAAAGATTGCTTCTAGCAGCAACGAACACCAGATTTACTCGCAACGTCAAATATCACTTGTTGTGGGGAGTGATGTTCCACAAAAGAGGTTATTATAAGACACAAAAACTAGAGGCACCTGATGTCTTAGAACTTATAATCTCATCTTTGACATGGCAGATTCAGGCTTAAGTTTCTTGTCCCCTTTAAACACTCCTAGACCCCTATTTATACTTGAGAGTGGGCTTCCTAGACGGTTTAGGGTAATTAATGCTATAATTAATGACAAAGGGTTGATGCGATTACAACAGGCCGTAACTGCACAAGCCATCACTTATTAAGGAGAGGGGAGGGTTCGTGCAATTACAATTGGTTGTAACCGCACAAGCCATTGCTAGCCGAAGAGGGGAGCTCAGGCGGACAATAGGGTGCTCGCCCAGAACCCCTCTGGATTGGCTGTTGAGGGTTTAATGGAGGGATGCGCGGTTACCCAACATATAACTACCCCCACCCCCACCCCCCGCTGTAGATTGTGACTTCCTAGAGGGTAGCTGCCCATGTTGCTGGATGTCCGAAGCTTGTTTTAGCTTCGCAGCTCGATGGGTTTGACTGTGGTGGCAGGATTTCGGATTAACATAATTCCCTTACTTTTAAAGCCTGGGTGGACTTTGAAAAAGTAGATTGGTAATCACAGACTGCGACCCAATTCTTGTGCTGCTTGGATTTATAAATAGCCTGAAGCTATTCCTGTCAAGTCCATTCTAAATTGCTCTCCCTTGTTGCAAATTCATTCCTAAAATGATGGTTGGCCACGACAAGGCGCTTTTGGAGGAGTTGTTAGCGAAAACCGAAGCTTTGGAGGCTCAGATTCCAGTAGGCGCGAATAAGGCTTCCACGTCTGCGAAGAGAACACCCAAGGGAGGTCTTCCTGCCAAGCCTTCGACTACAGAGAACTCACTTGGGGTGGTGCTCGTTCCAGTGGTGGGACTGGTGGTGCTGGATGCAACCGAGCAAAGAGTGGAGACCAAAGGGAAATTGCCCCGGGAACTATTCGTGGCGCGGATTCTTGGGGGCGATGCGACTACCCCGATGATCTTCCTAGAGAGTTCGGGGGTTGTAGCGGGTGAGAAGACATTTGCCAATGTGTCACGCGTGCTGACAAGAATGTCGAGAAGATCCCTGAAGAGGGATTGCCGCTGAATTTTGATGCGACGAGGTTGGTCGAGGACTCAATGGATGCTGAGGTGCATCTTTGAGTGGAGAAATTCGAGGAGCTGGTCGCGCAAAAACTTGCAAGGGGAATAGGAAAAAAGGAGATATGTTCCTGGGTGTAGGCGGTCGCAGAAGGTGGCTTGGAGAGAAGCCGCCGTGCGGAGAACCGTTGAGGAGGATGTGTCGTGTGTGCCTAGAAGCGAGTTCATTCCCACCTTGGGGACTGAAGAGGTGTCGGCGCAATGAGAGACTACGTCACAGAGGTCTTGGGCTGCTCAGGATGAAAAATAATTGAACTGAACGGTACCCGCGGCTTGATAATATCGTGATGCCTGCTCGGGATGAAAAATGATTGAATTGAAATTGAATGTCCCTCGCGCGTTTACTTCCACTGGTAACCGCGCCATCCAAGAAACAATGCTGAGACGTTATCATATAAAAATCAGAGAATTATGATGTATTGACAACCCGGCGGGAATATGACACACACATCCACCTATCATAAGTATAAGTATTGTTTGGTGAATTCCACACATTTAATACCACTGATAATCGTGTGTGAGCCCACTATCTGGGTAATCGCACATTACATTTCAGATATAGATTGAGAACTGAAAATAAGGATAACCATCCCATGAGCAGTTTCAGAATACCCTAGATGACATACCAGACAACGTGTGATGTCCCGCACACTATACGACCTCTACTCGAGTATCCGCTCATAATATATAGTGTAATCGCCCATTTAGGTAATACCGGTTTGGTGCGGGCGCCAATGCTGTAACCGCCCATTATTGGATCAAAGAGTCTCAGAAGATTTCCATATGAAAGTGTCTTTAATTTTTCTACTACAAAATTAAGTATTTCAAGGTCGTGGGGTCGTTTGGATCAACCTATTAAAAAAGGTAAGGCACCCGTGGAGCTTTCCTCCGCCTAGACCGTCTACTGGGGTTATGGGTGTCCGAAGACAGAGCGCTCCTCCTAAAAGACGTCCCATGACGACAATGTTATCTGCTATTCAGCCAAGGGAGTCTGCTTCCAGAGGTGTGGGTTACCAGTTGAGCATATGGCATCTGTGGAGCTCTCCTACTCAAGAGACATCTGGACACGTTCGAGGGGGATGAGCCATCTGTTATACGGAGCTTGTCCACAAAAAGTCACCCAGGCGATAAAGACACTTTTGTCGATGTGCAACTAGTTGTCATGGTTGCTCAGATTACAAGTCCTACCACGTATGCCAGTCATGGGAGTCTCTAACAAGGGTAGTTGTAGTGGAATTACAGGAGTGATAAGAGGACGCAACACTTGCCGGCAGAGAGGGTCAGAGATCTGAAGACCTCTGCAAGCCATTGGATCTGGATATTGCGAATGAAGGGGGTTCAAGCATGTTCTATTACTGCCCCAAAGGGAGCAAAAGAAGGGCGAGGCTCAGAGTCCTCCGCATGACTGGACAAACGTCATCGGGTTAATGGGGCAGTAGACGGGCCATAATTCATTACCAGGTCTGTCGTACAATGATATGGAGAGGTTCGTGAATTCCCTTAAAAGTGTTAGCATCATATCAGCTACTGCAGAGACATATTCAACACTCGCAAGGAAATAAAAAAGGATATTAAAATAAGATAATGTATATGATGAAATTTACTGGAGATAATTTCTCGTGGATCCGACCTTGTCTCCCGGCTACACTCTGCCTTGGAGATGGTTCTCCATAGTCGCTTTGCGGACTTGGGGTGGGATATATTCATTGATTGCGTTGACTGAACAAATATAACATTCCCAACAGTCTTGGAGTCCGCACTGTCTTCCCCTTATAGGAAACTTCAGTGCCTGGTAAAAAGTCGATGTTATGGCCTGATAATCGTCCAGGAGGGGTCTCCCAAATATTGCATTGTAACTGCTCAGAGCATCGATTACTAGGAAGGGCTCCTGCCTGGCCACTCCGCAATTGTCTACAGAAAGATCCGCGCACAGCTCTGATTATCGTCCAGGAGGTGTCTCCCAAATATGACCTGATATTGTTGTTGGTGCTGATGAGGATCATTGTCACCGTGAAATTATCCAGCACCGCTCTGTTACCACTGTGTCGTAAAAAGGATTGACTATCCCGAGGAGGTCCTCCTCCTTTAAGGTGACCCCCACCCTAGTGGGGAGCCGTGAGGACGGATGGAGGTGACTTCCCTTTCCCAGAGACGCTTCCTACTTGCTTTTTTAGAGGACTCTAGACCGGACTCCTCCGTGGATGCAGTTGATGTAGCTAAGCTATCTGACATCCTCCGTTCCCACACAGACTTCTTCCCCGACGCTCCCGAAGGTGTCGGTAATGACTTGTTTTATATTTTTGCACCTGGTTCCCCTTGAACTTGACACTTCTCTTTCCTTTTGTTCGAGGTGGAGGCATCTTTGGATTGGTGTGCCAACAGGTCCTTCCATTTGCCCTCTCTTAGGAGCTTCTCTATTATGTCGCGGAGGACTCTGCAGTTCTCCTTGTCGTGCCCAATGTCATGGTGAAATTTGCAGTAATGGTTCTTTTTATTTTTTTCTAACCCCGCCTTTAAGAGTTGGGGCTTTGAAATTGGGATGCCTTTGAAGTATTTCTACCATTTCATCCATAGGCATGCTTATATCTGTGTATGATTCTTGGGCATCTCACAACTGAGATGGTGTTGGAGTTAGGAGGAGAGGAGGCACATTCCCGCCTTGCTTGGGGAACTGTGGCTGTGCCGGTCTCATTTGCTGGAACTGACGGGGACGATGTGAGAGACATTGATGGAAATTCCTCCTGCACTGAGCCGGAGGATGTAACCCTTGGCGGGGCCTTTTAGGTCGCTGAGGGATCACATTGAGGTCGGTTGAGAGAATTTTTGGACCATTGGGATGCTAGGATCAGAGAGGGAAGAAACAAACTCTTCGTTTTTAGCTTCTCCTTTGATGAAGCAGTTAGCTTGCACAATCAATTCTCCATAAGGCCTCGACTTCTTCTCGATCATTGAGAACTTAAAGAGGCCTTACTTCAAACCATTCGTGAATGCCACCCGGTAGATGGACAGGTCCACATCTTGAATTTCCATAGTCTTTTCTTCGAAGCGACTACATATATGCCAAGGGTTTCTTGTGGACCCTGTCGGAATCTAAAAGACGGCATCTATGTCGCTCTTCCTCTTCTTTGAAGTGACGAACCTCTGTAACAACTCCTTTCAGATGCAACCCGAGATTGCATCATTATTTATTTTTATGTCTCATTTTTATTGGTGTCTCGCACGTCTTTGCGAAGTTGATTTATATTTCACGCACTTTATTTTCATGTGTTTGTGCCTTTGTATCACACATATCTCCCGCTCTCGTTGCTCGACTTATTAGAGTGACCGACGACTAATACCCGGAATAAAATGGTTCGTCAAATTAGGTAATATGATACGTAGGCCAAACTTCGAAAAATATTATTTAAGTATGATTAATTTTCTGAAAATTGTAATTATTAAAAAAAATTATTAATTTCAGAATCATTTTATTATCACCATTATGTAGAATGTCAAAATGTTCTCTTCTTTATTCTTTTCCCTCATCATTTAAAAATCCCAAAGAGAACTTCCTTTGCCTTAATTGCCAGCCGGCTACTTTTACCCCCCTCCCCCCCCCCCCCCCCCCCCCCCCCCCGCTCTCTATTTATTATCCCTTAGTATTTAATATTGGAAACCCCCTCCTCTTAAAACTGATATTAATATTAAACTGATTTCAAGATTGGACCCCCCCCCCCCCCCCCGACAGACCAGGAATAGAGAAACTGAACGGGACGTTGTCTTTGCATGGTTTCCCTCTGGCTCCACTCTGTCACTCTTCCAACCGCCCAACCATCGGTCCTCTTGCTCCGTCACCACCCTCCAAGGCCTTCTCCAGTCCCGCTACCCTCCCTCAGTCTTTTCCCGGCGAGACCCCTCAGTCTTTTCCCGGCGAGACCGGTGCCCCTCCTGTGATTCATAAGTCAATTCCAGCCTTCTGACCACCTTGTCCGAGCTCCAGTGCATCCTTGTCAGGCTACATCAGTTCCAGCGATCTCTCCCCAACATTTTTTGCTTGTTGTCGACGTCTCCCTAGACTTCATTTAGATTTGTCCAGCCATCGACATGGCCATTTTCTCCAGCCACTGCCCGAAGAGAAACCTGCCCGTCTCCCACTGATAACCCTTTTTTTCTATCTGAATGCTCAATTCATGTTAGCTTAATCTTGTGCTTATATTTATATGATCTAAAAATCAGAGTTTGCCCTTGTTTGAACATAGTTTTTATCGTTAATTTCAAACTGCCTCGTTCGTCTTTCTTATTATCGCGCGTGGAATGTATTTATTCATATTTAATCATTGTTGGGACAATAGATATTTAAGTGCGTCTGTGATTCCTCGTTCAATTAGCTCATGATTTTAGTCATGAAAGTTCGCTTGCGCTGCAATATTTTAAAAAATATTGCACAATTTATCTTTTAAAATTAATATGTCGTTTCAGGAATAGATCAGTTTGGTATCAAATCGAGGTTGGATTCACCCCTATCGTGAATCCAACGATTCGTTAATTAAAAAAAAAATATATTCCTAAGATCTTAAAAACGTTTATCATATTCTTAAAAGGGTTAATTACTGGGAACTCCCCTGGAAGTTTACATAATTACAGTTTGCACCCCTCTTAACTATGGAAATTTCATTTGCACCCCTCTTAACTATGGAAATTTCATTTACCTCCCCTCAATGTTTCCTCAGCTTACATTTGCCCCCTTCCGTCCAATATATCGTTGAAAACTGCTATTATTAACAAAAATATTTGGTAATATCCCCAAACTACCCTTGGTAATGTTTCATATCATTGAAGGGGGTGTTTCTTATGTTTTAAGTTGTAAAAGGATGTGTTTGTAATGTTTTAATTTGGAAAAGAAGATTTTTCAAGAGTGTTAGATGATATAGGGAAAAATGATGTAAAAGGCCCATTTATAGGCCCATCTCTTCTTTCTCCTTTAGTCCCACATCTTTTGTATAGGATTCTGTCTCATTCTCTTCTCATATATATTTGTACTTTCTCTTGTATTTTATACTTGAAGAAGGATATACATGGTTTGCCCATTGTTCTCTACATGGTATCGGAGCCAGGTTGAACCCGTTCGGTGTGTGCTACAAACTAAAGGTCTACTTCATCATCTCACCAAGACTTCTCCCACTGAACCCACTGATGAGTGGATCCGTGACGACGAACATGTTCAATCTTGGCTTCTCAATTCTCTGGACACCGAGCCCTATCGTATCACCATGTATCATGAGACCGCTCATGCTATGTGGACCGATCTTCATTCTCTCTAATCTGGGAAGGACAGTCTTCAACACTTGTTTGACATTCTTACAGATCTTCAGTCCCTCGATACAGAGTTACTAGAGAAATCACCTCTTTTGTTGCGTGGGCTAAAACTCTTGTTGAGGATTAGATCCAGCATCAGCCTCTCACCACGGGCTTGGTAACTCAACAGCAGCAGAAAGGAGGCAGTGGGGATCGCTATGATGATGGCCCGTGTTCCCTCACATCTTCATAGTGTCCGTGCTCATGTTCAATCATCCACGCTGTTACTCCATCCCTCTCGGATGTGTGCTCGATGCGCCTAAAAGTTACTCATCCTCCTGATGCTCCGCCTTCTTCTCCCGCTTTCCTTCAGCAACCTATGGCCACTCTCGATCCATCTACTCATGGTCCACCGGCTCGTGGTGGTTTTAGTCTCGGGGACGCGATCATGGTGGTCGAACTCTCTTTAAGTGCTCTTAGTGCGGCAGGGATGGCCATCTAGAGGCCACCTGCTACCGTAAACATGGCCTGCCCCCTCACTTTACTGCAACGGTCACTCCCACACCACCCTCCGCTATTAGTGATGATATTGATGTGTTACGTGCTCAATTCCATCAGCTTCAAGGAGTGATTAGTCACTCCTCTGGCTCCGTCACCTCGATCTCCAATGAAGGTATATCTTGTCTCTCTCACAACTTTCACTGGATTGTGGAATCGGTTGCTACACATCATCTCTCTCTGCAGCGGCCGCCTAAATATTTAGATACTCCTTACCCCAAGCACATCACTGTGGCTAATGGTGACACCATCTCGGTTTCTGGCACTGCTCATCTGCCTCTTACTCCTTCCCTCTCCTCATCCCTGGTTTTTCATGTTTCGGGCTCTCCTTTTAATCTACTTTTTGTTAGCCGTCTTACACAAGATCTTTATTGTTGTGTTATTTTCTCACGTTCTTCATTTGTTGTGCAGGATCGACTAATACAAAATATACTTGGTAGAGGGTGACTGTCTAACGGGCTGTATCTTCTCGATGTTTCTTCCACTGCTCTCACGATTGTCTCCACCACTGATTGACATCGTCGTCTTGGGCATGCTCCTCTTCCAATTCTCAAGAAAGCTCTTCCTACTCTCTGTTCAAGAGTTTTTTGTGAATCTTATATTTTCGGCAAACAACACAGTGTATCTTTTTCTTCTTCATCTACTCCGAACGATGCTCTTTTATCCTTAGTTCATTTTGATATCTGGGGACCCTATAAGGTCCCTAGTGTTTTGGGTATCGATATTTTGGTACATTTATAGATTATTACTCGCGATTTATTTGGTTGTATTTACTTCGTGATCATACCGAACTCGCAACTACATTTATACGTTCCTTACGGAAACTCGTACTCAGTTTTCTAGCTGTGTAAAAACACTTCGTACAGATAATGCTCGAGAGTATACTGGTCGCACCTTCTCCAATCTGTGCGTTGAGTTCGGTATTCTACATCAGATTTCGTGTGCCTATACCCCTCAATAGAATGACATAGCGAAACGGAAAAATCGCCACCTCCTTGATGTGGCTAGATCTCTCATGATCCATATGCAGGTTCCTATTGGAACTTTGCTGTTTCTACAGCTTGTCATCTCATCAATCGCTTGCCTTCATCTGTCCTCAACTTTGTGACACTCATTACTCTCATTTACCCATCCATGACTCTCTTCTCTCTCACACCCCGTGTGTTTGGGTGTACCTGTTATGTCCACCACCTTGGTCCTTCCACTGACAAGCTCGCCCCTCGTTCTACCAAAGCTCTATTTGTTGGGTACTGACACACTCAGAAGGGGTATGTCTGTTTTTATCCTGCCACTGGCAAGGTGGTTGTGTATGCTGATGTCTCCTTTCATGAAGACCAACCATATCAAACTAGTCCGTCTGATCCCCTTCTTCCTCCTCCGCCACCTCGGCCCACCGTACCTGTAACGTCTCCACTTCCCCCACTTCTCTCTACTCCTCTGTTTCCAATTCCCACACCACCACCACCAGTCCCCTCAAAACCTCCTGTCATTCGAGTGTACGCTCGTTGTCCTCCTTGCCCAGACGCCCTGCAGCATCTTCCCTCTACCGGTGTGATCTCGCGGCCTATTGACCGGGCATCCCCCTCGACAACACATCCCTTGGCCAATTACGTCTCTCTACACCGGCTCTCTCTGTCTCTTCTTACATTTGCTCTCTCCCTCTCTCTCTCTCTCTCCCCTCTATCTCTATACCTAACTCTATGCAGGAAGCCCTAATGCATCTGAGGTGGCATGCTGCTATGGATAACGAAATGACTGCTTTGTGGGGTAATCACACTTGAGATCCTGTGTCTCTTCCTCCGGGTCACAGTTGTGTTAGCTGCAAGTGAATCTTTACTATCAAACATGTTGCAGATGAGACAGTTGATCGTTTAAAAGCTCGGCTTGTGGCACGGGTTTTTACCCAACAGTACAACCTTGATTATGAGGAAACGTTCTCACTAATTGCAAAATTAAATTCGGTTCGGGTCTTGTTCTCCTTAGTTGTTCATCGCCAGTGGCTCCTCCATCAGCTGGATGTCAATAATGCTTTCTTGAATGACGATATTCTTGAAATGGTGTACATGCATCAACCGCCCGGGTTTGAGAGCACGGATGAGTCTCGTGTATGTTTACTTCGCAAATCTATATATGGTCTCAAACATTCTCCACGGGCGTGGTTTGAAAAATTTAGCAAGGGTGTTTGTGAGGTTGGCTTCAAACAAAGCTCGACAAATTCCTCTCTCTTCACTTGTCACCAATCAACTGAGACTATAATACTTCTGGTTTATGTGGATGATATTCTGATCACTGGTGATGACTCCGCTGACATACATGTTAAACAACATTTAAACTCTATCTTTTAAATCAAAAATCTGGGAAAGCTTTGATATTTTCTTAGACTGGAAGTAGCATGACGACCTAACGGCCTTGTCTTATCCCAGCGTAAGTATTGCATTGACCTTCTGCAAGATGCTGGTCTCTCGGGTTGCAAACCTGTCAAAACCCCGATGGAAGTCAACCACATGTTGTGCTCAGGGATCTGAGTCCGATTCTCTACTTCCGAATCTGGAATACTATCGTCGTCTTGTGGGAAAATTGATATACCTAACAGTTACAAGATCAGATATATCATTTGCGGTTGGTGTGGTCAACCGGTTTATGCATACCCCACGGGTTTCTTACTTTCAGACAGTGAAACACATTCTCAGGTATCTGAAGACTTCCCCTGGGAAAGGACTTGTGCATATGTCATCTTCCTCTATTTCTCTCATTGCATACTCGGATGCGGATTATGCGGGCTCGTTGGATGATCGACGTTCTACTGCTGGTTTCTGGACATACTTTGGAGGAAATCTTATCACTTGGCAGAGTAAGAAGCAGACGGTGGTTGCTCGCTCGTCTGCTGACGCTGAGTGCCGTGCGATGACGGCTGTTACATCCAAACTAACCTGCCTTCAAAGTCTTCTAATGGATTTGAGAGTTAAATTGTCCTCACCTTCAACACTGTTTTTTGACAATCAAGCTGAAATACACATTGCAAAGAATCCCGTGTTCTATGAGTGGACTAAACATATTGAGGTTGATTGTCACTTCGTTTGAGAGAAGGTTCAATCAAAGGAGCTAAAGCTTGAACATGTTCCTGCGGCTGGGCAAGTTACTGACGTCCTTACCAAGGCATTACCTCGCAAGTTGTATTACCAGTTCTTGTCCAAGCTTGGTGCCTATGACTTGTACGCTCCAGCTTGCGGGGGAGTGTTAGATGATATAGGGAAAAATGATGTAAAGACCCATTTATAGACCCATTTCTTCTTTCTCCTTTAGTCCCACATCTTTTGTATAGGATTCTTTCTCCTTCTCTTCTCCTATATATTTGTACACTCTCTTGTATTTTATACTTGAAGAAGGATATACAAGGTTTGTCCATTGTTCTCTACAAAGAGGATATAATTAAAATATCACAAATAAATTCTGAATTTATAAAATGGTGAACATGAGCATCTCAATCTATTAATTTTTAAGTGAACATGAGCAAGCACTCAAGTACTCTCGAGCCTTCACAACCTAAAAGCTATCACACCAACTCGTTCGACAGATGATGCAAGACCAATCCAACAATCTCTCATGTGGTTCACAACTCCCATAAATTTTGGCTGCTTCTACCGAAGTTTTGCGAAGATTCAAGAATATTTTAACTGTCATCATCAGCTCTGCATTGAAAGCTTGAGCAATGCGTTGATCTGAAGAGCTTGAGAAATGAATTAGAAATATTTGCAAAAATAATATTTGCTACATTTAGAAATGAATTTTTGGTGAACTCATGTAATAAACAACTCTACGTTGCAATCAACGTTGGTAGCAAGCGGTGTTTCGGCTTCCAAAATGATAATACACAACTCTGCTTGCAAAATATAATCCACTTACAAAATAATACGCCCTCTTACAAAATAATACACTTCGGCCCCAAAATTAAGATGTTTCATCTATCATGCTTTCACTCCAAAACTAATGCCACATGACATCATTTTACGGCTTTCATGATATCTGCTTCATTCTCTAGTTGATCTTCTCCTGCTATAAACGTAGGTAGCAAGCGGTGTTTCATCATCCATCTGAAAATGATAAAAAATAATTTATTATTTCTCAAGTAATATGAAAAATACAAAACATCATAATTAAATTTTGCAAATACTTGCAATCTCATATTTTTGCACGTTCTCGTGTTGTGGCCAATACCTCCACAATTGCCACATTTCGTGTGCATTTTCTTCCTTGATGGGATAACTCTAGCTTGCTCACCGGGCTCTTTTTTTCTATTCTTTTTGGGCCTTCCGAGCAATCGTTTAGTTGGAGGTGGCAAGATGCAAGTAGGCACAACATCAACTGCAGGGCAAAACATGACGTCTGGAATCCCTTTAATTTTGTGATTGTAGGCTTTTAGGTACTTATAGCCAACACAACATATTTAGTCTGAAAAAACATAAATCCCTGTACGATTGTATGTTATGTCTTTTGTGTCTTATATCCAACACAACATATTTACAAGGCATTCCAGATATATCTCAGCAGTCAACACTACAATCACAACTATTATGCATTAAGTTAACAATGTAGTGAATGTTCTCATCACTCACTTGAAACTCAAATTCACTTCCAACTAGAAGTGTGCTCTTTACCGCCTCATCCTTCACCTTATTCAGCTTAGGAATAATACTCTCGTAAACAAGATTATTCCATTTTCTACCTCTTTGATACCTTGTCTCTATTCGACCCATTAGCTTAGATCTAATGCCATCAAGTAATGTCAAAATAGGCTTGCCCCTTAAATCACCAATCCAATTATTAAATGATTCGCTAATGTTGTTGGTGACTTGATCATTCTTTAATTGCATAGGGAATGCATGTCTAGCCCATAAGCTTCAATTTTCATCAACCACACATATGCACCCGGGCTTACTTCCCTTAAACTATTCATTGCCTTCATGAATATCGCTTGAGAATACGCTGTACAGGCGGCCCATTATCAAAACGCCTAGGTAAGATAATCTAAGATTGACATATATATGCCTACAACATTTCCGATTAGTAGCGCTAGGAACAATTTCATTGATTGCTTCAACAAGTCCCTGCAGAAATAGAAGAATTTTAATCAAAAAGGAAATAACATGTTATTACAATGCTAGAAGTAAATGACAAATAGCTAGTATTACTTTTTGTCGGTCCGTCATGAATGTCCAAGGCTTGTGATCCACAAACCCTCTTAACATTTCTTCAAGACAATTAAAAAAGAATCCCCAACTTTCTTTACTCTCAACCTCAACCACGGCAAATGCAAGCGAGTAAAGTCTCATCTTCCCATCCAATCCAACAACAGCTAGTAACACATCACCAAATGAACCTTTTAAGTGACAACCATCAAAGCCTAAAAAAGGTTGACAACTCTCAAAAATCCATTTCTCAAGTTATGCAGACCCATAAACATTCTTTTGAAAGTTGGTTCTAATGGGATAGTTTCCCCTTCTTCACGGTACTGAAATTTCACTATGCTCATAGGATTAGTTTTGAATATTAGATCACCAAATGCAGGCAATTTAGTAAAAGATTCACTATAACTTCTTTGAATCTTCTCCAAGGACCTTCTTATCCCTATATAATTGCATGTACTCCGGTGCTACACCATGTTAGCAACTCATGTCTCATGCCCTTAGGTTTTATTTCATAGTTATCCTTCACGAGATTAATCAACTTATCCTCCATCCACTTGGAACTAGCTTCCCTCTTCTTATCAACCCTAACACAATTATGAATAGAAAAATAAGATTTAATTTGATATGTGATTCCATCCGTCATAGGAGATGCATGTATCCTCCAATTACAACCCACACTAGCACACCACACAGTAACGAAATTCTTTATTATATAACTTGCATCCATTTAATGATTTTCTGAAAGCATCCACATCTGCAAACATCATGCCCTTTTGCAACTTTATAGATTCATTTGCATTTATAGGCATTTCAAACTCTACTGTATTACGACAACGTATCATCCG
Source organism: Platanthera guangdongensis (assembly GCA_039583875.1). Lineage (NCBI taxonomy): Eukaryota > Viridiplantae > Streptophyta > Magnoliopsida > Asparagales > Orchidaceae > Platanthera > Platanthera guangdongensis. The sequence continues at coordinate 90,863,252 of CM077154.1, read as the reverse complement.
CGCAATTTCATTGATTCGAGAAATGTACTCATCTTCGTCGGATAACTCAATATCACATTGAATGTCTGAGTCATAATTTGACAATATGGAGTCATGATCGGCCCCTGCAGGTTCCTTAACTTCACTAACCATGTCATCCAAAGCATCACTATCAATCTCATCATATATATCAGTTTCTTCATTCGTCATAACTAGCAAACTATATTTAAAAAGATAGATAAAAAACACGGTTAATGAAGACAAAACATCTCAAAATGATTAGGAAAAACAAACATTATTTTCCTTTCGTTCTTATTTCTATCTGACCATATACACCATCAAATAATGAAGAAGAGATCACCATCTTCTCTTGAAAAATGCGCAAATAAATTGTTCCAAACTGGAAGAAACAGGGGAAGAAGAACGGGGAGTTCAGGCGATACTTTGCGGCCTACTCCAGGAGAGGTCAAGAGAAGAGATAGAAGGAGAGGTCAAGAGAAGAGATAGAAGAAGAGGAAGAAGAAACAGGGGAAGAAGAGAAATCATACCTGCGGCGGCTGGGAAGAAGAGATCCGGCGCTTCCTTGTGCGCAGCGAGGACGAGCGGGGCGCAGCGGGAGGCTAGGGCTTAACAGATCAGGAGAGAAAGACAGAGGAGTGAAAATAAAAACTGAACCGGGATTTAGGTTTTTATTATTATGAAGGGTATTTAAGTCTTTTTTTTATAAAAACTAACGGGAATGAGGTAATTGTAAGCTGCAAAACATTGAGGGAGGTAAATGTAAGCTGAGGAAACATTGAGGGGAGGTAAATGAAATTTCCATAGTTAGAGAGGTGCAAACTGTAATTATGTAAACTTCCAGGGGAGGTCCCGGTAATTAACCCTATTTTAAAATTAGATTTTGGTTTTTTTAAATAGTTGTTTTAAAATCTTTAGGTCTTTAAATATTTTTTGGAAATGGAGAAGTTAGACGAGCGTCTTAAACAAGAATGTGAACAAGATGTGGACTACGGTTAAAAGACTCGTTGCGAAAATACCTAAGCCTTATGTTTTTCCTGATCACCTCCCAACTCTGTATCAACAAGTAAAAACCATGTTTAGGTCTACTAATAGTTCTCTTTCTAGTCTCGTAATTTCCTCCACGAGCACCTTGGCCCCAGCTATCCCCACTATAGCACTCCCTTCAGTCGAGAAGTTTCTTCCTTAGACCTAGCTCCAGGAAGAAGAGCTTATTCTTCTTCATCCCCTCGTCCCGACTAAAATGGTGATTCCAGTTGCTCACACTGTATCGCAGCCTTTAGTCATTGAATTAACCCCTGCTTCGAGAACTTTTTAGTGATGTGACCTTCAATGAAAGCTTTAATTCAATTCTTCCGGAGGAGTTGGCTAGTGATGAGACCCTCATCTTAGATGACAGACTCAATCTTCATATGTCATGATTCTCCTAGCCCACTGCATTCACAAAACCTTGAGGCCGCAAACATTTTGCTTGGTTATCACTCGCTAGTGACATTCGAGTTCACCACCCTATATTGGCCTTGTATTTGGAGATTGCTCCTTAATTCTTTATCCACTGAGTCTAGGCATGTACGCAAATCTTATCTTCATATTATTTATCTGTTTAGGAAAATTTTGTATTAGGAGGATAGACACGATTCATGTAATCTTCACTCCTTAAAGGGATACACACTTTAAAGGTTTTCTTTACAATTTTAAATGTTATATTTGGGATCCAATTAAAATTTTGCAACGCTAGTCAGATTCTAGTGGGTGATATCATTAAGATTATTGGTCTTGGTTTAGTAAAATGCGAAGGTGTCTAGCATATGAGCATATGATGCAATTGGATTTAATGATTCCACAGTTTGACTATGTTTATCTTCTGTCTTGCTTCTTACCATATTTTTTTCTCCACCCTCTCCCACACATTATGAAGCTCCCATATTTAATGCTCTGATTTTTTACTGATCATTTACATAATTTGCATATTATGTCTAACAGTTTACGAGGATCTTCGAAAATCTATAATTTCATTGTTGATTTTATCACCAGGGATTATATTTTTTCAAAAGGGATTGGATTCCCGCATCTTTCAAAAAAGGGGGTGCCATCTGGTCATGTGCAATAACGTCGGGTTCTTCCTTGGTTCCATTATATACTACAGCATGGTAGTGGCAAAGTATTATGGTTGAGAAGAAATCCAGACATGGGGAAGAGCCAGCGAGGAGTGGGAGAGGAAGGAGGCTATGGTTAGAAAATAAACAAGGGAATAACCCTTTTCATAACACATTCAAGATGCTCTTACAAAACATATTCATCCTCTTATATTGAGGGAGGGGGTCCATACATAGCAACATATCAAAATAACAATTACTAAAACAACAAACACACAATAAGAACTAAATATTTTGTTTACTAATTGGCCGTACCCGCTAATTATGACAGTTCCTCCTCATCGGCGCCCGTCCCGTCTGCCTTCTCTGTCGCCTAATGTCACCGGCGTTTGTAGACCCTCCATGGACGCACCTCGTCGTGAATGTCCGTAACAATGTCTCCATCTGGAAAATTTGCCTTGTCCTCAAGGCAGAAGTCAGGAAATTGACTTCAAAAATCATCTCGCAGAAGCCAGGTGGCCTCTCTCAGGGGTCGATGGTGTCATGTCACAAGCATCTCTTCTGGGGTCGCGTCTCCGGGAAGGTGATGCCGGCGGTCTAGAATGCTGTCCGAATAGATGGGGGCGGCGTCAGAGTAGTCAAGATCAGCCAGAATGTGGTTCTAGTGTCGGATGATCACCCACTACGCGGTCAAAGCTGAGGAACGTGGAAGACCGGGTGGATCCGGCTCTCCTCGGGTAGTTGTAGCTTATAAGCCACATCACCAATCCAGGCCATGACTTCGAATGGCCCAAAAACACGAGACGCGAGTTTTGGGCACAGTGCGTTTGGCGACCATGAGTTGACGGTAAATATGGAACTTGATGAAGACCTTCTCGCCGACCCGAAAAGAGAGGACCGACGTTTGCGGTTGGCGAAAGATGTCATTTTCGCCTGGGCCCAACGGAGGTGATGCTTGGGACTGCCCATAATGATGTCCCGATCTTGGAGGTGGCTGGCCAAACTCGACACGAGGCACTCCCCGGGTAAATGCCGCACGAGATCTGGTGGTGGTCTTCCATAGACGGCCTCAAACGGAGTCATTCCTGCGGCATGGTGGTAGGCGGTGTTGTACAAGTACTTTGCCCAACCCAACCACTTGGCCCAAGTGCCCGGTCTCTCGCTGATGAAACAACAGAGGTAAGTTTCGAAGCAGCGGCTGAGGACTTCAGATTGGCCATCCGTCTGCGGGTGGTAGGCTGAGCTCATGCGGAGGTGTGTCCCCTGGAGGAGGAACATGGATGTCCAGAAATTGCTCAAAAATATGGGATCACAATCGCTCACAATCGACCGTGGAAACCCACGGAGGCTCACGACCCCGGAGATGAAACTGTACGCCACCCCCGCGGCCGTATACGGGTGTCGGAGGGGCATGAAGTGTGCGGTACTTGGAGAGACGCTCCACTACGACGAGCATGCAGTTCGAACCCGTTGGACCAGGGGAGGCGTGTAATGAAGTCCATCGCAATGTCCTCCCAAATGCAATCCGGGATCGGTAGCGGTTGAAGTAGCCTGGCGGGAAACATAGCCTCGTACTTCGCCTTCTTGCATGGAAGACATGCATCCACGTAGGCTTTGACTTGCTTGAACATGTGCGTCCAGTACAGCGAAGCCACTAAACGTCGGTAGGTGAGGAAAGCCCCGACGTGGCCCCCGGTTGGAGTTGTATGTAACTCGACGATGAGGCGCAGAATGAGAGCTGAGGACGCGGACAACACTTAGCGGCCCCGGTAGAATAACCGACCGCCCACCAAGGAGTAAGGGGGGTGGCCTTCTGGATCAGTGACGAGGGCCATTCAAACGACAGCAAGGTGTGGGTCCATCTCTACGTCGTGCTGAATATCTGTGACATCCACCCAGACCGGGCGAGAGATGGCCCGGAGTTCCGGGGAGTGCACCTGTCTGGAGAGAGTGTCCGCCACTCGGTTCGTTCCGCCCCGGGCGGAACTCGATGGAGAAGTCGTACCCTAGGAGCTTGGCCACCCAAAGCTGTTGTGCCTGCGTGGCGATCTTCTGTTGAAGGGGATACCACAAGCTATGATGATCGGTGCGGATGATGAAGGGTCGGTCCAAGAGGTACGACCGCCAATGCTGCACTGCCATGACAAGCGCCCTGAGCACGTTTTCATACGCCGAGCGGCTTCAGATGGTGGTGGAGAATGCTTGACTGCAGTAGGCGATGTGGCGGCCGCCTTCCATGAGTATCGCACCCACCCTGATTCCCAAGGCATCGCACTCCACGATGCAAGGTTGATTGAAGTCGGGCATAGCCAAAACCGGGCCATTTACAAGAGCCGCCTTAAGGTCGGTGAAGGTGGACATGGCCGCAGGAGTCCACATAAAAGGACCCTCTTCGAAAGATTTGAGTAGCTGTGTGAGGGGCCTAGCCAAGGTGTCGTACTTCCGATTGAAGCGTCGATAGTAACCGGTGAGGCCCAGAAAACCTCGGACGTCCCGAAGGGAGGTGGGAGCCGGCCAGTGTAGAACGACCTGAATTTTGTCGTAGTCCATGGCCACGCCCAAGGCTGAGATCGTGTGGACCAAGTGGTTGATCGTGGTCACCCTAAACAAACACTTCTTGCGGTGGAGGACGAGATGATGCTGTCGGATTGTCTCGAGCGTGCGGCGAACATGACATAAGTGCTCCTGCTAGGTTGAGTTATACACCAATATATCTTCAAAAAAAACAAGGACATGTTGATGGAGTGCCGCTCGGAAGATGTTGTTCATGGTAGCTTGAAAGGTGGCCGGTGCGTTAGTCAGCCCGAAGGACATGACCCGGAACACGTAGTGCCCATCATGTGTCTGAAATGTTGTCTTGGGTACATCCTCCGCCCGAACCCGGATCTGGTGGTACCCCGCCCTGAGGTCGAGCTTTGTGAAGAAGGCAGCGTCGTGGAGCTCGTCCAACAGCTCTTGGATGACTGGAATGAGATATTTGTCTGAGGACGTGGCCTTGTTCAATTCCCTATAGTCGACACCAGAAACACCATCTCCCCTCATTCTTGCGTACGAGGACCGGCTAGAGAATGAGCTCCCATTGGGACAAATAAGGCCGCCCATGAGCATCTCTCAACACCAAGCGTTCGATCTCATCTTTCTGGACATGCCCATAGCGGTAGGGCCGGACTAATACGACCGAAGTGTGGGGCTGCAACGAAATGGCATGGTCTGTGGCCTGCGTTGGAGGCAAGCCTGAGTGGGTCGTAAACACGTCAGAGAACTCCGTGAGGAGACAACGGAGATCGGGATGGAGCACTGGGGAGTCCGTCATCTCGGTCTAGACCTGCCACAACCACACTGAGAATGCCACATCGGTCATGCATTGAATGGCACGGCAGGTAACTTGTGTGCGAAGAAGGGTGGAGTCACCGACGAGGTGGCAGGGTGACCCCTCCCATAGGAACTGCATAGACATCTCGGCCCAGTTGACCCGAACGTCGCCCAACGTCGCAAGCCATGCCGCGCCCAAGATGATATCAACGCCACCCAACTCTAATATGTAGAAATCTGTCATGACTGAACAAGGTCCCAAGGTCACTTGTACGGCGGTGCACGACCCCGCGGTCGGACGTCGGCGACCGTCACCCACTTCACACAGTGAAGTCTGGCGCTGGTGTACATGGAATGGCGAGCTGCTGAACCAAATGTTGGTGTGTGAAATTGTGGCTAGCGTCGCTGTCAATCATAATGAGAACTGGAAGGTTGCAGGGATGACGCCGTGCAATGGAGAGTTGCCTCGGCTACTGTGAAGGCATCCAACAAGTGCTAGAAGGCTGCAGGGATGACGCTGGGAAGAGGAACAACCAGCAGTGGTTGTCCCGACAGTGGATGGGGGGTTGTGTGGGTGTAGGTGTCAGGTAGGGTTGTGGAGGGGGAAGAAAGATGCATGTAGGCAGGAATGAAGGAAATTTGCGTCTTAGGGCGTGTGATAGAGAAGAGGGGGTGGAAATAAGAATGAGTGCAAGGCAAAGGAAAGATATGAAGCAAGGAGTTGACACCTTGTGGTTTTTTGGGGTCGGCACCATGAGAGATCGCCATTATTAAGGATGCAGGGTCTCCAAATTCTGCAATGAAAGCTCAAACCAGTCCCTTACTCTCTCTCTCTCTATCTCAGACACAAAATCTATTTAGGGCACTCATCATGAACAACGGATATGATAGGCTGTTCGTGATAGGTCTCCGATCTCCATAAATACATAAAAAACAAGTAAAAATGCATAGAAATGCCCAAATGCGCTCGGACACAACCGCAATTTCGGATCGTCCAGACAACGATCCGATCATTGATTCCTACGAAAATAAATCCGTGCGAGCACCAATGTGCATCGGCCCGCGCTAGAAGTGTGACCTCCATCAACGTGCTTATAGAGAAACATCTTCATCAACACATATCTCATGTAGCATATTTTTACTGAAGAGGGAATTATGCCATATTGTAACTTTTATTACTCTTTTAGAATATCTTGTGTTTTGATTGAGTTTGTAGCTTAGCCGTAGTTCTTCCAGTACTTTTTTTTACTTGAATGTAAGTTAGCTAGTAACTTCCGGTACTTTTCTTGTTCTTTCTTATGCTCATGTTATTTATTTATGCAGATTGGGGACCAAAGGTTGATGTTGTAGGGTTCTGCTTTCTTGACCTCGCAACAAATTACGAACCACCGGACTCACTTGTACAATGGCTCAAAAATGGTGAAAAACCCATTTACATTGGATTTGGGAGCCTTGTAAGTTAGTTTTATGACTTTAAATGCTCCGCCTTTTCACCATTTGTTAATGAATATGACCGCCTTTAGAGCACCTATTGGTCTTATTATTTACGGATATTCTTCAGTAGCCTAATCCTGTTTGTCATCATTGATAGCCAAATCCCAATTGTGTCCATCTTTAGCCTTACCGTTATGAATCCTCCATTTTTGTTGATTGCCATATGTGGTGTTAAATTAATGTAAATGAGAATTATATATGCATTATGTCGTCCAATTTTTTAGTTTGACCCCCTTTAATTGTAGCCCGTGCAAGAGCCAGAAAAAATGACCAGAATTATTGTTGAGGCACTGGAAATTACTGGACAGAGGGGAATTATTAATAAGGGCTGGGGTGGCCTTGGAAACTGTAAGCCTGTTTCTTGCGTTATTTCTTCTTATTACACTTCTATTTGTTGAATTTTCTAGTTATTAAACATTTTCTATGCAAAAACACTTTTGTTCGTTGAACTTCCTTGTTATTAATGATTTTCTATTTTACAAAAAACTTTTATCTTGGCAGTACCTGAACCAAAGGAATTTGTCTATCTACTGGACAACGTTCCACATGACTGGTTATTCTTGCAATGCAAGGCAGTGGTATGTCAATTCTGGCAGTGTCCGGCTTTTTTTATACCCTTCACAATTTTACATGAAATTTACTCCAGTTTTTATGCTTTTTAGCCTAATCCATGCGTGCTAGTTCGCAAAGCTTTCTGAACATGCTGAATGCTGATTTCTAAGATTTCATTTTGGTCAGTTGCAACCTACCAATGAAAATCAAGGAACTTATTGTTTTCAGATGTGTGAAAAACTTTTAATTATAAATTTAGGGGTTTCTGCCCATTCCCCTTGAAACATTAAGCTGACCTTGATACAGAACGGATAAATATTTATATCTACAAAAGATATTTGGTTGCACTAAAATCGAAAAGACGGATACAACTCGTGAGTATGTGTTATGGGATAACCCGTAGAATGTCGGTAGAATCGAAGAGCTGCCGGAGGTGGACATGTGGGGAGGAGGGTACTATGGAGACGGAACCGCGATTGTCTAAGCGAGGTGTGCCCGGAAAAGAGGGAGAGAGCTGCCTCAATCACAAAGACAAAAGAAATAAACTTGATTCTTGGATACCTTTATTCCAACTTCACTTATCTTTAAGTAGGCTTACAAGATTGTAAATGATAACCATTAACTACTAACTACCGACAACTAATAATGACTCAAAATTAATAATAAACTACATGTTGATTGATAGATAGGCACGATACCCCTATGGTAACTATGCTTGAAGCTCATAGCTTCGCTCCCACCTTGTAGAAAATGCTTGTCCCCAAGCTTGAAGGGAGATCAAAATTCTGTGCCCGGTTCATCAAATTCCTTCTTTGTTAGAGCCCTCTTCTTAGATTAGAACATCTTTTTATTATGATGACTGCGTGTGTAATGCTCATCGAAGTTAACCTTTTGCACGTTGTTCAGACATTGTTGCATGAGACAGACGTCAGATTTGTGGGATTTTTCGGCCTAATTTTCTATGCTTGTGGTAGTATAGGTACCTCAATTTAGTTGACATTATGTTATCTAGCATTATCGAGTCCATTTTTTGTCACATATGTGTTATACCCGATAAGAGTAATTTGGTCACTTGGGTTCTTTTTCCTCCACTCATGAATATGTATGAGTTAGAGTCTTTGTTATTGACAAAGAAATTAATTATTTGATGTTTTTCTTATATTCTACTTGAAGGCTTGAGTGTTATTGTTTTCTCATATTCCACTTGGTATCAGATCGATCCCGTGTGCTCGAGTCTGCCGCTTCACGCGTCGACCACATCCACGCTTCATGCCGCTAACCGAAGCATGAAGACCCCTCTCCCCTCTCGTGTGAGCCTTATGTGGTATTCTGCGTAGGTTCAGGAATGTTGTCAAGCCTGCGAATGCCATAGGTAGATGAATCTCACCGCAGATCTCTAGATTGATCGATCGATCGATCTGGCTTAACCAAGTCGTGGAAGAAGTCTTCGCTTCACTGATTCATCATTGAAGCCCCAATGCTCTCTTCCTCTTTGCTCCAATTGACCGGTTCTTCCAACATCGATGATTTCCCTCCGCTGATCCTTCCCGACCATGTCCAAACTACAACTGGGTCCATCTCCAAATGCACCATGATATCCATAATTCAATGATTCTCTTTTAGCTCAATTATTTTTTCCTCGGTGGTTGTTCCTATTCTCACCAAGTTGTGCCAACATGTGTGATTCTTCCGCCTCTTCACCGAGTGTCTTTGTTCCACAAATGAGTGATACTCATAGGACTCATGGCCACACTAGCTCGCTGAAGATCACCACCACACCACTTGATGGGACAAATTATCTTGAATGGTCCCGAACAACCCAGCATGTGATTCGTAGCCACCATATGTTTGGATATATTGGTGGGTTTGTTGTGGAGCCTCCCGGAACTGATTCATCTTGGAAGCGCTGGAACTTCAGAAAATTCTCCGCTCATCTCTTGGCTTCTTCATTTCATATCCCTGAAGGTGTATCAAAGCTATGTGCTTATGGACTCAACCTATAGGATCTGGACTTGGTCCTGTAAAACTTACTCACGGATATGCAGCTCCACCCATGTTTACGAGCTTACTCGTCGAAATTTGGAATTATGACAGGGCTCCATGAATATCTCCTTATATTTTCTTAGTTCGAGAGACTCTATCAGGAACTGGACTATTTTGAACACTTCGCCCATGCATGTAATACCTATGCAGTTCTGTTGCAGAAAAATAGGAACACTACCGTGTTCATGTATTTTTGATGGGTTTAAAGGTTCGAATTCACATCCTCCATCTCTCACCTCTCCCTTCTGTTTAGGAGGATTGGTATGATTTGGGGAGACGAAGATTGTTGAAAATCTCTTAGCACGAGTATACCAATTGATCTGTCGGCCTTGACTAGTTTTGTTTGGAGCACTTTTGTTCTTGTCTGTGTTTATTGTGGATATAGTGGACATGCTAGAGAGGCATGCTTTAACACCATCCACACCTTACTCCACATGTTTTGGAGGTGGACGTGGTCGCGGTCCAGGCCAAGGGGGTTCTTACCCTGTGAGTTTGAGCCCTCATGATACTGCTTATTTCACGGAGGTTTATGAAGAGCCTCTTATGCATGCCTCTCTATCGGGCCCTTTACATGTTCCCTCTGGTACATTCACATGGTACATTCACATCAAATGAATTGAATGCTTTTAGACTGCTGCTCCGTTCTTAGTCTGACATGACTTTTAGTGCCTCTACCTTCTTTGCCACAACAGTTATACTAGTGCGCATGTTTCTACCACCACACTGTCTGATTGTATCATCTATTCAAGGGTCATAGATCATATGATCGGGTCTTTCTCAGGTTTAATTTTGTGTGCTCCGTTGTCTGGTAAGGACAATGTCATCTCTGCCAATAACACCTTGTACTCCATTGCCGACAAAGGCCACATATCATGCTCACTGTCCATTTGTCCTTTGTGTTTCTTCTTTTTCCTGTTATTTGCTTTTAATTAGCATTATTATGATACCTCTTGATTGCTCTATAACATTCTGTTTTGACTTCCCCACTTTATCTTCAAAAACTTCTTCATTCTTGTATGCCTTCTATTAAAACTTTATCTTGCGATGTATGTGAGATGTCTAAACATGTTAGACATAAATTCTCACATTTGATTTCTCCTAGTTCTAGTCCTTTTGATGTATAATACATTTTGATATTTAGGGTCCATCCCCTCTCTGGTCCTTGACTGTTTATCGGCGGTTTGTTACTTTTACCGATTTCTTTTTTCGTACTATTTGGGATTAGTGTTTTCAAGTTTCTTCATCTGATAGTGATGACCCAGTTCAAGGGCACTATCTGTTTCCTTCATCATGATAGGGGGATATGGTGATCATGGTTTAGTTGGTTCTTATCTACCCCGTCGTGGAATTATACATCAAATCATTTGTGTTTTCATCTCCACTCAAAACAAGATTGTTGAACGCAAAAACAAACACCTTCTTGAGGTTTCTCTTGCCTTCTCACCACTATGCATCTTCTAAAATCTTATTAGAGCGATGTCGTTCTAGCCGCTGCCCATCTCATCAATCGACTCTCATCCAGTGTATTCGACTATACTAAACCTATCGCTCATTTTCCACCAAATACGTTGTTCATACATCTCTTCTGCCACCCGACATATTTGGGTGTATTTGTTTTTTGCACGTTCATTAAGCGTCATAGGGACAAACATGATCCTCAAGCTCAATAGTATGCATTGAAAGTGAGCCCACCGACAATAGAAAGGTCAAGGTCAACCATATAAAAGTCAAGAACCAGGCCCACACTTTTGATGAAAGTGGCCCCACTGACCATAGAAAGTTCAGAGATGGCCATACAACGGGCAAGTCCCGGGCCCACAACCACAGCTCAGTTGGGTATCAGGAATGTTGTTAACTCCTTGATAAAGGAGGTCTTGGGTTCGATCCTGGACCTCAACACCCTACCTCCCAATATTTGGGAGGATAAATGGTTGGGGTGCATAGACTGTAGTCCGGTTGTTTGGTCGTCATGTTTGGCTCCTTGCTCATGAGTGGCGGTCATGTGGGCTTGTCGTACTCTAGTGGCTTGGCCCAACTTTCCACAAAAGTGCACTTTTGTTGAAAGTGGGTCTATCGACCATAGAAAAATCAAGGCCGAGCATATTAAGGTCAAGACTCGAGCCCACAACCCGACTATAGTCGGTGCACCCCAACCTGTTCTCCGTCTTGGATATAAACCGTGTGGCGGTTTGTTGAGGCCGAGAATCGATCCCAGGAATTCCTTTATAAGAGGGGAATGCATATCAGTTTACCTACCAGCTTCTAATAACCAGAAATATCTTCCACTAACTCCTCATCATCACGTCCAAGTTTGTGGTTCACCTCAATAGGAATATCAGCAGGCTTGCAGCCACTCATTCTTGTCTATTTTAATAAATCATGGACATACTTCTGCTGTGAAATATGAATACCATATTTTGATCTTGCTACCTCAATTCCTATAAAATATCTCAACTTACCCAAGTTTTTCACTTCAAATTTACTAGCAAGTTTGAGTTTCAGGGCACAAATCTCATCCATGTCATCACCTGTAATAATCATATCATCAACATATACAATCAGGAGTGCCACATTCAAATCTTTCCGTCTGATAAATAGAGTGCGATAGACATGACTTCGGGTATAGCCTAATGAGATCATGACTTTGTGAAGTCTCCCAAACCAAGGTCTCAGAGATTGTTTTAACCCTTATAGAGCTTTCTTCAATTTACACTTTCCCTTCAGAGCTGGTTGGGATAAGACCTGGAGGCATCGACATATAGACTTTCTCTTCCAACTCGCCATGAAGGAAAACATTTTTTACATCTACTTGTTGAAGGACCCACCATTTACAGGAGGCACATGATAATAGGACCCCTATTGTATTCATTTTTGCCACAAAAACAAATGTTTCTTGGTAGTCAATACAATTAGTTTGGGTGTAGCCTCTTGCTACCAATCATACTATAAAACTCTCCACAATACCTTCAAAGTTCTGCTTTACTGTAAAAAATCATCGACCACCAACTGTCCTCTTGTCAGGAGGGAGATCAACCAGGTCCCATGTATGGTCCTTTTCTAGAGCATGCATTTCCTCCATCATAGCCTTTGTCCATTTTGGGTGACCAAGTGCCTCCTTACATGTATCGGGAACAAACACTGAAGAAAGAGAAACGACGAAGGTTTTATGGAAAGGGGTTAAAGAGGCATATGACACATTATTAGATAACAGATGTCGAGTGAATGGGTGTATACCTTTTCAGAGGGCAATAGGTAACTCCATGGGTGTTGTAGACGAAGCCGGCGGAGGCTCTGTTATTATGGGATGCGATTGAGTGTTTGATCTTTTGCTTCTTCGAGTGTACACTTGCAACTCCTTTTTTTGGGGATATCTTTGGGAATATCCGCACTCTCCCCCTGAGTGGTAATATATAGAGGAGGAAGAGGAAGAGTAGGAGCACTGACTTCCAAGTATGAAGACTCCCCCTAAAGTCAGTGAAGTGAGGACTCATTATAGGAGGTGCTTTCATGAAAAGTAACATCCATAGAGACAAATATTTTTCTTCTAGGGGGATAATAACATTTGTACCCTTTTTGTATAGGCAATAACCAATGAACACACAATGAAGGGCACGAGGATCAAGTTTTGTTCGAGTAATATTATGACTGTGAACAAAACATAAACATCCAAACACTCGGGGAACAAGAGTAGTTAGAGGTATACCTAGGGTATAAAGAGGAGTGCGATTGTCCAAATGACTGGTTGTCATACGATTGATGAGATAAGCCGCAATGGGAAGGGCATCACTCCAATTGTATTTTGGAAGAGACATCGTAAATAACAAAGCATCATGTCAGTTCAAGAAGATGACGATTTTTTCGTTCAACAACACCATTTTGTATTGTAGAATGTACGAAGTGGTTTGATGAACGATGCCATGATCACTAAAATAGTTTTCAAATTTGGTATCCATATATTCACGACCATTATCACTGCGAAGAATTTTAATGGTTGCACCAAATTGAGTAGAAATCATTTTATGAAATTTTTGAAAAAGAGAGAACACTTCACTTTTACTATGCATCAAGTAAACTCACGTAGTATGAGAAAAACAATAAATAAAAGTAACACGTCAGTGATAACCAGAGATCGAAGCAACGGGGCAAGGGCCCCATACATCACTATGAATAGTGTGAAATAGTACAACAGAAGGCTTACACACGTGATTGAAAGAGACACATTTATGTTTAACAAGTTCACAAGCATCACATATAAAAGTTTTAAAAACAGAAGATGAAAAACTAGGAAATAACAACTGCATAGTAGTAATAGAGGGACGGCCCAAACGACGATGTCAGGTAGCCAACTGAGGAAGCTGGTGAGCATGAAAGGCCTGAGGAACAACAACATCAAACACGTACAATCCATGACGCATTCTACCAGATGCAATCACCTTCTTCGTCTGCAGGTCCTGGAAGACATAATAAGAAGGAAAGAAAGTGACAGAACAGTTCACGGAGTTTGTAATATGACTAACAAATACGTTGTTGCGCGTAAAAGAAGGGACGTGAAGGGCAGAAGCTAATGTAAGCAAAGAGTAATTGATATAGACTTTTTCCTGCAATAAAGGAAAGAGTTCCATCAATTATACTTATCATGCTTCTGCCAGACAATGGTGAATAGGAAACAAACCTGACGATGACCCAGTCATATGATTTGTGGCTCCAAAATCAATGATCCAATGTGTGACAGACAGTACAGCAGCTGTGTGAGTGCGTGGAGTACATGAATGAGCAAAGGACGGTGATGGATCAGTCAATCAGAAGTGGGCTCCGTGGATAACCCATGCATCATGCGACGGATGGTCATCATCTCATTAGTAGAAAAGGTCCCAGATACAGATAGAGGCTCAGAAATCGGGCCACTTGAGCTACTATCATCAATGAACTCTTTCAACTGAGCAGAGTGAGGAGACCTGAAATTGGAGTTGCCACGACTACGTCCACCATGGCCCCCACAGGGAACCATTCCACCTCTCGATATAGGGAACCCATGTAATTTGAAGCAAGTTTCACGAGTATGCCGACTTCGACCACAGTAATCACGCATCATGTCATCTTTGTTCGTGAGTCTGGACTTAAAGTACCGAGGATTGGTGCCTCCAGAATGAGACGCAACAAGAGTAGAACCACTAGAGAGAACCTCTGGACTCCAAGGATGACGACGGTCATATTTTTCTTGGACAATACTATAGGTCTCTGACAACAAAGGGACAGGAATGCAACCATGTATCTGAACAATACTATGATCAAAGTTCCAGTGTAAACAATGTAGAAACTCAAACACCCTATTCCGATCTTCATGAGCATGAATAAGGATTGCATCAGCAGTGCAGACAAGGTCGAGCGAGTTAAAATGGTCATACTCCTGATATAGTTGAGTGAACTCCAAATAATAGGCGGACGGTGGTCGATCACTCTATCGAAGGAGAAAGATCTTCCTTCGTAGCTGAAAGATCTGAGCAATGTTTCTTTCTGGGAATATATAGATTCGGCGCGACTCCAAATATCTGCAGCGGTATCCAAGAATAGGTAATTTTGTGCAGTAGCCTCTTACATGAAATTAATCAAGCATGTCATAACCAAAAGGTTCTCTGATTTCCATTGTGCCCATGTTGTTGGAATCGAGATTCAGCCCAAAGAGGAGTTCAGACCTAAAGGGGGCAACCTGCACTTCTCCCGAGGAAGAGCGTTTGGTCAAAGATTCAGAACTAAACACAGACCTTGGACTATAACGCGGAGGTCCCACCAAAGAACTTAGAGCGCTTCCGCTCCCAAACTAATGCTGAAGCTGGGCACCTTGGAGGGCACTTGAAGCCAACCAAAGCTGACCAGAGGAGGAGGAAGACAAAAAATTGGATCCCCTCCAAAGGTGCCCTTCAGGGTCTATTTATAGTTTTTCAAGTCTGGTCTCCACATAGCATAATCCCGCATTTTGATTTTACTAACCTGCACCTCAAATTGGCCTGCCAATAGTCAGACTCCGCTGTTTGTAAAGGCTATTGGAAGACACAAACAAACATAATGTTCTATGAAAAATTCTCTAAAACAAGTTAATGACGAGGTCTCAGCCTCCGAGGGTGGCGGATACCTGATGAAGCCGACACTCGCCCACTCGACTCCTGGGGCGAGTGTGGCCCTGCTCTCCGACTCACCTCACCTTATCCGACGAGTGCCTAGTGAAACGGACACTCGCCAACCTCCTACTCCTTGTCTGGGGCGAGTGCAGGCCTGCTCCCCAACTCGCCTCGCTTGGAGTGGCGAGTGCTTGACGAAGCTAGCACTCGCCAGCCTCTCACTCGCGGCCTGGAGCGAGTGTGGCCCTGCCACCCAACTCACCCCGCCAACCAAACGCCTACTACCTAGGGGAAGTGTGAGCCTACCGCCTTTCACGCCCACTCGGCTTGTCTGGGTCTGAGGGCCCTTTTGGCGCCTTGGATTTCCTGGGTTACCCACTCGACGATCACGTGGTTTTACATAATTCCCGCTCTTTGCGAGATTGCCTCGAGCTCAAAAAGAAAAGTCTGACCCTCAGTGTTCGGTAAGTGTCTGCTGACCTGGAGGCAATTTTTTTGGCGGGCCCTTCCTCTGCACTATAAATACTTCCAACCAAGAAGGGTAGGGGTCTTCGTAACTTCCCCCTTTTTCCACTTCTTTTTACTTTGGCTGCACAATGCCGCTTCCAAAAGAAATCCAGGATCGACGCCGCAAGGGAGAACAAATCCTTCACTGTGGAGTTTTCTCCCTGGCTTGCCCAGCGGATCTTGAGCTCGCTTTTCAAGCTTAAAAAGGCTAAGATGGTTAGGCGCGACCAGACGAGCAGCGGATCTACCCTCCCGACTCCACACTCGTTGCTGAACTTGCTCCTCAGGTACGCGTACTTACTACTTGACTCTCCAGTTGCCAAGATAGATTGGCTGAAACCGCTTTGGCTGCTCGCAGGGAAAAATTTCCGCGGAGGAGAACACGAGAGAAGACTCGGCGAATGCCCATCTACACCCACACAAATGAGGGAGTGATGTCCAAGGCGATCCTCCGCTCGCACCTGGTGCTTCACCGATTCCTATGAATATCTTTAACCATAAGTTATAATATTCTTCCCTTCTCCTCCTCGCTTCCTCTCTCAACTTCTCACCCATGTCTGGATAGTCCTTGACCCTAAAAAAGTTAGAACATAAAGCTTTGGCCATAATTATATGATTTAGTGAAAGTGCATGCAATACGAAAGATTTGTAGCAATATGCATAAGAGTTATATTAAAGTTCTAAGCAGTAAAAACAGTGAAATTTTATAGGCAGTATGATATGAAGTAGTAGAAAGTTTTATATAAATCATATTTTCATTGATTTTGTTACATTAAGTGTCCATTCTTTTCAGTTTTTCCGTGTCCATTTCATTTCCTTTTCATTTTTCACTGTCCATTTATTTACCGGTCATTTTTCAATGTTTATTCCATTTGCAACTTCAGTTTGCAGTCTTATTATAATTTATTTTTCATTTTTCGGTCTAGGTACTGCTAAGGGTAGCTGCATCAGTATCAGTACTCAGTCTTTGAGTCCAACCCCTCAGGGTCCACATCGTTTACCAATCTGGCACGTACTATATGCTTCGAACCTTTTGGCCTCCTGAATTGTCGACAAGTCTAATCCAGTGCACACCCACACGCGAAGGTCTTTCAACCAGATTGTATTAGACTCACTATTTGCTCCCGCATGTTCCCACACACTTTGGGCCTTTCAGCCTCCTGGAGTCCAATCCAGTGCGCTCCCACACGCTAAGGTCTGCCGGCCCAACTTAGATGAAAATCATTCTACGGACAACCATTATTATTACATATGCATCAATGCATTCAATTCTTTATTCTTTCATTATCTACAAGGTTTGGTTTAAACATAGAGGTTAAGATGTTAATTATATATATTTTCCCTTGTATTAGAAATTGCTTATGATTTCTCTTTTGAAATCTCTTTCAGTATTTGTGTGATTTTGTGTCACTGATTGGAAAACAAGTAACTTATTCAATTTCATTCAAATGATATATACACATTCAAGAAATAGTATCAGTATGAAAATAAGGCGTTAACATGTAATAATTTAAAATATGCAAAAATAAAGCATAAATTAAAGAGAAAATCTCACCGTCATCTTTTCTTTTCCTTTGTCATTTCTCAGATCATCATTGCGTCTATCTTTTGTCGTCATCCTCTGCAATATGTGTAGTTAGGCCTCAATTAATATGGGTTGCGGCCAATGTTTTAAATATCGGATGTCTGCGACATATCATATTAAGTTTTTAAATGTCGGATGTCGGAAGTATGAGACATGTCGGGAATATTTTAAAATTTTCTATATATTATGAATAAAATTTTTATTTGGTACATACTATAATTATATGTTATAAAAAAAAAAAATAATATAACAAATAGATAAAAAATGAATTGAATAGTATCTAAGAAAAAATTTTATTAACAAATACAAAATGATACATTTTAAAATATATATAATACTATATAGAAATTTTATTTTGATAATAATAAATTTATTGCAAATAAAAAATATTTAAAAGTTAAAAATACTTGATTTATTATAAGTTATTTCAAACTTATAAATTTATATTAAAAACATGCAAAATAATCACCTAATTAATGTATTAAATATTTTCTTATATTTGTAATATGAAATTAAAAAATGTGAGACAATTATACAAAATTGGTTGTAAGAATAAAACGTTAAAAAATTGAATAATAAATTTAATCGATTTAAACATACATAACACAATATTCATAGGTGATTTAAACATATGATATTTGTCTGCAAATAAAACATAAAATAAAATAGCGGGTGATGTATTTAAAAGTCGTGTCGGCCGATATATCAGAAAAAATCGGGCATGGCGGCCTATATTCTACAAAATGACAATCTATTTTTTTAGAAAAACATATCGTTTACCCCTAAAAATGACATGTCGGACATGTCAAATGACATTTAAAACAATGGTTGCGTCTTAAATAAATAAATAGCTTACGACGTTGATTCCATTGACTATGACTTTTTAAAGGGGTTGTCAAAGGCAAAGAAGACTCGGGAGGATGTAAATGCTATATACGAAAAATCTAAATCAAATTTCGATAAAATCCGTTCTAAATAAAATAACGCAAACTATCACCTTGTGGCATAATCCATTTCCAAACCCCCGCAATAAAACTCCAACCAGCCACTTCATTATCAAACTAAACATCTATATGAAATTCTTCAATATGAAACATTTCTAGGCAGCTATATAATGCAAAGGTCCAAAACTTCATCGACAAAATTAAAGCAGGAACTTTTCGATCAGTAAGTAAACTTGTTGGGTTTGATTTTCGTGTTGAATATAAAGCAGGAATTTTAAACAGCGCCGCCGACGCGTTCTCCCGCTGTGCTCACCCCAACGACACGCCCTCGCCAATCGGAAATCTGTTTGCAATCTCGGAGCCATCCTCCACCCTTGTCGAGGAGCTTCGCAGAGAGATCCAACAATCAGCCATCCTATCCAAATTTGTTCATCGCATACAAGAAGGCACTACTCCACCTTGTTGAACCTTCCACACCGGCCTCATTATTTACAAAGGGCGGATCATTGTGCACACATTGGAGGACACCCACGACCGCAGTCATGAAGGAATCCATAAAACACTCCAACGTGTTTGTCGCAAATTCTTTTGGAAGAGTCTCTGTCAACGAATTCAGGACTTCATCGCCCGATGCGCCACATCCCAGCAAAACAAAACCGACAACCTCCCACCCGCCGGTCTTTTGCAACCGCTACCCGTCCCCGCTCAAATATGGGTGTAAAGGGGCTCACTTCATCGCACTAGGACGACCACTTATCGCCGAGCGTGTCACGCAATGTTTCTTTGTGGAGGTATTTTATTTCCATGGCATACCAGAGTCCATCGTTTCCGACCGAGATAGTTTTTACAAACTGTTTTTGAATGGAATTATTCACACTTAGCGACACTAAATTAGCTTTTTCCTCGGCATACCACCCCCAATCGGATGACCAAACCGAAGTGATAAATCGCACGGTTGAAATGTACCTTCGTTGCTTGACATGTGATCGACCCAAAGGGTGGATAAGGTGGCTTCCTTAAAACAAATATTGCTATAATACTTCTTATCACACATCACTCCAAACAACCCCCTTTCGACTAATCTATGGTCGTGAGCCACCTCGTCTCATCTCCTATGGCCATGACTCCTCTTCTCTTTCCACAGTGGAGCAGGAACTTCAAGATCGTGACTATTTTTGGCTCTAGCAAGAGAGCACTTACTCCAAGATCAAAACTGAATGGAACTTCGCTACAACCGCGATCATCGCAACCTCACCTTTTGCATAGGCGATTGGGTATGGCTAAAGGCTCTCCCTTACTGCCTGCTATCCGTCCTCCGGCCCTCACTCTCGGAAAAACTCAGCCCACACTTCCACGGACCCTTCAAAATCCTCTAGTGAATCGGCGACGTGGCTTACCAACGTCACCTCCCGGACACCACTCGCATTCATGATGTCTTCCATATCTCCCAGTTGAAACCTTTCATTGGTGAGCCGCCAAGCACTCCGCTCGTGCCACTCCCTACCCAGCTTGAGGACAAGTTGTCAGTCGAAGTGGAAGGCGATGTTACGGATCAAGTCGCCGCAAACCCACGTTGAGGCAACATCTACAACGCCACGCACGCTACGAACCAGCAAACGAAGTGGAGTTCAACCTCCATGGGGCGGACAACAATCATGATCCTCACAAAGACCAAGATAGCCACCATAATCTTCACGTAGTCCAAGGAGGCTACCATGATCTTCATGTGGACCAAAATTGATGATGAGACCTTAAATGCAGCCTTTTTTATATTTTTGTATCACTTGTCATTATCCCATTTGTTTAATGCCTACATGGGGGCAGCCACTTATTATCCCATTTATTTATGTACCACTTATTATTATCCTATTTGTTTAAATGGGGCAACCACTAAGCTTTTAATATTTCTTTATCCCATTTGTCTAAACCTATATGGGGGGCATGCAACCTATATATTTGCTAGTTTAGCTCTTGCAGGAGGAAGAGGAAATTAGTAGAAAAATCTCTCTCAATCTCTCTCTAACTCTCTCTCCCTCAATCTCTCTCTCTTTCTTCTCCCCTTTCAGGATACACGGAGGACTCCATCACCGCACCTGTCATCGGCTGCCCAACAAACGCTCACACGGCCTCCCCAACAAGAAGCGAGAATCACTCTCGGAATAATTAAATATATATTATTCGTAGGGAATAATTAAACATATAATAGAACTCAAATGTTTTACATAGCTCACGAAATAAAAATATATGTTAGCAATTTTTGTATATTGCCTTCTCCATTAATTTCTATTCACCTGTGCGATAATAAAAAATTGATATTAATCAAACTTTTTAATATGATGACTTCTAAATTTTTTATAAAAGAAGCCTTGAAATTTTACCCGCGAGCGTTGTATAATTCTCTTTAATACAAATATCACAAAAAATCAAAACTTCATTTTAATCTCAAGTCGCTGAGATACCTCCCTCCTTTGATTTTCCCATTATGCGGTAAACCCAAAATATTAAAAAAAATTCATAGCTTACTATGCTCAATGTTAATGGTAATAGAAAGTTTAATAATAAATGATAAAAACAGATCAGCTGAGTATGAATTGGAGTATTTTTATGCCAGACCAGCTGATCAACTCCACAGTATTTCCTTCCCTAAATAATAGAGGAATCTAACCTGCAATTCTGCTACTTACCAGTGAAAACTTGGTTAATTAATAGTGTACACACCCTCCTAAACCCAAAAAAAACAACCAAAGATAACCTATTGTCGGATTCTAAATAGAAATCGAATCACTAATATATAGAAGTCTATCACAGAAATGAACAAAGAACACAAAAATCACAGAAATGAACAAAGAACATAGAAATGGATGATATATGATGAGATGAACTTCTAATTCTAACTTTGTATTGTCGGATTCCACAAAAAACAAACTCAGAAAATTGAGTTAAAAAAATCAGACGTGCTGAACTTTGCTGGAACTAGACGGCGAGTAACCAGCGAAACCTGCGTCCACCACAGAAATGGCCTTGACGCACCTGCCAACGGGAACGACGAAAACATGTTAGAAACATGAAAGAAGAAAGTGAGGAAACAGTAGGAACAAGCAAAACCCTAAACGGCCAGGATCGGGGGAATTTAAGGATACTCACGATGCCGCTATTGCCTGGATGGGAAGGAAGATGCTAGCACTATCGTCTGGATCGCAAGGATGTCGCCTATTGGAATGAAGATGTTTGTGCTATTGCCTGAATCGCAAGCATGTCGTTTGGATCAGAAGGCGATGCGGGCTGACTATCTGGAAAGTCGTGGGCTTGGCGGGGTTTCCAAAAAATGCAAAAAGTTGCGAGAGGGAAAAGTGATTTCACAGGAGTATACGCGGGGGGACCGACAGATTTGCGAAAAGAGCCTAAAACAACGCTAGATTTTTGATAAGCTCTTTATAAGGAGTTGTTCCAAACAATTAAAAAACAGCTCTGGCGGTTGGAAAAAAATTTTTCCATTCGACAGAGCTGTCCCAAACAGGGCCTACATCCCAAGCTCTTGGTCTGTTATTTTGTCCCCTTCCCGATCTTAGAGAAAATTGGAGAGGTGGCTTACCGTCTGCAGCTCCCTGGACGACTGTCAAATTTACCTTGTTTTTCACGTCTCGCAGCTGAAGAGGGCCCTAGGGTGTTGAAGCTTGACGAGACTGGGCGGTTTAATATTTAGCCGCAGCGGTCAGCTTGTCTCCTCGGTGTGGCGGTTTTGGCTCAGCGGTCTGCTAGTGTCCTTGTTCTGGCAGTTTGGCTCAGTGGTTTGTTGGTTAGCTGCAGCAGAGGTCTGATGATTAGTCGCAACAGCGATCAGGAGGTTAGCCGCAGTAGCGGTCAGCTGGTTAACCACATCAGCAGTCTCTTGGCAAATCGCAACTACGGTCTGGAGGTTAACCGCAGTTGCGGTCTGGGTGTTAGCCGGTACTGGAGTTCAGAGGCTTCACCGGTTATGTATTCTGTATAGCATGGCGGTTTGACTGTGTCAAACCGCCTGACCGCGCAGCTTGTATTTAGTCTCACATCGCTTGTTGTATTCTCTCTCCTCCCTCGTTTTCTATAAATAAGGGGACATACCTATGTATTGTTTATCATTTTTGAACAATAAAATTTGCATTTATTTAGCTCTTTTTCACATGGTATCAGAGCCAGATTATCCTTTGCTCCAAAAAGATCGCGATTTGTTTGTCTAATCGCTTCTGGTCCGATCTTCCCGCCCTACCCTCCCTTCTTGTCGCTGTTTCTGCGATTTGTTTCCTTGCGAACTTTTCTGTTCGCGCTGTCTTCCTTGCTCGCCGCTCTGCCTTGCTCTTTATTTCTTATGGCGGCTTGTTCGTGCGGCCTTTGCGGGTTTCTTGTCGAGCACCTTCTTTGTTAGTCGCTATTCTTTGCGACTTGTTGTGTTTGCGCGGCTTCCCTGCTGTTCGCGCTTCTGTCTTTTTTCAGTGCTTCCCGCGGGTTGTTTTTCTCTACTCGCGTGGTGTCTTCCTCTCCCTCCACTCTTCTCTTCTGGCGCGAGTTGTTTTCTCTACTCGCGCGCTCTCTCTTTTTTTGCGACCTGTTTGCCGATCGGTTAACTGATCTACTCTTTTGAGATCTGCTTTTTTTCGGCTTGAGCTCTTCTTGGTCACCTGTTCGTGGCCCTTTGTTCGCGCTGTTTGTTCTGTTAAACCGTGCAGTTTGCTGTTGTTCTCTATAGTCGCTCCTTCTCTTGCTACTTCTGCTGCTGCTTAGTTGTCTACTACATGGAGGTGGCTTGTTGATTCTGTGACTACTAATCATATGACGGAGAATTCTCATCTCTTGACAGGAATAACCGGTTGCCTCCGATTCTTATTGCGGATGGTACTCCATCTCCGGTTTCTGGGTCTGGCACGATGCATGTTACTCATTCTCTAGTGCTTCGTGACACTTTTTTGTCCCGAGTTTTCCTTGCAATCTTCTTTCTGTCACTGCTCTTTGCAAACAATTGAACTGTGAAGCTGTTTTTACTGCTTTTACCTGTATTTTTCGGCTCCCTCACTCCGATGAGTCGATTGCTACTGGGACTGCAAGCGATGATTTGTTCTATCTTGATACCTCTTCTGTTTTTTCATCCTCTTCTTTACTTCAGTTGCATCTTTGCCTTGGGCATCCTCCCCGGATTCTTTATCAGCTTTTGCCTGATTTATCTCGAGTCTTCTTCTCTTTATTGTGAGACTTGTCAATTTTGCAAACATCACTGATCTACTTTTCCCGCTAAGCAGGGCCGCAGTTCTTCTCGTCCCTTTGACCTTGTTCATTCGGATGTTTGGGGTCTTGCTCCCCTTCGGACTGTTGGTCGGGATAACATGTATTTTGTTACTGTTATTGATGATATCTGTCGGTAGCATATATTTTGTTATTTGTTACATGACCGCTCTGAAATATTTTTTATTTTCACTGCGTTTTATAATGAAATTCGTACACAATTTGATACCCCTATTAAAATTTTTCGCATTGATAATGGTAAGGAGTGTCTCAGTTATCAGTTTACGTCATTTTGTGTCGATCATGACATTGTCCATCAAACTACTTGTCCTTACACTTCTCAGCAGAATGACGTTGTTGAACGCAAGAATCGTCATCTTCTCGATGTGGCTCGTAGCCTTCTCACTCATATGCATATTTCCCGATCTTATTGGGGTCATGATGTTTTTCTCTCTTGTTTTCTCATTAATCGAGTTCCGTCTTCGGTTCTCAATGGAAAGACTCCATTTTCTATCCTGTATCCTGATGGGACTCTGTTTCCTTTACCTCCTCGAGTTTTTGGATGCACAACGTTTGTTCACTCATCTTCTTCTGGTCGTGATAAACTCTCTCCGCGCTCTGTTAAGTACATTTTTCTGGGTTATTGCCCGACACAGAAAGGATATATGTGTTTTGATCCTGTTCTCCGGAAACAATATGTTTTTGCAGATGTCACTTTCTTTGAGGATGTCCTGTTCTTTTCTTCTCTCTCTGTTCTTCATTCTTCTAATGATTCTGCTTCTTTTCCTCTTGTGTCGACACCTCTTCTAGAGCCTGCACTTCTTCCTTCTCTTTCTACTTTTGATTCTCATACTGTCTCTGATTCCTCTATTTAGCTGCTGCCAACCGCTCTTGAGCCAGTTGTCTCTCCTTCAGGTGGAACTGATACAGTCGACATGACAGATTTTGATCTTCCGATTGCTCTTCGGAAAGGTGTTCGATCTTGCACTCAACATCCCCTTCGGGATGTGGTCTCTTATGCACAGCTCTCTCCTCAGTCTAAGAGCTTTTCTTTTGCTCTATTGGTGAATGTTCTTCCCACCTCATATCAAGATGCTCTTGCCCTTCCTTATTGGAAAGCTACTATGGATGAAGAGATGAAAACTTTCACTGAACGAAGTACTTAGACTCTTATTCCTACCCCTCCGGGAGCTGATGTGGTTAGCTGTCGTTGGGTATTTATCATCAAATTTCTTCCTGATGGTACTATTGATCGTTACAAAGCTCGGCTTGTTGCCAAAGGATTTACGCAAACCTATGGTTTGAATTTTTTTGATACTTTCTCTCCTGTTGCTAGGAATACTACAATTCGTGTTCTCTTTTTTGTGGCTGTCAACAGAGACTGGGAAATATCTCAGTTAGATGTGAAGATTGCTTTTATTTATGGTGATTTGAATGAGACAGTCTATATGGAGCAACCTCCTTGGTATGTTGCTCGGGGGGAGTCTCAGGTGTATAGATTGCGGAAGGCTATCTATAGTCTCAAGCAAAGCCCGAGGGACTGTTTTGACAAATTCAATGAAGTTATTTATGTTATTGGATTTGTTCGGAGTGCTGCAGATCATTCTTTGTTTATTCGCAAAATCTCGGCTGGCCTTGTTGTTCTTACAGTATACGTGAATGACATTCTTCTTACAGAGGATGATAGAAACGACATTGATATAACAAAGAAGCATGTGCTTCAGCATTTTGTTACCAAGGATATGAGGTTAATTAAATACTTTCTGAGGATTGAGATATCTCGGAAACCTGGTTTTGTTGTTCTATCACAACGGAAGTATGTCTTAGATCTCTTGAAAGAGACAGGTCTTCTTGTGGCTAAACCCACTCAGACTCCTATGTCTGTTGGAGATGACAAATGCTGGAGTGAGAATTCTCCTATTCTTGAAGATATCACCAGATACAGACATCTTGTGGGTAAACTCATTTATCTGACAGTCACAAGACCAGATATTTGTTATGCAGTAGGGAAAGTGAGTCAGTTTATGCAAGCCCCCAGAGAATGTCATCTGCAGTCAGTTTTAAAGATCTTAGAGTATGTAAAAGATACACCGGGAAAAGGGCTCTTGTTTCAGAAAAGGGGACATTTGAAGGTTGAGCCTTATTCTGATGCTAGCTACACAGATGACAAGGAAGATAAGAAGTCTACCTGTAGTTTTTGCACTTTCGTTAGAGGTAACCTAGTCAGCTGGAAGAGTAAGAAACAGACTGTAGTTGTCAGGTCAAGACGTCAAGTGCAGAAGCTGAATATAGAAGCATGACTTAGACTGCTTCCCAGTTGAAGTGGCTACATACACTATTGCTTGATCTGGGAGAGTTTTATGATCATCTCCTACCCATGTTCTGTGACAATAAGTCATTCATATATATTTCGAGGAATCCGGTCTTTCATGAGAGAGCGAAGCATATCGAGGTGGATTGTCACTTCATCAGAGAGGAGATTTTGAAGAATCAAATCTGCACACCGTTTGTTACCTCGGAGAGAGAATTAGTTGATTTTTTTCATCAAACCTGTTACTACTTTTGGGGAGGTTTGTAGCAAGATGGGCATGGTGGATATATATGTTCCAGCTTGACGGGGAGTGTTGAAGCTTGAGGAGACCAGGCGGTTTAATATTTAGCCGCATCGGTCAGCTTGTCTCCCCGGTCTGGCGGATTGGCTCAGCGGTCTGCTAGTTTCCTTGTTCTGTCGGTTTGGCTCAGCGGTCTGTTAGTTAGCCACAACAGAGGTCTGATAATTAGCCGCAACAGCGATCAGGAGGTTAGCCGCAACAGCGGTCAGCTGGTTAACCGCATTAGTGGTCTGTTCACATAGGGGATCACCCCCTTTAGGCTACATTACCGATCGGTTTAGCTGTTGATTCGGTCCCTTAGTACGAGCCTGCGATAGTTTTGGGAACATGGATTGAAGATATTCAAGGGCGAACTATGCGACAGGTTCTCATCCAGTGGAAAGACCAACTTGCCGAGGAGGCCACGTGGAACCTAGAGGAGGAGATCAATGCCCAGTTTATGTAGTTTGACTTTGAGGACAAGGTCGTTGTGGATCCAGGGGGTGTTGATACGAGTGCGGAAGACGACCTCATCGGCAAGCGTTACACAAAGTTTTACACGAGGCGCGCACGGGAACCACGCACGGGTTGAGGATGCGTCGGGATGGATCTAGGGACTTTTGTATTTTTGTTATCTTGTCATGCGTTTTTCTTATTATGTATTTGGGATTTCCTATATATAAGGGGAGGGGACTTATCTTGGATTTATGTATGTTCTATTTTGGAAATTAAGAATTTGGAGGAGGGATACGACCGAGTGTAGCCCTAGCCTTCGCAATTATCATGATAAACCAAACCAGCTGGCCAATTTAAAAGTATCAAAGGTGGATATAAAATCTTCAAATAATTCTCGTAGGTAAATTAATCAGTGACAATTAAAAATCTTATTAGAAAAATGTACGTCGATAAAATAATCGTCGCAAAAGAAATGAGCAATAAACAACTTCCAAAAATGTTATCACGACACTGATCTTATTTTTATTTTTATCATCGGTGAATTTTCATTAATTATTAAAAATATGTTCGGGTGTTACAGAGGAACCCTTAGGTTTTGGGTGCATTGGATTCTCACCAATGTTTGTGTTACTCAAGCCTACATTCTTGCTTCTGCTTTGTTCACACCTGCTTTCGCGGGTGCTTCCCTCTAAAGTTGAACGCTCTCATGTCGATGCACTTTTACACCCCACAACTTTGACAAATCGCTTAGCCCCGTTCATCTTTAGCCCAAAAATGCTTGATTATTGAGTTATTACTTAATCCAAGAGTGGCTACTTCTAGGCAAACTTGTTGGCTGTCTCTGCACCCTTGTCTCTTTTATCATTGAGCGATCATTTAGGTGTCTTAGCTAGTAATCCGGTTGTTTCCCTCTTGTTGATGAAGCTTATCCCTCCATCGTCTTACTAGCCAACCTTGGCCATGTTTGGGGTCATATGTAGTATTCAGAGTTTGCCTCGATTTGGTACCGATTTCGCATCTCGCCCCGAAACAATTCTTTACCTCTAGATGTCCAGCCAACTGTCAGAGATGATCTAGCCGCGTATGAAGCACCGACACTTCAAAATGCTCAGCGTGTCGGTGCCGAACTCTCCGACACATCCGACTCTCCGACACTCTCTGACACTCATGTCGGAAGTCCGACACGCTGGCTCACGCGGGACTCGCGTGTCTCTCTCAACCGGACGCGCGTGTCCCTAAGATTGGTACTCACGGTGAGGTGGGAGGCAATTGTCTTGGAAGTGCAATTTTTGTGAAAAAAATTTTATAAGTTCATATAAAGAAGTGAAAAGATATTTGTTAATTATTGGTGGAAAAGGAATTGGAAAGTGTGTAAAAGTCTTAAGGAGTGATCTACTTGATGTGAAAACTATAATAAGAGGTAATGTGTTAATGTTCTATCATTTTTTGACCTTAGGTTAAGTTTTAAATTTGAATATTTGATTAGTAATATTTAAATT
Organism: Platanthera guangdongensis; assembly: GCA_039583875.1. NCBI lineage: Eukaryota > Viridiplantae > Streptophyta > Magnoliopsida > Asparagales > Orchidaceae > Platanthera > Platanthera guangdongensis. The sequence continues at coordinate 90,834,807 of CM077154.1, read as the reverse complement.
TTTTGAATATTTGTTATTTGAATATTTGTTATTTGTTCATTTTAATTTTTTGTTAAATGTCTTAGAATTTTCATAATTATAAATATTTAATATTTAATATACGTGTTACAGCATGTCAAAATATGATATTTTTTGAGAATTTACGAATCGTGAGTCGTGTCGTGTCGTATCGCGTGTCGGTGTCGGTGCAACATAGCTAGCCGCACCTTCTAGTATAGTTACCTTGTTATGACTTCACTCTAGTCACTAGCCTTGCCTTCGACATCCTCCTACTTGCGGTTAAGGTCACGACTTCGGGCGCGGTCAGCTCCCATAGTGATGAGCGGTGTGTACAAAGTATGGGAATGAATTCACCATCGTATGGTTGACCGATGATTAGGAGAGATTTCGGCTTCATGCATGCGAATTGGGAGAGCAGTACGAGCGTCATGTTGCTTGGCGAAGCGGTGGAGTGTTGAACCCTAGATGGAAGGAGTCCAGTAGCCGAAAGCATCACTAGCTTACGCTCTGACCCGAGTAGCATGAGGCACGTGGAATCTCGTGTGGATAAGTAAGGGCCGCATTGCAAGGCTAAATACTCCTAGGTGACTGATAGCGAAGTAGTACCGTGTGGGAAAGGTGAAAAAACCCCATTAGGGAGTACAATAGAACATGAAACTGTGAGCTCCCAAACCGCGGGAGGAGAATAGGATCTCTGACCGTGTGTTTGTTGAAGAATAAACCAGCAACTCGTATGTAGTGACTTGGTTAAGGGAATCCAACGTAGCCGAGTGAAAGCGAGTTTTGTAGGGAGATTTTCACTACTTATAGACTCAAACCTCGGTGATCTATCCATGACCAAGAGGAATCTTGGGTGAAACTAAGTATAAGTCTGAATCGTCTGATGTTGAAGAGTTGGCAAATGAGTTGTGGATAGGGGCGAAATGCCACTCGAGCCCAGAGCTAGCTGGTTCTCCCCGAATTGCATTGAGGTGTCGTAGTTGACCGGACATCTAGGGGTAAAGAACTGTTACTATGCGACCATGAGAGAGGTACCAAATCGAGGCAAACTCTGAATACTAGATTTGACCCCAAACAGGTGTTAGTTCTTCCAGTGAGATGAGGGGATAATCATCATTGACTAATGAACATATGATTTTTCTTTCCCTGCCCCTCTTCCATTTTATGTTCTCTGAAAATAATTTAATTCAGTAGGATTATGCAAATATGTGTATCACATTAGCATTAAAAAATTAAGTATAACTATGCCAACGCACTACTTCAATTCTTACTTTGCTTGCAAAAATATCTACATAAGCATACATATCACATGATGATTGAACAACATATATATTTATAATATCTACTAAATCTCACTACGGACTTGATTTTCAGTAAACATTTTCATAGCTAAGTTCTCTCTAAAATGAGTCCATGTCTTTGACGATTGAATTGGATTAATATTATCATCGTATTTGTAGATTTCTTTTTCTTTAGACACTTTCACAGCTAATAGGTCAGCATCATCATTAACAAGCAGTTGTGAATCAGTAGTAAGTCTCTTATCGACAAGGAATTTATGTAAGGCGCAACATGCATTTATTATTTGCACTTGCATTTCAAATTGATATTAAAATCCCGAACCTCATGCAATGTGAAATCTAGAATTACTTATTTCGCACCTGAACCTTTATATGAATGAATGATGGTTGTCGGAGTATTACTCTATGTTTCTTCAATATGTCAAATGTTCTCTCTATTACATTTTGTTCTCTAGCATGATGTAAATTGAACAACTCCTTACTCTAGAAAGGACAGGTTGTTTCCTAGTGTTGACCACTCATGTAGATGATAATATGTTGATCGATATTATGCAAGGAAACCTGTACCGTTGGTGTAACCAACATCTGCCCGGTAGTACTTACCTAGCCCATCAATATAATATCTTTTGTAATTAATGAACGGAATGTTATTAAAAAATTTTATTAAATACTACTAGCTTACCAGTTGGACTTCAAAACAATTTGTCTTTTCTAGCACATCGCGCAACACTCTTGAATGTAAAGATGAGTCTTCCCAACCAGATAAAACATATAAAAATTTCATTTGATTGTCATAAACACCTAAAATATTCATCGTCATTGCTTGCTTCCAATTTATATATCTATCGTGATCTTTTGTGGGCACAATCACTTGTATATGTGTATCATCTAATGCAGCAATGCAGTCATCGAACCATCTCCATTTACGGTCTGACCTAGACTCTGACAACTTGATATAGGCTCTACCTAACTTTAACACTTCTCTGAGCACGATACTGAACTGTCTGCTAACAATATTCGTGAATCCGAGATACGTACATCTAACATCGTGAAACTTCTTGTTATGTGTTAGTGTTTAGATATAGTCCAACAGATTCCTTCACTGTAGTACAATATTCATATCATGATCTACGTGTTCCAGAGGAATATATTTTGGTGCTTCCCATACAACACCGAATGTTGTGAGATACCCGCATTTCATAATATATTCTTTTATTAGCTTCTCTCTCAACTCGGCTAGATCCATCTAACAGAAACCAATGAGATACAAATTTGACTACATGAAATAAAATCAAACTTACATGCGATTTTCAACGATACTGTTAGAAAAAAAGATAATGTAAAGACGCATTTAGTGGTCTATTATAGGCCTTCTACCTCTTTATGTAATAGTCTCACATCTTGAAAAAGGGACTCCTCTCTCTTTTCTCTCCCTATATATATACATTCATACTTGTAATTATGAATTGAAGAAGTATATACAAGGTTTTAGCATTCTTCTACATGGTATCAGAGCACACAGATCCGTCTACGCGGCCTGACTTTTCCTAACTGCCCACCTCCTGCGGTCTCCTGTGTTCAGTGGATAGTAGTGTTTGGCGGATAGCAGTGTTTGCGGTTTTCTTATTCTCGAACTTCAGGCGGACTGCTAGTTTTAGTCCGTAGGCCACTGAACGCGCTTCCCTCCCTCATTTTCTTGGGCCTTCTCTTGTTTTTATAGATTTGGCTGCTGGGTCCCACCATCCTGTCCTGCTGCGGTCTGTTTCTTTCTTTCCACCGCGGCCTGCCCGGTTTGACGTCCTCCTTCCTACTCGCACGATCTGGTTGCGCGGTTTGCTCTTTACCCGCAACGATCTGCTCCATTCGGTTGTGGTCTGCTCGCCCATCTGCGATTTCTTTTATCCGCTACGGTCTTCTCACTGCTCAGTGAAATTTCACCTCTTGCAGTTGTGGTTGCTCTCTCTGGCCGCTTGCTCTCTCAACGCAGTCTCTCTTCCCGCTGTTGTCTCAACGCGGTCTCTTTGGTCGCTGCTCTCTCAACGCGGTCTCTCTTGTCGTTGCTCTCTCAACGCGGTCTCTCCTGCCGCTGCTCTCTCAGCACGGTCTGTTCGCCCTTGCGAGTTGCGTCCTGCTTCGCTTGTCCGCACAAGTTTTCCTTCATGGTCTCTTGCGGTCTATCCTCAAGATTGTCTGCCGCAAACTGCCAATCTTCTTCTCCTCTAGCCGCAGCTTGCTCTTGCTGCTGGCCTCTTCCCTAGTCTGCAGCTTGCTCTTGTTGTTGCCGGCCTCTGCCCTTACCGTGCGGTCTCAACTCTATGTTCGCCTGTAGTCTCCCGCTTGCTCTCTTGTCGGCTTCTTTTGCTGTGCATACACAGTTGTGTGAACTGCCTCTCTTCTTAATCACTACTCTCTGTCCGCAGTCTTCTTGTCGTGTCTGCCTACCCACCTTGGCATGGATTCTTCTGCTGACTCCTCTTTTCCAACTGGGGTAGTTGTTACTGTTCCCGAACTCCGTGACAAATTGAGAATCACCATCATTTCTCTTACTGGGAAGAACTTTGTTGAGTGAGTGCATTCCGTTGGTCGTGTTCTTCAATCAAAGGGGCTTCTGCATCTTTTAACTCAGACGGTTCCTTCTGCATCCACTGATGACTGGCTTCGCAACAATGGTCGTGTTCAGACGTTGCTCCACAACTTCCTTGATGGCGAACCTTACCGCATGACCATGTATCACGAGACAGCCAAGACGATGTGGGATGAGCTACATTCCCTTTACTCCGGCAAGGAAAGTCTCCAGCACCTGTACGACATCATCACCGAGGATCTCCAGTCCCTTGACTCCGACAATGTTGCTGACTTAACCTTCTCTGTTGCTCGGTCCAAGACGCTGGTAGAAGCCTGGATTCAGCATCAGCCCCCGACTGCGGATCTCGCTGCCCAACATGCTAAAAAGAAAGCAGTTGGTATTGTCATGATGATGACTCGTGTTCTGCCTCATCTTCACAGTATTTGGGATCAGTTCCTCTCATCCGTTATTATTCCCTCCTTATCTGATGTGTGTTTTATGCTTTTAAAGATTTCACTGCCTCCAGATACTATCGACCCTCCTTCACCGACCCTTCTCCAGCAATCTCCTACACCATTACTACCTACCCCTACCCTAGGACGACGTACAGGCTCCCGGGGGAGGGGTCGCGGTGGCCGGCCCCGGCCTAAGTGTTCCTTCTGTGGTAAGGATAGCCACTGTTGAAACTTATGGAGACCGGGCGGTGTGACGAACTAGTCTTGGCGGTCTACTAGTTTGGCGGTCTGGCGGTTTGGCTTGGCGGACAGAGGTTAGGATCATTTTGATAGCTTGTCTTGTCGGACTGGAGGTTTAGCAAGTCCTAACGGTTTTACAAATCCACAGTACATTATTGTCGGTTTGGCAAACCGCTGTAGTCGACCAGTGTCCCACTGTGTTGTCCAGGAGGTTTTGTCTGCTCGAGTTGCAGTACGGAGGGCAACCCGCAGCTACAGTCTTGTGGCAATCCGCAGTTGCGGTCTGACGATTATCCTCCCTTGCAGTTCGGTGGCATCCCAGGACTGACCGCATAGTTAGTGTCCGTTGTATAGCCTTGCGGTTTGACACAGGCAAACCGCATAGCCCGCGCGGATTGTAATTAGTCTTACATAGATTGTTGTAATCTCCTCTCTCCCCCCATCTTCTATAAATAGGGGACATACTTTTATATTATTTATCTTTTTGGAGCAATAAAATGTCTTTTATTTATCTCTTTTTTACATGGTAACAGAGTTAACTGATCATTTGCTCCAGATTGATTTTTTGGACTTCAGGCAGTCCGAGCGGGCTCTTGTTTTTTAACCGCCCGTTCTTCTTTCTTCTCTCCCAGGTTTTCTCTCTTAAACCGCGGTCTTTTTTTTTGCGATTTGTTTTCTCTAAACCGAGGTCTTTTCTTCTTTGCTTGCGGTCCTTCTTGTTCTAACCACTTGCGGTCTCCCTCCCACCCTCCCTTTGCTAGTTGCTCTTCTTACGACTTGTTCTTTGTTCGTGCGGCCTCTGTTGTGTTCGCTCGATCTCTCGTTCTTTCTGTAACTTCCTTTGTTCGCGTGCTCCTTTCTGCGACTAGTTCTTTTCCGGCTTCTTTCTCTAACCATGCGGTTAGGTTTTTTCTGCCGGATTTCTTTCCCTTGCCACGAGCGTCTTCTCTCTTTGCTGTTCGCGCTTCCTGCGCCCTGATCCCTTGTTGGCTCTTTCTGCGGTCTTCCTCTCCAACCGGGCAATTAGCGTTGTTTTCTGACCGCTTTTATCTCTTTCAATGATGGGTTCTTTTTCTCTCTCCAAGAGGTCGATTTTTCTTGTTTCCTCTTTGGGAAGTGCTCATTTGGCCACCGTGGATAAGTGACTTATTGACTCTTGAGCCACTAGTCACATGACCAGCAATTCTCGTTTGTTCTCCTGCTTGAACAAGTATAATCGGGTATCTCCAGTCATTGTTGCAGATGATACTTCTTCTCCTATGTGTGGTAGTGGTACTGTGCAACTCACTCCATCTTTGCGGCTTGAGGACACTCTATGTTCCCATTTTTCCGTGCAATTTACTGTTTGTTCACGCTCTCTGCAAACAGTTAAACTGCACAGTTACTTTACTTCTCGTACTTGTTCTTTTCGGGATTCTGTGTCCAAGGACACGATTACTGCTGGGACTGTGAGTGGTGACCTATTCTTTCTTGACAATGACATTGCTCTTTCTGCTTCTACTTCTCTTCTGCAATGACATCTTCGTGTTGGTCATGTCCCTCCTCGCCTTATCTACCAACTTCTCCCAGATCTACCTCAAGTGGAATTCTCTCTGAATTATGAAGCCTGCCAGCTTGACAAACACCACTGCTCTTCCTATACAGCAAGGCAAGAACGTAATTCTTCGCATCCTTTTGAATTAGTTCACTCTGATATCTGGGGTCCCTCTCCTACTAGCACTGTTGTTCGTGGTAGCTTGTATTTTGTTATCTTCATTGATGATTTCTCCAGGTGTACTTGGTTGTACCTCTTAAAAGAGTGTTCTGAACTTTACTCTGTGTTTACTACCTTTTATAACGAGATCCGTACACAGTTTAATGTGCCTACTAAAATTTTTCGTACTGATAATGCCAAGGAATTTCTCAGCCGTCAATTTTCAGATTTTTGCGCATGTTATGGTTTACTTCATCAAACTACTTGCCTTTATACTTCTCGACAGAATTACACTGTTTAACGCGAGAATTGTCATCTCTTGAATGTTGCTCGCAACCTTCTTATCCAAATGAATGTTCCCCGGTCCTATTGGGGACATGTCATTCTTCTTTCTTGCTACCTCGTCAACTGAATCCCTTCTTCGATTCTAAACGACAAAACTCCTTACTCTATTCTGTATCCTGACGCGACACCGTTTTTTTACCCCGACATGTCTTTGGATGCACCGCGTTTGTTCACTCACCTTCTCCAGGGCATGACAAACTCTCTCCTCGCTTAGTTAAGTGCATTTTTCTGGGCTATTGTCCGACACAGAAATAATATCGGTGTTATGATCCTCTTTTCCGGAAACAATATGTTTCCATAAACGTCACTTTCTTTAAAGATACTCTTTACTTTTCCCGCACGACTACGCTTTTTTCCTTCTGATGACACATCTTCTCTACCCATTGTCTCTCCTCCTCCACTTGAACCAGTGTCTTTCCCTTCAACAACTATCTCTGAGTCTCCTCCTTCTCCTTATTCTGCACACTGACAGTTCCCGGGACAGCAGCTGCTTCAATAGAAGGATATGATGCTCCAGCAAAGACAGATCTTGATCTGCCAATTGCTCTTCGAAAAGGAGTTCAGACATGCACTCAACATTCTATTTGTGATATTGTCTTTTATGCGCGGTTGTCTCCTTCTTGCAAGAATTTTGCTCTCGCTCTCTCGGTCAATGTCTTCTCGGCTATCTGTCAAGAAGCTCTCGTTATTTCTCATTGGAAAGCCGCTATGGATGAGGAGATAAAAACTCTTACTGAACGGGGTACTTGAACTCTTGTCCCTACCCCTCCAGGAGCTGATGTGATTGACTGCCACTGAGTCTTTGTGATCAAGTTTTTTCTTGATGGTACCATTGATCGTTACAAGGCTAGACTTATTGTCAAAAGTTTTACTCAAACTTATAGTGTGGATTTCTTTGACACCTCTTCTGTTGCTCGTATTACTACAATCCGCATTCTTTTTTTGTGGCTGTCAACAGAGACTAAGAGATCTCAGTTGGATGTCAAGAATTCCTTTCTTTATGATGATTTACAGGAGACAGTCTATAGGAAGCAACCTCCTGAGTCTGTTGCTCAGGGGGTGTCTCAGGTATGTAAATTGAGGAAGGAAATCTACGGTATTAAGCAAAATCCGCGAGCCTGGTTTGAGAAATTCAACGAAGTTATTTCTATTATTGAGTTTGCTTGAAGCGCTGCAGTTCTCTCTCTGTTCATTCGCAAAACCTCGGTTGGCCTAGTTGTTCTTGCGGTTTATGTGGATGACATTCTTCTTACAGGAGATGATAAGAAGGGCATTAACCTGACAAAGAAGCATCTTTTTTAGTATTTTGTTACAAAAGATATGAGAATTCCCAAGTACTTTCTGGGGATTGAGATCTCCCGAAAGTCCAATTCTCTATTTTTTTCACAGCGGAAGTATGTCTTGGATATTTTGAAAGAGACAGGTCTTCTTGGGGCTAAACCTGCTCAGTGTCCAATAGCTGTTGGAGATGACAAGCGCTGGAATGAGGATTCACCTCTTCTTGAAGATGTCACCAGATACAGACGGCTTGTGGGAAAACTCATTTATCTGACAGTAACAAGACCAGATATCTGTTATGTTGTTGGAAGAGTGAGTCTGTTTATGCAATCTCCTAAGGAGTGTCATATACAATCGGCTTTAAAAATCCTAGAATATATGAAAGGTTCTCCGGAAAAAGGGCTTCTGTTTCAAAAAAAAGTCATTTGAGCATTGAGGCCTATTCTGATACTAGTTAGGCAGATGATAAAGAAGATATAAAATCTACGTCTGGTTTCTTTACCTTCGTAGGAGGGAATCTGGTCAGCTGAAAGAGCAAGAAACATGCTGTAGTTTTCAGGTCAAGTGCCTAAGCCAAATACCTAAGCATGGCTTTTAATACTTGTGAGCTGAAATGGTTGATCATCATCTGCCAATGTTCTGTAACAATAAAGCAGCTATATATATTTCGAGAAATCCATTCTTTCATGAGAAGACAAAGCATATTGAAGTGGATTGACACTTTATCAGAGAAGAGATATTGAAGAATCAAATCTGCACTCCGTTCGTTACCTCTGATAAAGAGATAGCTGATATTTTCACCAAATCAGTTACCTCCTATTTGAACATCTGTAACAAGCTGGACATGGTTGACATATATGCTCCAGCTTGAGGGGGAGTGTTGAAACTTATGGAGACCGGGAGGTCTGGCGAACTAGTCTCGGCGGTCTCCTGGTTTGACGGTCTGGCGGTTTGGCTTGGCGGACAGAGGTTACGGTCATTCTGGTGGCTTGTCTTGGCGGATTGACGGTTTAGCAAGTTCTGACAATTTGACAAATCCACGTTACATTCTTGGCAGTTTGGCAAACCGCTGTAGTCGACCAGCGTCCTGCTGTGCTGTCTAGGAGGTTTTGCCTACTCGAGTTGCAGTTCAGAGGGCAACCCGCAGCTGTGGTCTGATGGAAACCCGTAGTTGTGGTCTGGTGGCAACCCGCAGCTGCTGTACACATAGCTAAGAATCCTGACTTTTCATGAAAGGACAACACATATTGAAGTTGACTGTCACTTCATTCGGGAAAAAGTTCAAATGAAGAAGCTGGAGTTGAAACATGTTTCATCTACTGATCAAGTTGCTGTTATTTTCAGTAAGACGCTACCGAGTACTTTATTTTATCAGTTCTTGTCCAAGTTGGGTGCCTACGACTTGTACGCTCCAGCTTGCGGGTGAGTGTTAGAAAAAAGATAGTGTAAAGGCCCATTTAGTGGTCCATTTTGGGTCCTCTTCATCTTTATGTAGTGATCCCACATCTTGAAAAAGGGTCTCCTATCTCTTTTCTCTCTCTCTCTCTCTCTCTCTCTCTCTCTCTCTCTCTCTCTATATATATATATATATATATATATATATATATATATATATATATATATATATATATATATATATATATATATATATATACGAGTGCCCGACACGGGGCTCCGCCTCTACGGCCAAGCCCGACAGTACCTGGCTGGCGACGGTGGGGTTCGCCCGCCCCTGACGGGCTTTGTCCGTGCTACATGCGTCGTTGCGGGCTACGCCCGCATCACGGCGGGCTGCGCCCGCAACATATACATATGAGTACTCAAAATGATCGTAAAACAATATACATCAATATTATTATTTTTATTTTGTAAAAAAAATGTACGTTTTGACGTACAAAAATTAATTTCCAATCTCTCATCTCTCTTTCTCTCTCCAATTAAAAAATGAATGGCTTCTCTCTTGTGCAACCCACTCTCTCTCCCTCTCTCCAGCCACCCTCTCTCCCTCTCTCCTCTCTCCCTTTTTTTCTCTCTTTCTCTCTCTGAACCGTGAGATTAGTGAAGAGGTAAATACGGATGTTTAAAAAAAGATCGGGAATGAGGAGAGAGAATGATTGAGTTAGTGGTTGATGATGAATCATCCATATTAATCAAATTATTATGAATGGTCAAGATTTTTTGAATGAATTTTTATTTCATTGATATTGACACCATAATATTTCTTTTTAATATAGTATATATATATATATGTATTCATACTTATAATTATGAATTGAAGAAGTATATACAAGATTTCAGCTTTCTTCTACAGATACAAAAGCAAATTTTGTATATACATTTACCAGCAATTATAAAAATGAAGGGTACTTTCATCAAACAATTCTTTTGAGCTAAAAATAGCAATTTTTTTGAGATGGCCATCCTCATGTTTTAATACAATAGCATTTTATCAAATTTTATAACAGGTTTGTATGGCTGCATTTATTTCATATTTGTGTACTAGATCCTCAAAAGAGATATTTCATCCATGAAACATTCCAGCCATTGCAAGTTAATTTGAGTTAACATTACTATATGATTTCTGTAAAATAAATTCTGACAAATCAAAATCTTTTAACAGAATGAATAGACAAAAAATAAATACAAGGTAATTAGCAATGCAGTGGATAGAATGGATGCAAATCTGTTTAAATTAATCCCCTGCATTAGTTTCTGCATCCAGTCCATCTTATCAAGCTCAAACAAACTTTAAGCACTCAGTATTTGGCATTATCCTAAGTAAAACACATCTCTAAACCAATTAAAATTCAAATTTTATCTAGACATATGAATGGTAGATATTACTTTTTAATCAAGAATAATGCTTAAAACATAAAGGCATGTCTAGCACAAAAATTAGATAGGCAGAGTATGCATTTCTTAACCAGATACAACAACAACAACACTCAGGCCTTTATCCCACTATAGTGGGGTCAGCCATATAGATCTTGTGTTACCATTGTGCACTATCTTTAGTCATAATCTCACTAATGCCTAAGTACATCATATTTTTTCTGATAGTTTCATTTCAATTCTTTATTAGTCTACCCCTCCCCCATTTACCATGTCAAGTGACTAAACTCTCACAACGCCTAACAAGTGCCTCGAATGGTCTCCTTTGTACGTGTTTGAACCATCTTAGTCGAGCTTCTTACATCTTCTCTACAATTGATGTCACTCATGTCTTATCCCCGATACATTCATTCCTAATTTTATCCAGTCTCGTGATCCACCTAAGCATTCTCATCTTCGCAACTCTCATTGTTTGCTCATGTACACAATTCACTGCCCAACACTCAGAACCGTAGAGCATCGCTGATCTAATTGCAACACAGGGTAGATGCTTGAGACAACACAAGGTCAACAGGTAGAAGATAGCATCGCCTCATCAATGATGACTATGGGCAAAAAAACTGAACATGTTGCTTTTGTAGATGCTTGAGACTCAGGTTGATGAAGGAGGATGATTGTCAAAGAGTGACGAATAACACTACTTTGACGACAGTTTGTTGATTGCAATTCTTAAAGAAGTGAGGTTTTGGTGTAGCTTCATGACGTAGGAGCAGAAGGTTTTGGTGTGTCTGATGGCATAGAAGAGGAAGATTGTGGTGTAGCCTTGTGGAGAAGGTGAGGATGGTTGTTATGCAAGCTCTCTATTTGAGATAAAGGTTATAATGTAGGCTCTCAATGGACAAAAGGAATGCTGCGAGTCAGGCTCTCAATGGAAGAGAGGAAGGTTGCAATGCATGATCTCAATGGAAGTCAGGCTCTCAATGGAGATCAAGCAGGACAACAATAGTATCCCGATAGTACTGAGCGGAGGAAGAGTGAACAACAACTGCTTCTGTTCCACGATTGCGATTGTAGGGGAGTCCCGGTGGGATATTTTTTTGCATGCATGTTGTGAAATGTAAATGAAATTGAAAGGGTTTTTGTAATTTCAAAAGATAGAGGGGTGCAATTTGTACTTTAGCAAACTTACAGGGGAAGTCCCGTAAACGACCCTTATTGATAATGCTAAAAAGATTATTTTCCTTGAAATTAGATACTATTCAACAGAAGGGAGATTTTTGAACAGAGACCTAGTTATATACTCTTGTTTTCTTGGTGGAAATTTTGTTCCACGATTGCGATTGTAGGGTAACTTCAGTTTTTGAATTTTTGCGAGCACTTTTCGCTGTTGTCTTGAGTAAGTAGGATGATTAAACTCAAATGTTGTGATATTTATGACATTTATTCATTCAGGTGCATCATGGTGGTGCTGGAACAACAGCTGCTGGACTCAAAGCTGGGGTAACTGCTTCCGTCCATTATTTCCAGTTTCCTATTTTGTTCTTGTCCTAGCCAATATTTTATAAATGCAAAGTTTCTTATTGTTTCATGATGTCTAGTGCCCAACAACCATTGTACCTTTCTTTGGAGATCAACCATTTTGGGGCGAGCAAGTGTATGCTAGAGGGGTAGGCCCTGTCCCCATACCCGTTGATCAGTTCACACTGCCAAAACTTGTTGATGCTATTAAGTTCATGCTCGACTCGCAGGTTTTTTAAGTCTTCTTCAGCTAAATTTCTTCCAAATTTCCTTTCCTAGCAATATAATGAGTGGTGGACATTTGAATTTGTGGCATTGGAACATCAATGTGTGGGTTGAGAAACAAATTGAGAAAAGTTTTATAGTAGTATATGATTTTTATTCCATTATTAACTTTAATTTTTTTATTTTAATTTTTAAGTATTTTATTTTAGCAAAACATGCACTTGATATTCTTAAATTTGGTGATGCTTTGTAGTATGATCTAAAAGACCTATTCCTAGAGTTCTGTGATCTGCTTCGAGAGAGATTGTTGTTCTCGCTGCTCTCTATCTAGGTCCAGTCCCATTTTTTTCCCTTTTGGGTTGCTTTCAATAGTTTTGTGGGCCTTCTGTTCTAGGTGGTAGTGATCCGTTGGTTTTATTTTGTTCATCCCTATTCTACACATCATATTTGTTTAGTTGTTTGTTATTGGAAAGAAAATTATGAAAACAAGATAACAATTTTGACTTTTTTTCATTATTTTGTCTTAGTATTATTGTAGAACCTATGAAAGACTATATATCTGGTGTAACATTGTCATGTTATTCTTGAAATCATATTGCATCATCCATTAGTTTTATTGCCTGATCTGCTCGAATATGGTTTCTAGAAACATGTATTTAATTATTATAATTGTAAGTGTGGAACAATATGAGAATTCGAGAGAAATAAAATATAATTTTTAGTATATCTCCAAAAATTGTCGACATACATGTATTTGTACATTAATATAGGAAGAGAAAGAGCGAGAACAATCCCAATTTAAGATTTGGGACTAAAGCATAAGTAGGAAGGGGGTCCTAAATGGGCCTCGCTTTGGGCCTTTATACATTTTTCTTCTAAAACTCCCTTGCAAACTGGAGCATACAAACCGTAGGCACCATGCTTGGATAAGAACTAATAATACAACACTTGTGGTAAAGCCTTAGTGAGAATATCAGCAACTTGATCAGCAGCCGGAACATGTTTTAATTCTAGCTTCTTCATTTGAACTTTCTCCCGAATGAAGTGGTTGTTTACTTCAATGTGTTTGGTTTGCTCATGAAAAACAGGTTTCTTACCGATGTGTATAGCCGATTGACTATCGCAAAATGAAGTAGCAGGTGTGGAATTCATGACTCTCAAATCATCTAGGAGGCTTTTTAACTACATAAGCTCAGATACTACAGATGTCATCGAGTGATAATCGGCTTCGGCCGAAGAGCGAGCAAACAGACTGTTTCTTGCTACGCCGGGTAATAAAGTGTCCTACAAAGTAAGTACAAATCCACTTGTGGAACGTTGATCATCCAAGTAGCCAGCCTAATCAGCATCAGAATAAGCAATTAACGACATAGTAGAGGAGGAAGAGGGTTTGTATACTAGCCTTTGTCCAGAGACAGTTTCATATATCTTAGGATGTGCTCAACGACCTATAGGTGAGACGTCCGTGGAGAATTTATGAATTGGCTGATAACACCAATAGCAAATGAGATATCTAGTTTTGTAACTGTAAGATAAATCAACTTTCCTACGAAACGTCAATAATACTCTGGATTAGGAAGAAGTAGATCGGTGTCAAAGGCATGAGTACAGAGCTTGTGATTGACATTCATGGGAGTATCAGCAGGCTTGTTTTCAGAATAGCCAGCGTTGTACAACTCATATTCGTCGAGGGTGGACCCCTCCAGGGTCAGGTCAGTAAGAGTCAAAGTCAGCAAGTCAAGACAGAAGTCAGAGTCAACGCGCAAGACGGCAGAAGGCCTGAGCGTGTATTGCGAGCTCCCCTCTCATACTCGTCAGCTAGGTGACTAGGCCAGTTATTCGCCCAGCCTGAGCGAGCTCCCTCAAGAAGTCTCTTAGTCGCCACGGGTGGGGCTATAAATAGCCCCCCCCCCCCCCTCCTCCTCTTGGGTTTGCCAATAAATAGGACCCTAGAGGTACGAGTAGATGGACTTCGGAATCTCGCAAAAGATCTCAACCACTTCATTTCCTAGACTTCGAGCTGAGTCTTTGGATCCTTTCTTCAGAAAGACAGGTCGCGAGCTAGCGACTATCCATCTTAGTCGCCGCCTTGACTTAGTTATCAGCTAGAATCCACCTCGTACCCGACTCAGCAATCTTTGATTGTGGAGGGTAAGCTTCTTCTAAGCATCCGGGTACGTGGTGAGACCTCCCTGCCGTAGCACCTGGGGTTCTTTTAGTTGTCTGTCTGTTTCTGCGTCCTAGCCCGTTAGCCGTCGAGCCCGACCGCTAAACCGGTAACCTTAGACTGTCTTGATCCGAATTTTGGAGTAAGGATTTTCTCGGCTTCAACACTTTGGTGCGGTGAGCGTGGATCGCAGCCGTGGAGGAAAGTTTCGCGAGTAGTCGAGATGGTGAATGGAGGCGAGCATGAGTAGATAGTCGGCAACTCGACATGAGTCAGCAACTCTGCGAGAGGAAGCGACTTTGTGACAGTGGTGGTGTTTGAAGAGTTCACAAGGAGGATCGAGCAAAGCATTCTGGTTGGGTTCCCTCCTCAACCCGATGTCACGGCGACCTCGCCTCGTCGTGTGACACCGTCGAAGGAAGAAGCGCCACCCAGGCGACCAGGGAATGAGCGAGCTAGAGAGGGGGAAGAGCGACCAATGCAGTCGTGGCACCATCCGGCGAGCAGCCAGGGGATCAAGTTTCGAGATACAGAACAACATGCGAGATGTTGCGATACTTACCAGGGTAGCGAGTATGACGAAGATACTCGCGAGTATGAAACTTTTCATCGCCAAGGATGGAGGAACCCCTTCTGTGATGAGATCTTAGCGGCCCCAGTTACTGATGGTTTCAGAGAACCCGTCCTGAACTACTACTCCGACAGAGATGACCCAGTCAGACATCTCCAATGTTTTGAGGAAGTGATGTCAATCCACAACATGACTGATGCTTTCAAGTGCAGGTTCTTCTCCATAAGCTTCAAAGGGAATGCGAGAGACTGGTTTCACCAGTTGTCTGAATGTTCCATCTACTATTTCGAAGACCTGCGTCGGGGCTTGATGGCAAGGTTCTCAACGTCCAAGAAAAGAAAGGAGGCAACAGATCTCTTCAAGATCGTGCAAGGGCAGCGCTAGAGTCTCGGCCACTACATCGACCGTTTCCAGGAAGAGGTTCTCGAAGTCGAGGAAGTGGATGGTTTCACCCTGATGCTGGCTCTGAAGTTCGGCCTGAAGCAGAGCCTCTTCAGCCTGGAGATTGGGTCCAAGCCCTCGAGATCTTTCGAGGAGATGATCGAGAGGGCAAACACGTTCGTGCAAGGAGAGGAGAAAAATCCAGACTTCTTTGCAAGGCTGGATGGGAAAAGCCTGGGAAGTAGAGGAAGAGGAGGAGCTTCGGAGGTGAGGGCCGGAATAGTGCCAGAGAGGCAGGGAGAGCCAAGGAGAAGAGAAGAACCGAGAAGAAGGGAAGATCCCAGGAGGGCGGAAGAGCACATAAGGCAGGAGAGGCCTCGGAGGCAAGAAGAGAGGAGGCCCGTAGAGGCTCCAGAGAGAAGAGAGGAAGCACGGCGATTCCAATATCCCGTGAATCGGCCCCTGTGGAGGCCACCAGGAAGGCCCTAATTTCAAAATCAGGAGAGGAGGAACGACCACCAACACGGGAGAAGGCAAGGAAGAGAGCAGGAAGAGGCCATGGTCATTTCCCGATAAGGGAATAGGCTTCGCAAGAGGGTTAATCCAGTGAGGAACCAGGAAGCGGATATCCCCCTTTACCACAATCTGTATCGAGTAGAGGAGCATAGGACTATGGCATGCCCGAACTTTTGGGAGGCGGGGAGGAGGTTGGAAGTCAGAGCGGCAGAGTGGGAGCAGCCTAGGCTGGAGGTCCCAGCAGGACCGGTAGCGTTCCAAGCTCTGGAGAGGAGGAACGAGGACAGGGTCGACTTGGGTGGTCGCGGGGAAGTGGTCCACGGCCCAGGAGGTGGGCAGGTATGAGTAATCAACGGAGGAGCCGGGCTTGAGCTTCCCACAAAGGGAGTCTCAATCAGATTTACCGCATGAGTGTCTCCTCGACCTCTCAAGCACCGCCGCCGTTAGAGGAGATCACTTTCTCCGAAGAGGACATGCTGGGGAATGAGAACTCCTTTCATGACCCCCTCGTCATCCAAGCCTCCATCGAGGACTTCACAGTTGACTGAATCCTGACAGACAATGGGAGTTCGGTGAACGTCATTTTCAAGAGTACCTTCGTCGGGCTGCAGGTGGAAGCATCCAGGATCCTAGCTGCCGACGGACCCCTCTTTCGCTTCTCTGGATAGAAGAAAGAGGTGGAGGGAGGAGCAAATCTTCTAATAACCCTTGGTGGTACTTCAATCCGATGCAGGTTCGTCATCGTCAACGCACCAAGCTGCTACAACGCCATCTTCGGGCGACCCCTCATCAATTACTTCAAGGAGGTTCCATCATCGTACGATCAGTACCTGAAGTACTGCCAGGGAGATGTCCACGTGCGGGTCAGAGGCGATCCGAAGGCTACCAGGGAGTTCTATCTGAACGCCGTCAACACCATCAATTGGATGGAGGATGTAGAGAGGCTGGAGAAGGTTCTGGAGAATGGAGAAGGGTTGAGAGCTGCTGAGGAGCTAGAAGAGCTGGAGGTGATCTTCAGGGGAGGAGAGTCAGGGCTGTTAAAGATCGAAGGATCCCTGATGCTGTAAGGGAAGATGGAGATGGTCGCATGCCTGCAAGAGAATATGGACATTTTCACTTGGAGTGCCGCGAAGATGTCGGGAATCGATGTAGAGGTTGTCTGTCATCGCCTCAACCTGGATCCTAAAGTTGCCTCCGTCCGTCAGAAGCATATGAAAAGCGACGCTGTGCTGTTCGAACCGATCCGGGAAGAAGTGAAGAATCTGCTATAGACAGGTTTTGTTTCGGAGATTCAGTATCCTAACTGGATCTCTAATGTTGTAATGGTTAAGAAAGTTGTACGTGGCTGGAGACTGTATAGACTTTTCGATGTTGAATAAAGCTTGTATGAAGGATTGCTACCCCTTGCCCCAAATCAACGCACTGATTGATTCAGCTGTCGGGTTTCCTGTGATGAGTTTCCTTGATGTTTTTTCAGGGTATCAGTGTATCACCAGATCCGGATGCATCCCCCTGACTGCCGTGATGTCTCCTTCATCACTAGCGACGACGGTTACAGCTACAAGATGATGCCTTTTGAGCTTAAGAACGCAGGCGCGACCTACCAAAGAATGATGAATCAAGTCTTCAAAGAGCAAAAGGGGCGGGATCTAGAAGTATACATGGATGACCTCCTGGTCAAGAGCAGGAACATCACGAAGCACATTAAGGATCTGGTGGAGACCTTCGCAACTCTACGAAAGTACAAGATGCGGCTCAACCCGGCAAAATGCGTCTTCGGAGCAGGAAGGGGAAAGTTCTTAGGTCACCTCCTCACTCTAAGGGGGGTGGAGCCTAACCCCGACAAAGTAAAGGTCATTCTGTAGATGACATCCCCGAAGAATTCTAAAGAAGTCCAGAGGCTGAAGGGAAGGCTGACAGGTCTTAGCCGCTTCCTTTCCAAGGCAGGAGAGAAGTGTTCTTCATTCTTCAAAATTCTCAGAGGCAACCAGAAGTTTGAGTGGATCGCGGAGTGTGAGGAAGCTTTTGGAAAGCTCAAGCAGCAGCTAAATCAAGTTCCTCTACTCCAAGGACCACAGAAAGTCGAAGATCTCCTCCTTTATTTAGGAGTGGGAGCGGAGGCAGTCAGTTCTGTGCTCGTCAGAGAAGAGGGGATGAAGCAGCTCCCCATATACTATGTGAGTAGAATGTTGAGGCAAGCAGATGCAATGTATCCTATCCTGGAGAAGCTAGTTTTTGCCTTGGTAATTTCGGCTCGGAGGCTCCGCACATATTTTTAGTCGCACTCCATCAAGGTTGTCTCTGATCATCCACTGCGAAGTATCTTGGATGGAGTGGAGCATTTAGGAAGGTTGGCAAAATCGGCGGTAGAGTTCAGCGAGTTCGATATTTCCTATTCACCAAGAGTGGCGATCAAGGCCCAAGCAGTAGCGGACTTTCTGGCCGACTTCTCGGCCCAGGCAGGAGGAGACGAAGGCTTTTCCAGCCCAGTCTCGTGGAAGATGTTGTGGACGGAGCTTCAAGCAAGAATTCCATGGGAGCAGGAGTCGTGTTGGTGAGCCCCCGGGGAACTGAGATCGAGCAAACAATCGAGATCTTCTTCCCCATCACGAACAACCAGGTGGAGTACGAAGCCATGGTAGCAGACTTGCGTCTCGCCAAGAAGTTAGGAATCCAGGATCTCAAGACCTTCACTGACTCAATGGTGGTCGCGTCATAAATCAGGTAAGAGTTTGAAGTGTGCGACCCATCCTGTAGAGATACTTGGCAAAGGTTAAAGGCTTGATAGGAGGTTTTCAATCCTTCGTCGATTATATACCCTGAGAGGAGAACTCAGAGGCGGATTATCTCGCCAAGTATGGCCCCAGAGCTGGAGGAACAGTGACAGAGCTATTTTGACCGTCCATCGAGAAAGGGTAGATGATGGAGATAGAGTGGAGGGCTTCTTGGAAGGACTCGTTCGTTACGTTCTTAACGACAAGCTAGCTTCCTGCCAGCGAAGGAGACTCGAGGAAGTTTGGATACAAAGCTGCTTATTATCTGCTGCATTAAGGGGAACTGTATCGCAAAACCATTTCGGGTCCTTTAGCCAGTTGCCTGTTAGAAGCAGAAATCCCTCGAGTCCTTGGGTAAATTCATTCAGGAGAGTGTGGTAGCCACTCTGGAACTCGTACCCTTGAGCAAAGGATTCCGAGGCACAGCTATTTCTGGTCTAATATTCGGAAGCCTTCTCAAAGAAGTGTTTGAAGTGTCAACTCTTCGCACCTCTTCAGTTGCAATTGCCTCAACAACTTGGCTCGATCATCGCTTTCTGGTCTTTCGTCATCTGGGGGATGGATTTGATAGACCTTTACCCGAAGCCAGCAGTCAGAGAAAGTTTATTCTCGTCATGATCGATTATTTCTCCAAGTGGATCAAGGCAAAAGCTTTTGCCAAGACCACGCCTCAGATCGTGAAGAACTTCATACGGGAGAGATCATCTGCAGATTTGGAATCCCTCTCGCCATCATCACCGACAATAGCCTGCAATTTGCCAGTCTGGAGCTGGTGGACTTCTGCAAGTAGCTAGGGACGGATCTTCGATTTGCCTCTGTACATCATCCTCGGAGCAACGGACCAGCGGAGACTGCCAACAAGCTGATCATCAACCTCTTGAAGAAGATCACCAACTTGAAGGGGAACTGGGCGGAGCAACTCCCCTCGGTCCTATGGGCTCTGAGAACGACTCCTAACTCGGCTACGGGAGAAACACCTTTCAATTTATCTCACGGGTCTGAGGCCCGCATCTCAGTGGAACTAGAGGTTCGGAGCCCGAGAATTATGACGGCAATGAAGAATGGCGCCTGGAGAAAGAAGATGCTCAGAAGCTTTCATTGGACTACATCGGGGAGCTTCGAGACCTAGCCTTCATCCGCCAAGAGGAGATCAAGAGGCGAATGACAAAACCCTTTGACAAAAACGTTCGCCTCAAGCACTTCCTTGCAGGAGACCTCAACATGAAGGAGGTGGACGCAGCAGAAAAGGCAGCTGTCGTTGGCAAGCTGAATCCTAATTAGGAAGGACCCTTCATCGTCCAATAGGCTTTAGCCATTGGAGGCTATCACCTACAAAATCAAGGAGAGCAGCTTGGAAGCACCTGAAGCGGAGATGACCAGAAAAGGTTCTATCCCTAATGATAATATGTAATGACCGTTTATCTGTAAGATTGTTTCTACTTTGTTTTGATGCAAGTTCCTCGCCCCCGGAAGCACGAGTGGATGCAAGTTGTCTTCTGTGTTTTGATTTTCTCAGGTTAGCTAGAAGCAATGAAGCCAATCTCCATGATCGATTTGGGAAACCTACATCCGACCTGATTCTCCTAAAAAGCCCAAGGCGGACGATGGAACGATGTGCCGGGATTTAAGCATCCTTGTAAGACCGATCCCCTGCATTAACGGTTGAGATCAACTCCCCTCTTTGTATGTCATTCTAGCTACCTCTGATTGCACCTCTCCTCCGACTTGAGGAACTATCAGGAACAGGTTTAGACGTTAACCTCCTAAACTCGATAAAGGATCGACCTCACAAAGTGATACCTTGTGTAAAGGCGTCATTGGTCTTTGAGAAGACTAAAAGACCCGCTCTTAGCGACTGTTTGTCCTGCGAAGCAGGACGCGTCTCTGTCGTTGCCAATCTCACCCGTCATGCTTTTGGAAGCAGTTGGGCAAAGAAGCTCTGGAAGGTTCGAGTCCGTGGTAGGATGGAGTCCTCGAGTGTGTTCCCCCCCCCCCCCCCCCCCCCCCGTTGGACCCCCACCCCCCCGGCTGTCGTTCCCTATCTTTGGATCCCTTCAAATTCTCTGTTGGTTGAAGTAGAGTGTTGGCCTTGAGAGTGTGCGTCTTACGTGACCCCGCGAGTGCAACTCTCTTATCCGAAGGATCGTCGTCTGCAAGTAAGAGAATCAGTCCGTTTTCCTTTCAACAAGAGCCTTTCTATGGTCTATTCATCAAAGTTTGCGAAAATCGAACAGATATAATGATGTGTTTTGTGGATCATACAGGTGCACGGCCATGTAGGTGCGAGCAATGACGTGCGAGCATGCGACTGCGATCATGCAGTGCGAGCAGCGATGTGCGAGTATGCGACTGCGACCATGCAGGTGCGAGCAGCGAAGTGCCAGCACGCGGGTGCGACTATGCAGGTGCGAGTAACATTGCGCGACTTAGTTTGAGCTAATATGCGAGCAAAGTTCGCGCACAACGAGCACCTGACCTCTCCGTGCCAATGAGCCTTGCGAGTACCATCAACAAGCGAGTGCGCGCACAACTAGTACTCAACCTCTCTGTGCCTATGATCCTAGCGAGTATCATCAACAAGCGAGTATGCGAATGAAAAATCAAGAATGACAACACAGTGCAGAAAAAAAAACTTGTATTATACGACCAGCATTACAGAGCAAAAAGAAGCAATGACGCCTTGAAGGTTCGTCTATAAAAAATTTCTATGTTATATTTCTATCTGTACATGTTTGGACGCTGGAGGTTGCCGACTGACTAGGACTCGTCGTCGCCAGTATCAGGCCGGTACTCCTCGTCTTTGATGACGACGTCCTCGCCGTCTTCTTCATCGCCAGCATCGTCCTCGCCATCCTCATCGTCGTCGCTGTCGTCGCTGCTCTCTCCATTGTTGTTTTCCTCGCTGTCGCTAGAGCCAGTGGCGGAGGACAGGACGTGATCTGGTAAGTTGGACTCTTCGGCGAACATGCTAGGGATGAGGTCAACCACAGTCAGGTGGTCGGCCTCCGGGCCAAGAAAGTCGCCCATCCTCTGCTTGGCGAAAACAGCGTCTCCCGTTGCTCGCGCGATCCCGCGGCGAATAGCGGGCATCTCGTGTGGAGGCCGATCTTCTTGCCCATCCCGTGAGGACTCGCCTCTAGCTGTTGCTCAGCTGGGCGAGTATCTGCGGGTCCGGGGCGAGCTTCAGCGACCACCGGGCGAGTCTCCAACTCAGCAACCTGGATTTGGGCGATCTCCAGCTCGGTCTTTGTATCAGCGAGCTCTTGCTCGAGCTCGAAGATCTTTTTTGTCGTCTCGATCTCAGCAGCATGCGAGTATCAACAACAAACAATCAGAGGATCCATCAAGTAAAATGTCGACTAAGTCACGCAGAGAAGTACAAGCTACCTCATAGTCATTCCACCGAAGGGATTGCATCCCCAGGTCGATCGCCTTCTGCGAGACGATCTTTAGCGCCTCCTGCGACTCGAGGAGCCTCTGCCGTATGATGGCCCATCTCGGTAGCTTGCAGGAGCTCGCGAGCTGTCTGACTCGCCACCTCGGCGCTGCGCTGAGATCTGGCATTGACTCGGCATCGGCTCGCCCATAGAGCGCGAAGGAGACATTATAAGCCTCCCCCTTATCCTCTCAGTCTTCCAACCGGGCGGGTAAGTTGGTGCTCAGAGTCACCTTGTGCTCGCCCTCCGCCCAGGACACCAGCGGGCATCTGAAAGATTCCTTGCTGCCGCGCCCGAGATTGTAGTTTGGGTGGAAGTACGGCGCCCCGACATCAACCGACAACTCCCTCCCATCGAAGAGTTCGTGGGAGATCTTCGCACGCTTCCTCGCTTGATCAGGCGACTTGACTTTCTCCTTCCCCTTGTCCAACTTCTTTTGCGAGGAGCCCTCCTTGTCGTTAGCTTGAGACTGGCCCTTCGAGCCCGCGGGAGGTAGGATCTCCTCAACGTCAGCATGCGAGTTCACTGAACCCTGGCTCGACGACGCGACTTCCGGCCAAAGGAAGCGGTTCTCGCGGAAGAACGCGAGTGCTGCAGATGTGATAGAACAGTTAGAAGTCACAACAACTATCGGAATCACATCAGCGAGTATAGTAAGATCACGCCAAGTTATATACCTTCGCCAGGAAAGACCTCGTCCAACGAGTTGATGTTTAGACGCGAGTGGATGACGTCAAATCGACGGCCACAGAAGGCTTCAAATAGCTTCTCGCGCGGACCCTCCATAATCGGCGGCAAGAAGATGACTTATGGTGGCTGGTGCAGCCTGCGTGGCACCCCTTCAAAGTCGTCGGCGACGACGACCAGTTATTCGCCTCATCGGTGGACCTTGTTCGCCGTGCCAACCAAGGTGCAGACATGGCTACTAAAGAAAATGACACCCTCGGTGGTCGCTGCAAAGGCGAAGATCTTCCTGAAGACGGAGATATCAAAGATGATATTCTCTTCCCGCAGGAAGCAGAGAAATCTCATGATCATCGCCACCCCGTTCGGATTGATCTGGGCGGGGACGATCCTGAAGTACCGTATGATTTGGCAGTACTCCGACCACAGAGGAAGTCGCTGGCCGACTTCAAAGTGGCGGAGGGGCGGGATGATCTGACCCTCAATGAAGGTGTTTAGTCGCTCGGTCCGGGCGGGGAGCCTGACCGAGTACTCCTCAGGGAGGTGCCTTTTGCAGAAATCCTGAAGTCTCGCTCGGTAGCATCGGACTTCTTGAAGACAGACTCGATGAAGTTGATTGCATGGGCCTGTCGGCGAACATTTGCATTGTCGCTAACCATCTTCTTCGATGAGTAAAAGTTCAACGAGAAAGAGCGAGTAGAATATCGAAAGAAAGTCCAAGCAAAGAGCATCGAGAAGGAAAGCGCAAGTAAGAACGAATAACTCGCGAGAAGGGTTCAGAAATCGCAACAGCGTACTAAACGCCCACCTACCCCTTTTATTTATAGGCAAAGGCCTGGGGGGTATATCAGCCTTGCGCGAGTATCATCCTAAGTCGCGTGCTAACCCACAGATCAACCTTAGCTAACCCTATCTCGCGCAGTCATTCAGAAGATCGTTAGCTCGCCTAAACCTGCACAGACAACTCAAGTAATCGCAGGATGAATACGAGTATCCACACAAGCAAATCGCCAGATCAAGTGCGAGATACAAACTCGCCATTATATAAAAGAATACTACAAATAGTTCATTACAATGTCGCCAAAGGCGAGGAAAATAGAAAAGAAAAAGGAAAAATCCTAAGTCCTAGGAGGCCGCTGCTTCAGAAGAGGTGGATGTCTCCCGACCCAGCCCATCTCGTGCACTTGCCGGTAGTGTCCGCTCGCCACCGCCATCGCATCGTCGCCCCGACGCAGCTGGTCCTCCATCCTCTCCAGTCGCCCCGCCGTTCTCATGGTCTCCCGCATGCCAGCCAACTACTCTTGATGAAGCTATAGGCGATGATCGGACATCAATTGTCACCGCTCCAGCTCGTTGATCATATGAAAGTGGGCCTCGTAAGCCGCAAGCCGGTCCTGCAGCTCTTCCATCTTTGGCATCCTCACCTCAGGTGACGAGATCCGGCAATGAAGCTCGCGGATGACGAGTTGGTCGAACTTCGCCTCCAGCTCGATGTATGTGCGGGCAGCAACTTGGCGGAACACGTGAGCAGGAAACCTAAGGGCATCGATGAAAGCCGCTCCAAGGGTTGTAGGGTGACCTGTCAAGACCAGAAGAAGATGCCGAATCAGTTAATAGCCAGTATCAGCAGTTAGACCAGTTCAGCAACAGGTGAGCTACCTTGCCGAGGAGATCGAGATCGGCGAGGGGACGGGCTGCGGCGAGATGATTCTCCCTGGCCCGATGACAAGCCCTCTGCCACTGTCCACGACCTCCAGTGTCGCGACCTCCGATCCTCAGCCGGAAATAGCTCGGGCGCTTTCTGTCCCGATCTCGCGACGACGTTGAGCCGAATAGTGTGCCAAGATCGAGGTTGTTGTCGAGCTTCGAGGGCGACCAGAGGAGCTGATCGCAGGGGAGCGACATCCAGATGCTCGCCAAAGGTAGTCGGAGGAGGAGCTGAGAGCACAGAATAAGAGTCAGCAAGGTTGAATGAAATTGTTCAGCAACTCGAGTCATCGGCGAGATAGTAACCTTGTGAGGCAGCGAGATCCATTTGCAGTTGTTCCTGTGACCCGACGAGGTCCGGGGCAGTGGGAGAAGACGGCGTAGGGAGGCGAGAAGTTTCAGGAGCAGATTGCTCGAGAATGCCGATCAACCCGAGATCGTCGAGGAGCTTCTTGGTGTGGGCTGAAATGTCAGAATGGTCGGTCGGGGAGGCGATATCCTTAGTAGGCGGAGGCAGGTTGTCAGTTTCTGAAGCAAGCGATTTCTTCTTCTTCTTCAACTTCTTCTTGGGCGGAGGAAGGTCAGCAGCGACTTCGCCCTCTTGCGGCCTTTTTGGCCTTGTTAACTCAAGGAATCCAGACAAGGCAGCAATGCTTGCTTGGTAGACTTTCTCAGCAGATTTCGACATCACTTGCGAGTTTAAAAGGCGTGCCTCAAAGACCAGCCCCCCCCCCCCCCCCCCCCCCCGATTTATATAGATCAACAGACATCCATCGGTCGTAAGTAACTCAGACACTCGCTCAAACATCTCGCTGAATAAGTGTTGGATGTTTCGTTCTGAGCTCTTACGACGCTCGAAAAGAGCAGAGATTGTGTACAACTCATATTCGTCGAGGGTAGACCCCTCCAGAGCCAGGTCAGTAAGAGTCAAAGTCAGCAAGTGAAGATAGAAGTCAGAGTCAACGCGCAAGACAGCAGAAGGCCTGGACGAGTATTGTGAGCTCCCCTCTCATACTCGCCAGGTAGGTGACCATGTCAGTTACCTGCTCAGCCTGAGCGATATCTCCCAAGAAGTTGCCTAGTCGTCTGGGGTGGGGCTATAAATAAGACCCCCCCCCCCCCTCCGCTTTTGGATTTGCCTATAAATAAGACCTCAGCGGTACGAGGAGATGGACTTCGGAATCTCGCAAAAGATCTCGACCACCTCATTTTCAAGACTTCAAGCTGAACCTTTACATCCTTTCTTCAGAGAGACAGGTCGCGAGCTAGCGACCAACCATCTTACTCGCTGCCTTGACTTAGTTGCCAGCTAGAATCTACCTCGTACCCTGCTCGACCAACTTTGGTTGTGGAGGGGAAGCTTCTTCTAAGCATCCGGGTACGTGGTGGGACCTCCCTGCCGTAGCACCTGAGGTCCTTTTAGTTTCTCTGTCTGTTTCTGCGTCTGTAACAACCTCATTTTTATAACATAATAATAGCAATATTAATAATATTAATATTAATAAAAACAAAACCCTATTTCCCCTCTGATTTAACCCTCCCCCCCCCCCCCCCCCCCCCCGTTCTTTTACTTGCCGCATCCCGCATCCCACACCCGCCGACATCAGCTCTCCCGATTTCCGTCTCATGTGTCGGCCCCTTCTCCGCTTTCTATAAGTCCGGCAGCCCCCGCATCACCTTCCGGTGGCCGGAGATCGCTCCTTCTAGGGCTAGCGCCTCTTCCTCTTCTCTTCCTCTGGCCGGCAGACCCCGGATCCGACGGCTGCGCCTCCTGCTCCTCCTCAGGCCGACGGTTTCAGCAGCAATCCCTTCCTTTTCTCCTTCTTCTTCGGCCAGTGATGCAGCAAGCAAGTCCTTCTCTGACAGCCCCCCTTTTCTTCTCCGCCGGCCGGTGAATCTCAAGAGGAGCGCCTAGGGTTTTCGCTCGAAACTCCTCTACGTGGATCTTGGAGCCTAGATCCGGCTCCCTTGGGTAAGATCTCCGCTCAACTCACGTGTTCAGATTTTTCCCTAATGTGTTGTTATAAATCTTGCTCCAGTCAATGTATTTACGTTGATCCCTCTTGTGGTTGTCGTGTGTCCGTCTAACATCAATTTTGTTTGTATTTTCGGTGCCGCTCGTTAGATCTAGTGGTGGAATTGCCCCAAGCCCTCTCCGATTTAGGCCTTCCTGAACCTAAGCGCCGTCAAAACCCTGCTTCCCTCGTGGTAGTTCCCTCTCCCCTCATCCTTAAGGGAGGTAAATTTCTAAGCTCCTCTCATGTTATGTAAGTGCGATTATCAAACGCACGTGCAAGCGTAGAAATCTTGTTAATTCAAATTTGATATATATAGTTGATCTTGAACAGGTTTAGCTAGAGCTTTTAATCTCGCTTGCGCCACTTAGCTATCGCTATTGTTTTCGACGTCGACTTAAGGCAAGTAGAGAACTCCCTTTCACTTGCAAACTTGAGATTTAACCTTGCTACATGTTCCTTATGATTCCGTTACAAATATTTTTTTTTTTTGCAAATCTCTGAACCCTCATGATGTTGTTATAAAATAATATGATAAATAATCACCTAAGTATGAAACTCTAAAACAAATCTGTAGTTGTAAGCAAATTTTTGAACTGTAGCGTCTAACTGGACATCTCTCTGTCGTCATGGTCACGGCAAGCATGATTACTTTTCCAACAACACTTGCACGCAGATCTGATCGTGAACCATGTGCACCCGCTATAGCACATACACCATTCATCGATCACGGCTTACAACATATTACATGAGTAATTTTAGGCTTTATCCCGGGATAGACTATCAATTCAGAAATGTCTGTTTGACTTAGATGTTAACATGTTTACTAGTTCTGTTCGAGGTATATCAATGTTCGATCATGACTGTCTGTTTTGCTCACAAATTAATTAATTAATTTGATCATGGTTTAATTCCTATATTCTGAGGCATTTTCTCTCTGTTTTGGATTTGTTTTAGGTTTCGTGACTGCGCCGCCTGCTTCTTGAGTCACTTCTCGTTCAGCTACAGTTCGTCTGGAGGTTTTTCTTTTGTAGTTGCTTACATCAGGTTCTATGTATTTGTTTTCTGTACTGTCAGAATGAATTATCGTGTACTAGTTATTGCAAGTCATTTTCTCTTGTATTGTGGACAACTCCTAAGATATTTCTGATGTACTAGCTCATTTTATTTATGACATATTCATTAATGCTGCTTATTGCATTCACTTCTATTTCAACACTGTGTGCAACATTAAACTTTTCAAAGAAATGCATGTACATTAAATTCCCACTGTTTTAAAATCTTAAGCGCTTCCGCATATTTATAAACCATAAATTGTTCAACAAAGTAGCTATTTCTAAAACTATTTTTGTTTTTTTTATTCTCTGCAACCGCCTTAGCGGGCCGGGTTTTCTTTCCACCCTTGCCTGTGGCATCACGGGCCGTCCGAAGCGCACTCTGACTTTCGTCGTGACAGGTCGTGACAGTTAGTATCAGAGGGAGGTTTGCTCCTAAGAATGAAGTATTTTGAAATTTTTAAATATTTCGAACCTTATTATGTAAATAAGAGTACATGCATCATTACTTCACTCATCTTGTTATTATATATTGTTCGCGGCTGAAACACGCACACACTCACTCATAAGCATGAGTAGTATGCACACGAATGTAAGGAATTATGAGCAAACTTAACATTTTTGTGCATATGAATTTTCACTAGGATATACACCGCTTGCGGATATTAAATTGTATGAACGGTTTAATATTCTCAAGTGTGTTGACATTTGAATCATAGTATGCATGACATGTTAAGTGATATGAGCGGTTAACATGACATGTATATTCATTCATGCACATTCTTAGCAATGCATTTTAGACATAATTGCATTACATGCATAACATAACTCATTGCAGAAATGTTAAGTCAAGAACAACATATGATGATTGTGCACTCACGAATTTACAAATTGTTTGGCATTGCATGTGATTCATTGTCATTTTAACATGAGCATTACGTAGTGTTGTCCAATGAAAATGCTGTAACTAATATATGATATACGTATTCATCAATATTAAAATACTAGTCTTTTGTTTCTTAATCTTCTATGATTAGCTTGACTGTGTTTCTTACTCTCTTTTTTTCTGTTCCTCCTTAGATGGCCCCTAAGCGATCGCAGCGTTAGAAGGTTACCCCTCCTGCCGGAGCAACTTTTGGAGACGCCATTGCCCCGCTGCTGAGGCAGATTCTCGAGTGTCTCACTCGCTTGGAAGAAGATCGACAAACTCTTGATACAGCTCTTGATTTCGGCAGCGCAGGGACAGCTGGAGCTGCTACTACCTCCACTCCTGGAGCCACCCCTCCTG
Organism: Platanthera guangdongensis; assembly: GCA_039583875.1. NCBI lineage: Eukaryota > Viridiplantae > Streptophyta > Magnoliopsida > Asparagales > Orchidaceae > Platanthera > Platanthera guangdongensis. Next base: position 90,805,759 of record CM077154.1, on the reverse strand, counting down.
CACCTGGTTCGGGAACTGGCTCGCTTGCTGAAGCCCTGGTGGTCCCGCTCGTGTCAAGTCCGGCTTCCCCTCCTGTGGCGATGGCAGATACGCTGGCGTTCAAGAAGCTGAACCCGCCTCCTTCAATGACAATCGCGATTTCTTCGTCATTTCAGAGTGGCTATCCCAGATGGAGAAGCACTTCGAGTATGCCGGTGTTCCTGGTGCACAAAAGGTTCTGCTTGCGGCCTACCGGCTGACGGAGGATGCATACACCTGGTGGCTTCAGCGCCGCAGTCTCCCCAACTCTGTCGCTATGACCTGGAAGCAGTTCAAGAATGCGCTCATGGAGAAGTTTCTCTTGTCTGTGGAGCGCGACAAGTTAGCTGAGAGATTCATGTCCCTTCAGCAGCCCGGCAGGACCGTGACTGAATATGAGATAGAGTTCTCTCGCCTATCTCTCCTTGCCTCAGAGTTCGTGCCTGATGAATCTAAGAAAATCAGTCGTTTCGTGAATGGCCTCCGACATGACTTCTGCCAACATGTGGTAGCGCATGGCGCCACCACCTACGCCGAGACAGTTGGAGCCGCCTTGCAGGTTGAAGCTATAGAGCTGGATCGTAATGCCAAGAAACTCCAGCATGGTACAAGCAATGTTGCTGCATCTGTCTACAAGCGAAAGGGTGCTCCACCTCAGGAGCAAGGTCCTAAGTCCAAGGAAGTGTGTGCCTACTTCCACAAAGTTGGCCACATCGCTCAAGTCTGTCGTTCACTCCTGAAGAAGCAGAAGATGGTTGTGGCTGCACAACAGCCTTAGGTGACGCTTGCCACTACCTCCTCCGTCTGTGCCTTCTGCAAGAAATCGGGCCACTTGGTGAGAGACTGTCACCGCAAGCTGAATACCTGCTTCAAATGTGGGCAGGTTGGGCATCAGATCAAAGATTGCCCCGCGAAGGAAAGCCCGGTCCCCGCTCAACCTCTGCAGGCTATTTCTGGAGCCCAAGAGAAGGGCAAGGTTGTGTTGAACGTCACCACTCAGGGCGAGGCGCTCGCTTCTACCTCCGTCATCTATGATATGTTTTATGTAAAGTTTTAAATTTCCTGCATCCTTTTGAATCACCTACCTTTAGTGTTGTATAATCTTGAAATGTGTTTATGATGTTTAATTCTTGGGAGTTTTAGGGTCAAGAATAAGTAGATACAAATCCTTTTCGATTCTGGGGCATCTCACTCTTTTATAGCTCGTCATATCGTGAATCTCCATGGTTGGCCTACTTCGCCACTCGAAGTCCCTTTCGAGATCTCTGTGCCCGGTTATGTGCACCTTTCTAACAGGGGTATTCGCAATTGTCCGATCCTGCCTGGCGAATTGCAAGTCTTCGCCGACCTCATAGTCCTGGAGATGACATAATTCAACGTAATCTTGGGTATGAACTGGTTGGTCGCGTATCGAGCAAAGCTGGACTGTGTGTCAAAGAGGGTCAATCTCAGTATCAATGGGAAGGACTTCAGCGTGCATGTTCAGACTACCCGCAGCCACCTGAAGGTAATTTCTGTTGTGCGCGTCACTCGGCTTCTTAGCCAGGGATGTTTTGCTTGCTTTGTTTATGATTCACACTCGGATGCTGCCACACCTCAACTTGAGTCTATCCCGATTGCTTCTGAGTTCCCTGACGTGTTCCCGGCCGATTTTCCTGGAATACCTCCCGATCGTGATGTGGAGTTCTCCATTGATGTAGAGCCTGGAACATGCCCCATATCTAAAGCTCCATACCGCATGACACCACGAGAACTGGAGGAGCTTAGATCACAATTGGATGAATTGCTTGAGCATGGGTACATTCGTCCCAGCTCTTCTCTATGGGGAGCCCCCGTTCTCTTCGTTAAAAAGAAAGACGGATCCATGAGATTGTGCATCGACTATCGGGATCTGAACAAGGTAACCATCAAGAATAAGTATCCCCTCCCGCGCGTGGATGACCTATTTGATCAGCTCAAGGTCAGTACCGTTTTCTCCAAGATCGATCTCATGTCAGGCTACCATCAATTGAAGATTAAGGAGTCCGACATTCCCAGGACAGCCTTCCGGACTCGATATAGGCATTTTGAATTTTTGGTGATGTCATTTGGTTTGACTAACGCCCCTTCTGCTTTTATGGATATGATGAACCGTGTTTTCCGCGAGCATCTGGATAAGTTCATCATCGTTTTCATTGATGATATCCTAGTCTACTCCAAGATTCTTGAGGAGCATGCAACCCACCTTAGACTCACTCTCTCCACGCTTCGTCAACACCAACTCTATGTCAAGTTGGCGAAATGTGAATTCTGGCTGGATCGTGTTGCCTTTCTGGGGCATGTCATTTCGGATGATGGACTTTCCGTTGACCCTGTCAAGATCTCCGCAGTTATGGACTGGAAGCAGCCTTCTACCCCTACTGAAATCCGCAGCTTTCTTGGTCTGGCTGGCTATTACCAGCGTTTCATCAAGATTTCTCCTCTCTTGCTACCCCTCTAACTAAGCTAACTCAAAAGCATGACAGGTTTGAGTGGTCAGATCAGTGTGAGTAGGCTTTTCTGAATTGAAGCAACGTTTATGTTCAGCGTCAATTTTAACTATTCCGTCAGAGGGGTTAGACTTCTCAGTTTATACTGATGCTTCCGGAGTTAGGTTGGGTTGTGTCCTGATGCAAGAAGATCGTGTTATCGCTTATGTGTCGAGGCAGTTGAAGATTCATGAACGTAACCACCCCACTCATGATCTGGAGTTCGCTGCAGTAGTGTTTGTTTTGAAGATTTGACGGCATTATCTCTATGGCGTGAAGTGTCACTTCTTCACTTACCATCAGAGTTTGAAGTATATTTTTGTCCAGAAGGATCTCAATCTTCCTCAGAGGCGTTGGCTTGAATTCATAACAGACTATGACTTGCAGCTCACGTATGTGCCCGGTAAAGCCAATTCAGTGGCAGATGTTTTGAGTCGTCAGGCTTCGGTTGCTGCCTATGCACCTATGTCAGCTTCTGTCGCGGCCCTGGTTGATTACCTCGAGCGGATGGACATATCCTTCTAACCTGGATGTCAAGGGGAAGTCTCTGGCCCGTTATGGGTAGAACAGGTAAAGGACCTGCAGCCGTATGATCCCGTACTACAACGCATTCGCCGACAGGTTGAACTCGCTACTCTTTCAGATTTCTCTATCTCTGACGATGTTCTGCGTTTCCGAGGTCTCCTATGTATTCCTGATGTTCCTGAGTTGCTGGATAGTATTTGCCGAGAAGCTCACGAGTCCCGCACATCTGGCCATCATGGCAACAACAAGATGTATCACGACCTGAAACAGATCGTGTGGTGGCCTGGTATAAAGAATTATATTGCACGCTTCATCTCTCGATGTCTGACGTGTCAGATGGTGAAAGCTCAGCGTCAGCGCCCTGGTGGTTTTTTGCAGCCTTTGCATATCCCTGAATGGAAGTCGGAAGATGTTTCTATGGACTTTATCACTAGATTGCCTCGCACTTTGAGAGAGCATGATGCGATTTGGGTTGTTGTGGACCGCTTGACTAAAGTGGCTCATTTTATTACGTATAAGTAGGGTCATTCCACTGAGAAGATGGTCCGGATCTATGTTTCAGAGATTGTTAGACTACATGGGATTTCTCTGCGGATTGTTTCTGATCGTGACTCGAGATTTGTATCGCACTTCTGGAAGGGATTCCAGCAAGCTTTGGGTACTGATCTCAACCTGAATACCGCTTACCATCCGACGATCGATGACCAGACCGAGAGAGTTAATCAGATTCTTGAAGACATACTACGGTGTTACATTCTAGACTACAAGGGAGCTTGGGATGAGCACCTACCATTGGTCGAATTTGCCTACGACAACAGGTATCAAGAGAGCCTCAAGATGACCCCATTCGAAGCACTGTACGGGCGTCGTTGCAGGACCCCGCTCTACTGGTCAGAAGTTGGTGAAAAAGTGATTTTTGGGCCTGAGCTGCTCCAGAATATGGAAGAAGCCACAAAAAAGACTCGTCTTCAGCTCAGTCGTGCCATCGAGAGGCAGAGGAAATATGTTAATCAGCGCCGTCGTCCGTTAGAATTTGTCGTGGGTGATCAAGTATTCCTGAAGGTTTCCCCTACTCCTGGAGTGAAACTGTTCGATCATCATCATAAGCTCAGCCCGAGGTTTGTGGGACCGTACGCCATCTCAGAACGTATTGGAGGATCTGCCTATCGTCTGGAGCTACCTGCTTCTTTGGTCGGTGTCCATGATGTCTTTCATGTCAGTCAGCTTCGGAAATACATCTACGATCCTAATCGTGTCCTTGAAGAAGTTCCAGTGATTCCTGAAGCCAATCTGTCCTATTTAGTCGAGCTTGCAAAGATCGTCGAATATCAAGAACGCAAGCTTCGCAAGAGAACCATTCCTATGGTGAAGGTACTTTGGGTGCATGACAAGTCTGAGGAGTACACTTGGGAACTCGAATCTCACATGCGCAGCAAGTATCCACAACTCCTCTCTTAATCTTGGTATGTCTCTGAGCCTGACTTCCTTGTTATCTCAGTATCTTTCATAGTTAGCTTTCATGTTTTATGTTGCAAACTGTTGTTGAAGTGCATGTCGTCTGAATCTTCGTTGTTTTGGACCCATTCAGATAGTCTTCAGAAAGTATCAGGACAAAACTTTCTAAGTACAGGAGAATGTAACAACCTCATTTTTATAACATAATAATAGCAATAATAATATTATTTTAATAAAAACGAAACCTTATTCCCCTCATTTAACCCGACCCCCCCCCCCCCCCCCCCCCGTTATTTTATTTGCGGCAACCAGCACCCGCCGACATCAGCTCTCCCGATTTCCGTCTCCTGCGCACCCCGTCGGCCCCTTCTCCGCCTTTTGTGAGTCCGGCAGCCCCCACATCGCCTTCCGGTGGTGGGAGATCGCTCCTTCTAGGGTCGGTGCCTCTTCCTCTTCTCTTCCTCTGGCCGGCAGACCCCGGATCCGACGGCTGCGCCTCCTGCTCCTCCGCAGGCTGACGGTTTCAGCAACAATCCCTTCCTTTTCTCCTTCTTCTTCGGCCAGTAATGCAGCAAGCAAGTCCTTCTCCGACAGCCCCCTTTTCCTCTCCTTCGGCCGGTGAATCTGAAGAGGAGTGCCGAGGGTTTTCGCTCGAAACTCCTCTACATGGATCTTGGAGCCTAGATCCGGCTCCCTTGGGTAAGGATTTCCGCTCAACTCATGCGTTCAGATTTTTCCCTAATTTGTTGTTGTTATAAATCTTGCTCCTGTCAATGTATTTACGTCGATCCCTCTTGTGGTTGTCGTATGTTCGTCTAACATCAATTTTGTTTGTATTTTCGGTGCCGCTCTTCAGATCTAGTGGTGGAATCGCCCCAAGCCCTCTCCGATTTAGGGCTTCCCGAACCTAAGCGCCGTCAAAACCCTGCTTCCCTCGTGGTAGTTCCCTCTCCCCTCATCTTTGAGGGAAGTAAATTTCTAAACTCCTCTCATGTTGCGTAAGTGCGATTATCAAACGCACGTGCAAGCGTAGAAATCTTGTTAATTCAAATTTGATAAATATAGTTCATCTTGAAGGCAAGTAGAGAACTCTCTCTCACTTGCAAACTTGAGATTTAACCTTGCTACATGTTCATTATGGTTCCGTTACAAATGTTATTATTTTTTTTTTGCAAACCTCTGAACACTCATGATGTTGTCATAAAATAATATGATAAATAATCACCTAAGTATGAAACCTTAAAACAAATCCGTAGTTGTAAGCAAATCTTTGAACTGTAGCGTCTAACTAGACATCTCTCTGGCGTCATGGTCATGGCAAGCAAGATTACTTTTTCAACAAGACTTACACGCAGATCTGATCGTGAACCATGTGCGCCCGTTATAGCACCTACACCTTCCATCGATCACGGCTTACAACATATTACATGAGTAATTTTAGGCTTTATCCCGGGATACACTATCAATTCAGAAATGTCTATTTGACTTAGATGTTGACATGTTTACTAGTTCTGTTCGAGGTATATCAATATTCGATCATGCCTGTCTGTTTTGCTCACAAATTAATTAATTAATTTGCTCATGATTTAATTCCTATGTTCTGTGGCATTTTCTCTTTGTTTTGGATTTGCCTTAGCTTTCGTGATTGCACCGCCTGCTTCTTGAGTCAATTCTCGTTCAGCTACAACTCGCCTGGAGGTTTTTCTTTTGTAGTTGCTTACATCAGGTTCTATATATTTGTTTTCTTTACAGTTAGAATGAGTTATCATGTACTAGTTATTGTAAGTCATTTTCTCTTGTATTGTGGACAACTCCTATGATATTTTTGATGTACTAGCTCATTTTATTTATGACATATTCATTACTGCTGTTTATTGCATTCACTTCTATTTCAGCACTGTGTGTGACATTAAACTTTTCAAAAAAATGTGTGCATTAAATTCCCACTGTTTTAAAATCTTAAGCGCTTCTGCATATTTATAAACCATAAATTGTTCAACAAAGTAGCTATTTCTAAAACTATTTTTGTTTTTTTATTCTCTGCAACCGCCTTAGCGGGCAGGGTTTTCTTTTCGCCCTTGTCTGTGGCATCATGGCCCGCCCGAAGCGCACTCTGACTTTCGTCGTGACGGGTCGTGATAACGTCCTAGCCTGTTAGCCGTCGAGCCCGACCGCTGTACCGGTAATCTTAGACTGTTTTGATCCGAATCTTGGAGTATGGATTTTCCCGGCTTCAACAAGTGTCATGAAGAAGATCAAGATAATATTTTCGTTGAGATAAGACAAGACTATCAGGACATCGTGTAACTTCTAGGTCAAGAAAATTCCGAAGATTCTCAAATCTTTAGTTTGAAAAACTGAATTCAAGTTCTGCTTGATCATTTGTATTTCATTGGAATCATCTCCTGTAATTAGAATGTCATCGACATAATCTAAGAGAATCACTATGCCTATTGTTTGATGACGATTAAAGAGAGAAGTCTGCCGAGCTCCAAATGAATCCAACCTCACGAACAAACTTACTGAACTTGTCAAACCTTGCACATGGAGACTGTTTTAGAGTATAAATAGATTTCTTGAAATGACAGACAAGTAACTCTTACTTTGTCTCAAACCCGGGATGTTGGTGCATGTAGACAGTTTCTTGAAGGTCGTCATTGAGAAAGACATTCTTGATGTCAAGTTAATGTAATGGTCACTGGCAATGGACAGCCAAGGAAATTAGGACTCGAACAGTGTTCAACTTGGCAACGAGAGAGAAGTTCTCATCATAATTAAGGTATTGTTGTTGAATAAACCCACAAGCCACAAGATGAGCTTTGAGACGGTCAATGGTCCCATATGGAGCATATTTGATCGTGAATAACCATTGACATCCTACACAAGTCTGCCCCTGAGGAAGAGAGATCACATCACAAGTCTGATTAGCCCAGAGGACAGTCATTTCTTCATCCATTTTTGCACGCTACCTTGGATGTCGGAGAGCGCCCTGCACAGAGTTGGATATAAAAATGGAGGATAAAGAAGTTGCAAATTTGAAAAGCATCGGGGAGAGGCGATGCGAGGATATATAATTCACCAGGGAATGTGTCATGGGGATAGGAGCCGGATTAGCTGAATGTGAGGTACCAGAGGTAGAGAGCGATTGTTGAGGGGCGTCAGAGCAAGGAGGACAACGAATGTAGACACGAAGAAGAAATGGCTTGTTCGGAGCGGGAACCGGTGTTGGAATGAGTGGTGGGAGAGGAGAAGTAACGGAAACGGCAGGACGTGACAATAATGGCGGTGGAAGAGTGGAGTAAGGAGACGAGTAAAAAGGTTGATCTTCCAGAAAGGTAACATCAGCAGACACAACAGCCTTGCGATCTGTCGGAGAGTAGCACGCATATCCTTTCTGAGTACGAGAGAAATCAACGAACATATATTTTATAGCCCGAGGAGGAAGCTTGTCAGTGGAAGGACCAAAATTATGGACATAACAGGTACAACCAAATACCCTAGGTGATGGGGAAAGACTTTGTGTGGGGAAGAGAAGACTAAACAGACTGACATAGTTGAGAGTGAAGGAAGACAAGCGATTGATGAGATAGCATGATATAGATACTCCAAAATTTCAATTGGCCTTGAGAACCTGCATTTGAAACATAAGGGGGCACGCAACATCAAGAGGATGTCTATTTTTGCACTCAGCCACATCATTTTGTTGGAGTATAAACACAAGAGGTATGATGAATGATCTCAAACTCAGTACAAAGATCATCAAATGCATGGTTAGTGTATTTATGAGCATTTTCTGTACGAATAGCTTTTATTATTTTGGAAAATTGAGTACGAGTCTCAATAATAAATGTCTAAAACACACGAGTTAGATATAATCGATCACAGAGTAAATATCACCACATCATACGAGAATAATCGTCAATAAAAGTAATAAAATAACGATTAACCTAAAATACTAGCAATCTTATATAGGCCCAAACATCAGAATGTATTAAATCAAAAGGAGCATCACTCCGAGTACAATGAGGAAAAGAAGAACGATATTGTTTGTCAAAGATACATGATTCACATGTAAAGGCAGGAAGAGGTAAATCAAGAAGAGCCTTCTTAAAATTTGGTAGAGGAGCATGCCCAAGATGGCTATGCCGATCCATAGAGGTGATTGCTGAGAGAATGGTGGGAGAGACGTCTAAAAGGTAGAGCCTGTTACACAGTCATTCTTTACCAATGATATTCTCCGTCCGTCGATCTTGCACCACAAAAGAAGATGTGAAGTTTACAGAACAGTCAAGATCTTCAGTAAGGCGACTAACAGAAAGAAAATTAAAAGGAGAGCTCGGGACGTGAAGAACCGAGCGAAGAGTGATAGAGGGGATAAGAGACATATTAGCAGAGTCGGAGACAGAAGCGGTGTCACCATTGACCACTATGATAAACTTGGGATGGGGAGATGCCAGGTACTGAAGTGGTTTCTGCGGAGTGATATGATGTGTGGTACCAGAGTTCACAATCCAATGTGGATTATGGATGAGACAAGTGATACCTTCATTGGAGATAGAGACAATGAAGCTAAATGGACAATTGAGTAACCCTTGGAGATGCTGAAGCTGGAGGCGCATGACATCAATATCGGTGTGAGTAGCAGAAGATGTGTTAGCAGTAACAGAGACATTAGGCGGATGAGGCAGGCCGTGTTTACGATAACAAGTGGCCTCAAGATATCCTTCCCTACCACAGTGAGTACACTTGTATCTAGGTCGGCCATTGCGACCTCTCCCTCGGTAGCCAGAGCGACCTCGAGTAGATGGAGGAGTGTGAAAGACAGTTGAGTGCTGGAAAAGGGTCGGAGAGGGAGGTAGGGGAGCATCTGGGGGTGGTGTCACCTACAACAATGTTGAGCAAACATCGGAGAGATAGAGAATAGTGGAAGAGAGTATTTGAGCCCGGACACTGGAAATGAGGCAGTACATGATACGCGTTCGGCAAGTGCGCTGGTTACTCATGTAATATAAAATGTGAGATTATCCTAAGTATCGATCTCTTGAGTAACGCAGAGTCAGTGCGTGATTCAATTGCTTAGAAAATTAATTATAAATGTAAAAAGAAAACATGGGGCTTGGTTTGATGAGTGAACGAAAAGAAAACACTAAAATTACTAGTGTGGGTAAGGTGAATGGAAGAGAAGGCTAGCGGAGGGAATGACTCGATTAGGCGGAATGAGGGTCGTAAGCACCTATTCGCAACGCACGTCACTAGCAATTGCTAGTGCGGCACTCACACAATGGTGGGGGGACAAGAAGAGATGGAGGCGCTCCTTGCACGCATAAACCACACAACAATCACATAGACATGAAAGATTGCACTAAGAGAAATTATGGTCTACATAACTATTCACAAACAACCAAATATTTTAAGAGAAATACATTATAAACTGAGAGTAGGGAAAATTACAACTGAAGCACGAAGACTCTTTCAATTTTCACGGCCGGAATCGAGGGTTGTCAAAGCTCGTCGGCACTTGGACTACGACTGTCGTCTGGGTCCAGAAGAGTTGTCACCTTCTTTCACTGTACCTGTCTTCTTCGTCAATAGCCTTCGATCACGACCTTCGCCGGAAAACTCTCCGTGTGCGGCGAGAAATCCCTAGAACGGAGCTTGGGAGCTTGTGGATGATGGAGGAGGGCGAGAGGAAGCTCTAGCATGAGTTTTGAGAGAAAAGCGTGGTTGGAGCTCCTCGAGATGATGGTCAGAGGTGGAGCGGCAGAATGGGGTGAGCTGGAACCCTTGGGTGCGAAACAATCGTTCCCCTAAATGAGCGGAGTCCTGCGGCTTAAATAGTAAACAGTTAGAAAAAAAGTCACGCACGGTCGAACACATGACCGTGCGTGAATCGTGCGTTAATAACAACACAGAACTCCCTCAGCGTGATACAGTAAGAGACTGTGGTTTTTTGATCGCGCACGGGCAAAACTGCACGTACGAGAACAAATCGCACGGTTAGTGACAGATCTGTCCACCTGCACTGCAAACAACAGCTGGGAACACAGCTCCAGCACATATAGATAAAGGAAATTACAACATAAAACAAGTTAGGGAGCACCATGTGCTTACCCCCAGGAAAAATGTGCAATTGCACACCTCAACGGGTCTAAATGTGCACTGTGTGTACAATTACGGAAAAAGATAAATATGAACAATAACGAACCAAAAGTATAGTGCGCGCGAGTGAAAACTAGCACTGATGTGTCCGTAAAACACTATAAATATTGGACTCATCACACCGCCAGACTTAAGCATTTGCTCGTCCCGAGCAAATCATCTCTCCGCGGAAAGAAAAAGGACTAGCTGGCTTATTAATTGCAAATGCGAAGTATCATGTGAAGTCGCATACTCAGGAACACAGAAATGAAGTAGAAGAATTTCTAATTATACATATTAGTTTATAATTTCTAAGGGTGTATTAATATATTACTTCTACTCTAAAATTGAATCACAGTGAATCATTCGGTCATGCGTAGGACGAAAGTAGATTGAACGATGAGGTGAGCATTGTCAAAGACTGGGTCTTAGGATAACCTCCAAAGAAATCCATCAATGTCGATGACCATACGCTTGCCCGTTCACACTCTCCACAACACTGGTTTGACTCAAGTGCGCTAATCAATAGGACTTTATGTTTATAGTGGGGCTTGGGTTTAGGTGAGGTCGACAAATGGTAAAACGATGGCTCACGCACTAAATCCAAATGAGCTAGCACAATATCTATCCTCGAGCACCACAATACAAAACGCAGGTGCACTACACCCCCAGACTTAGATTTGTTTACTTGGGTGTGTGCACCGCCTACTCCACTGTAAAAGTGGCAAACACGCAGCTAACAAGCAGCTAACAAACAAGCAGAAATTTGAATAATTGAAAGTTTTATTATCCAAAAAGATATCATTTACAAATGTATGACCTCCCTTTTATAGAATGAAGGAGAAAGGAGAGAGTACAAACAAACAATGTGGGACTAAAAACTTACAGGGCTGAGCAGCTAGAAATTAAAGAGACCGCACAGGCCGCGCGGTTAGACAAATGGGCTAACCGCTCGGCAACTCCAGCAGGAAGAGAACACGCCGCAATAGGAGACCGCTAGACCGCCCGGTCTCCAAGCTTCTGAGATAGACCGCCAGACCGCTCGGACTACAAACAGCAACAGTCTGAACACAATCCTGCTGGAAAGGAACCGCTAGACCGCGCGGTCAACAACCCGCCAGACTAGACCGCCAGGCCGCTCGGTCTAATACTTCAACATTCCCCCTCAAGCTGGAGCATAGATATCAATCATGCCCAGCTTGTCACATATGTGGAAAAGGAAGTAGAAACCGGTTTTGTGAAGATATCCGCCAATTCTTTGTCGGAGGTGACAAACGGAGTACAAATCTGTTTCTTCAAAATCTCTTCCCGAATGAAATGACAGTCGACTTTTATATGTTTTGTTCTCTCATGTAAGACCGGATTTTTGGATATGTATATAGCGGCCTTGTTGTCACAGAATATATGAAGAGGATTGTCGTAGACCTCTCCTAGGTCAAGCATGAGAGCCCGCAATCATTTTAACTCACACGTGGTTGACGCCATACTCTGGTATTCAGCTTCTGCACTGGATCTGGAGACAACAGACTGTTTCTTGCTCTTCCAACTCACAAGATTTCCTCCAACAAAAGTACAAAAACCTGATGTAGATTTACGATCGCCTTTATCATCTGCATAGCTTGAATCTGAGTAGGCTTCAACCCTCAGATGACCATTCCTCTGAAAGATTAGCCCTTTGTCCGGTGCTGTTTTGACATACTCTAAAATATTCAAGGCAGACTGAAGATGACACTCCCTGGGAGCTTGCATAAACTGACTAACCTTGCCTACAACATAGGAGATGTCGGGTCTGGTCACCGTGAGATAGATGAGTTTGCCCACCAAACGTCCGTACCTCATGACATCAGATAGAAGAGGCGAGTTATCTGTCCATGTTTTGTCTTCTCCAATAGCCATGAGAAACCGGTCGGTTTGACACCTGTCAATCCTACCTCTTGTAGAAGATCAAGAGCATACTTCCGTTGGGAGAGAACCAACGAGTTAAGCTTCCGAGAGATTTCTATCCGCAAAAAGTATTTCAGGGAGCACATATCCTTCGTGACCAGGTGTTGACGGAGGTGTTTCTTCGTTAAGTCCACCCCAGCTTGGTCATCGTCAGTAAGAAGAATATCATCCACATACACTGCCAAAACCACCAGTCCCGAGGCGGTTTTGCGAATAAATAAGGGGTGATCGGCTGAACTACTTGCAAAGTCGATGGTAGTCACAATGCCACTGAACTTGTCGAACCACGCCCGATGACTCTGCTTTAGGCCATAAATGACCTTCTTCAAACAACATACTCTTGTCTCCCCCGGAGCAACATACCCAGGAGGTTGCTCCATGTAGACATCCTCCTGAAGATCCTCATAGAGAACGACATTCTTGACATCAAGTTGAGAAATAACCCAATCCATGTTGACAGCCACAGAGAGAAAAACCCGGATGGTGCTGAGGAGAGCAACCAGAGAGAAAGTATCAAAGTAATCAACGCCATAAGTCTGAGTGAAGCCTTTGGCCACCAGCCGGGTCTTGTAGCGATCCACAGTGCCGTCGGGGCGAAATTTCACAACAAACACCCAGCGACAGCCAACCACATCAGTACCCACTGGTGGAGGAACAAGGGTCCAGGTACCCCTTTCAGTAAGAGCAGCCATCTCTTCATCCATGACAGATTTCCAATGAGGAATAGCAAGAGCCTCCTGGTAGGTGCGGGGAGTGGCAGTAGCTGAGATAGCCAAGACAAAACACCTGCGAGAAGGAGAAAGCCGATCATAGGAAACAACTGCCGTAAGCGGGTGTTGAGTACACGCCCGCACCCCTTTGCGAAGAGCAATGGGAAGATCCAGGTCGACGCGTGCCTCAGTGATTGGAGCGTCCGTGGCGGAGAAGGCTGGCCCGGGACTGGAGAGAGACGGCTGCGGAGAAGAGGGAGAAGGTGGAGGGGGTAGGACGGACAGAGGAGGAGACGGAGGAGGAGATGAGGTAAGAGGGGAGACGTCGATAGGCGTGGAAGGAACGGAGAGAGATGGTGGAGAAGCAGAGACATCAGGAGGAAGAGGAGATTCAAGAGAGAAGTATGATGCATTCTCGAAGGTCACGTCTGCGGACACAAATTGTTTGCGCAGAACGGGATCAAAACAACAATAGCCTTTTTGAGTGGTAGAGTACCCCAAAAAGACACTTGGTGGAACGGGGGAAAACTTGTCACGGATAACGGACGGAGCGTGTACAAAAGCCGTACACCTAAAGACACGGAGAGGGAGAGGAAATGGTTCCTTGTTGGGGTATAGAATGTAGAAGGGGGTCTGGCCATGGAGAACCGTGGAGGGAATGCGATTGATGAGATAGCAGGCGAGGAGCACAGCGTAGCCCCGGTAGGAGCGGGGCATTTGCATCTGCGTCATGAGAGTGCGAGCGACATCAAGGAGGTCACGGTTTTTACGCTCCGCCACCCCATTTTACTGGGAGGTGTAAACACATGTGGTCTGATGAACAAGATCATGTTGCAGAAAGAAAGAGAAAAACTCATGACTAAGATATTACTTAGCATTATCAGAGCGAAAGACTTTAATAGAAATGTCAAATTGAGTTTTAATCATATAATAAAAAAAATTGCCAGACAGAAAAGAGTTCAGAGCAATCTTTTAATAGATACACCCAGGTACATCTAGAAAAATCATCAATAAAAGTTACAAAGTAGGAACTACCCCGACCAATGGTGAGGGTAGGAGCAGGACCCCAGACATCAGAATGAATGAGATCAAACGGGCGAGAGGAACCACGACCTTGCTTCGGCGGAAAGGAGCGATGATGTTTGCCAAGCTGACACGCATCACAGTTGAGCGGAGAACTGTTCGGAGGTAAGTGGGGCAGAAGCTGTCGAAGAATCCGAGGAGGAGGATGTCCAAGGCGAAGATGCCATTGAAGCAGATCTGTAGAGGAGGAGTAGGCGGAAAGAGCGGAAATGTTATCGAGGAAGTAGAGGCCGCCGCTCTCAGTCTCAGCAGCAATCGTCCGCTGGGTCCTCGGGTTCTGGAAAGAACAAGAAGTGGGAGTGAATAAGACGGAGCACTGAAGTTGCCTGCATAAAGTAGTAACAGATAATAAATTGCACGGGAACTTCGGGACATAGAGAGTGTCCTCCAAGCGAAGCGACGGGGTGCATTGAACCATGCCCGTCCCATGAACCGGGGAGGGTGAACAATCCGCCACACGAACCGGGGGCAATCGGTCATACGTTTCAAGGAGAGAGAAGCAATGAGGGTTGTCGGTCATGTGATTTGTAGCACCATAGTCAATCAGTCATTTACCTTGGGTAACGACGTGGGCACTACCTGAAGTCGTGACCACAGAGGCAGACGACCGAGAGGAGGTGGGGGTTGAGGAAGATGCATCACCGGAAGGGCGAAGATGAGGATGTTTCTGCCAGCAACGGTCAACAGAATGGCCGGTACGAGCACAGTGAGAGCAGAGGATCCTGGACGAACCGCGCCTGCCTGAGTGGCTGCGGCCACTAGGGGCCCCCCGCTGAGTTTGGTGAGCATAGGAGTCCTGGGAAGGAGGGGAGGACAACAGAGGACGCTGGAGCAGCGAAGTAACAGCGGCAATGCGAGCCGCGGTGGCATCCAAAGTGGGAGACTCCGCCTCACCGAAGATCTGCTGGCGGATCATATCAAAGGATTCGGGAAGGCGGAGAAGATAATAAACAACCAGGAGTTCCTGGAAGTGTTTGTGTTGTTCGGCCAAGTCCGCGGAGAAGGGGCGATTCTGGAGGATCTCTGCGCCAAGAGCCTGAACCTGCTGATAAGCCGCAGCAGGAGACATGGAAGGGCGGGCGAAGAAGTCCGCATATAGAGTATAAATGCGGGACGTCGGGCCCCCCTTCGAATAGAGAGCAGCTAGGTGAAGCCAAGCAGCCTTGACCGTCTGATCATGGCGAATGACGGGAAGACACTCATCAGAAAGGCTGTTGGCCGGCCAAGTGCGTACAAGCGCATCACTTGCATCTCAGTCATCAAATTGAGCAGAGTTAAGAGGAGGAGGGTCATCGGTGAGGTGATGACGCTTGCGCTGAGAGCGTATAAGAAAGGTGAAAGAAACGCTCCAATCTAGATAGTTGGAGCCAACAAGTTTAGAAAGCGTGCCAAGGTTTCCAGAGGGAGTAGGAGTAGGAGGAGGAGGAGCCGCAGGGGTGGTGGACGTATAGATAATGGGGGTGGAGAGACCGGAATTGTCCATAGAGAAGGCAGGAAACCACGTGAATAGAAGAGAAGCCGTGGGGAGAGAAAAAAGAGATAAAGCCGCACGACCTAAGGAGGAGGCCGCGACACGAGAAATAGACCGCAGCGAACAAGGATGAAACCGCAGCGGGCTAAAAAGAAGAAGCTGCAACGACACGGTGGCAGAACACCAGCGGGCAGGAAGCAAACCAAGGCACAGGGAAAGAGGTCGCGCGAACTGAAAGAGGCCGAGCGAACATAGAGAAGAGGAAGCAAAGGACCCGTGAGAACAGGTCGAGAAAAGACCGAAGGAAGTCGCGCGAACAGGGCAGCGACAAGGCAAAGAAGCCGCTTGGACAAAGCCGCGCGGACAGAAGAGCCAAAGACGGAATCAGGTCAAATCGATCGTTGGCTCTGATACCATGTAAAAGTGGCAAACACGCAGCTAACAAACAGGCAGAAATTTGAATAATTGAAAGTTTTATTATCCAAAAAGATATCATTTACAAAGGTATGACGTCCCTTTTATAGAATGGAGGAGAAATGAGAGAGTACAAACAAACAATGTGAGACTAAAAAATTACAGGACTGAGCGGCTAGAAATTAAAGAGACCGCACAGGCCGCGCGGTTAGACAAATGGGCTAACCGCTCGACAACTCCAGCACGAAGAGAACACGCCGCAATAGGAGACCGCTAGACCGCCCGATCTCCAAGCTTCTGAGGGAGACCGTCAGACCGCTCGGACTACAAACAGCAACAGTCTGAACACGATCCTGCTGGAAAGGAACCGCTAGACCGCGCGGTCAACAACCCGCCAGAGTAGACCGTCAGGCCGCCCGGTCTAATACTTCAACATCCACAAAATTTCACAAATAAATATTTTTAAACAAACTTTTCTCTTTTCAGATTTTTTTTTCTTTCACAATTTTTTTCCTCACTTTTTTACTTTTTCTTCTCTTTTTCAAAAATCTTCAGCATATATTATCTTTATAGCACATCCACATATTCACAAAATAATCACCACATCGACACCACAATCATAAAAAATGAATTACAAACTAGAGCTCAAATTTGGGTGTGCGACTAGGATCGTCATTTAGGCTTTGATGAGATAATAGTGGAGCTGAATCAACGGATGGGTAGGCACAACATGACTAACAAGGATAAGGTGTTGGGATGTGAACAAAGCTCAACCAGGTTAAAATGGTCTATATCACACTCGCGCGCTTGACTAACCATGTACCCATGCTTCGAGAGTAGCTTATGGCAAGTGTACAACCCCGTGTTCGGCGAGCAAGGTCACCAAGGGGCGAGTAGATCAGGCTAGGAGCAGCAGGCGAGCTCGGCAGGAGCAGGGGCGAGGCTGAGCTCGACATCCGTCGACCAGAGTTCGTCGATCGGCGACCCCGAGCTCGGCATTCGCCGAGCAGGCTGCGACTCGTGCCCTCGCAGTAGAGCTCGGCAGCGGTAGGCGAGCAGTACATGCCGAGGTGGCCAGAGCTCCCAGCTCGCCTGAGCGTCAGAGGTACTTTTTACTGTTTTACCCCTGCTGGTCTGCCCATAGCCCTTCAAAACAGCGGAGCTTGGCTGTTGGCAGGCCCAGCCAAGGGTTTCCTGGTAATTTCAGGCCAGTTATTTTGGTTATTGGCAGTCCGGGTTTCAAAAAACTATAAATAGGACCCAAGGGGTACCCCAGAGAGCAGGTTTTTCCCGGTGCTCCTCTCCCCAAATTCTCTAAGTGCTTTCTGAGAGTACCTTAGCTCGGCTTCAGGCTAAGGAGGGGAAGCGCTCTGAGATCTTCCGGGTTTGTGGTGGGACCTCCCCGCCGAGCCCTTGGGTCTGTTTCTCCTTGTCTTGTTGTTTCCCTTTCAGGAGCGAAGTAGGCGCGAGACCACCCCTTTCCCCAAGGGCGAGTTCCACAGGAAGCCGGGTTCCGGTTTCAACATTTTGGTGCGGTGAGCGTGGAGCGTGGTCAGCGCAGAAAAGTTTCCGCGAGCTCGATGACGGGACAAGGATCTGACAGGCCGAGCTCGCCGCCCCCCCCCCCCCCCCCCGCCTCTCGCAACGGTGGGAATGTTCGAAGACTTCCGAAACGAGGTGCTGAATCTGGTCAAGTTCGCACTCGGCACGCGGGCCGAGTGCTCGACGCCGGCCAACCAGATCGCGGCCGCCCCCTCATTGGGCGAGGACGCTCCCGGCAGGCGAGCTGGGAAGGAAGTGGCCGAGGAAGGCCGAGGGTGCGAGCTCCCCGGGCGCGAGCTCTTCCCCGGCTCGGCAGGCCGAGGTCGCTTCGGCGAGCTGGGCTCGCGAGACTCGCCAGCTCGCCCAGTGGGAGGAGGGAGTCCTTTCAGCGAGCTGGTCTCTTTAGCTCCAGTTCCAGATGGGTTCAGGGAGCCCGAGATGTCCTATTACACTGGGAAGGGAGACCCGGTACAGCACGTCCAATGGTTCGAGGACGTGGTCTCCATCCGTCAAATGTCGGACGGATTCAAGTGTCGGCTCTTCGCCATCACCCTCCGGGAGAAAGCGAGAGAATGGTTCCACCAGCTACCGGCCAGCTTCATCTATTGCTTCGAGGACTTGCGCCGAGGATTCATGCTGAGATTCACCACTTCGAAGAAGAGGAAGAAGGAGTCCGAGTCCCTGTTTCACATCAAGCAGGGGGTAAACGAGACGTTGGGAAGCTATGTGGACCGATTCCAGGAGGAAGTTGCTCAAGTTCAGGAGATGCCAGGCCATAGTCTGATGATGGCCTTCACCCTAGGCCTGCAGCAGGGCTTCTTCCGGATGGAGCTGAAGAGAGTTCCCCCCTTCTCCTATGAGGAGTTGATGGAAAGGGCGGCGAGAGAGGTTGACGGGGAGGCGTCAAACCCGGAGTTTGCAAGGAAGTTGGCCAGGTGGGCCACAGAGGAGGAGAGGGAGTCGAAGGGAGGAAGAGGTCAGGAGGAGAGAAGAGGGGAGCCCAGGCAGAGGGAGCAGAGGCAGCTCCAAGGGCAGCAGAAGCCGGGGTGGGGGCGTCAGGAGCCCGACCGTCGGCTAGGCTGGAGGCCAGAGTGGCAGGGGCAGGGGCCACAAAGGGGGAACTTTGGAAGGGGTCATTTTCAGGGGAGGCAAGACCAATTCCACCCCCAGGGCTGGAGGCAGGGTCAGAGGCCCCGGCTCCCTGATCAAGAGGAGGCCATGGCCATAGCCTTGGGGGCCAGGAGAGGAGCGTGGAGGAGGAGGAGGAGGGAGGTTAGGGTGGAGCTACCCTATTGCGACTTCCATCAGGAAGAGGGGCACGCAACAGCCACGTGCCCGGAATTCTTGGAGATGAGAGGGAACAGGGAGCGGCAGCAGCAGCAGCAGGAGGCGCGACAGGAAGTGAGGATCGAGGAGGTCCTACCTCGGGCGGAGGAAGATCGGTGTGAAGACCGGGCGGATGTGGGGACCCGAGGAGGGATCGGGATGATCCACGGGGGAGCAGGGATCGAGGCCTCCCGCAAGGCTAGTCTCCACACCATGTACCGGCGAAGCGTCGCCTCTACATCCCAAACCCCGCCACCAGAGGAGAGGATCACCTTCTCCAGGAGTGATCTACCAGACCACGAGGATCCGTTCTGTGATGCGCTGGTCATCAAGACGGCCATCGAGAACTTCACCGTCTCACGGATCCTCGTGGACAACGGGAGTTCCGTCAACGTCGTCTTCAAAAAGGCGTTTGACGCAATGAAGGTGGAGGCGAGAAGGGTGCTGGCCTCGGATGGCCCCCTGTTCGGGTTTTCAGGAGAAAGGAAGGAGGTAGAAGGAGGAGTCTGACTCCATGTCACCTTGGGGGGGCAGTCCCGAAACTGCAAGTTCGTCATTGTGGACGCCCCCAGCAGCTACAGCGCCATCTTTGGAAGGCCCCTGATCAGCGCCTTCCGCTGCGTCCCCTCATCTTTTCATCAATGCTTGAAGTTCAACACCGAGGGGGTCCAAGTCAGGGTTAGGGGAGACCCAAAGGTGGCGCGGGAGTGTTATGTCACTGCTGTGAACACCATCTCTTGGCAGGAGGGAGCCGAGGAGATGGGGCGAAGGATGGAGGAGGTCGAAGAGGAGGCAGAGAGCGAAGAGCCGGGAGAGAAGGGCTGCGCAGAGGAGGCCGCAGGAGGGAGTCTGGAGGAGGTGACCGAGGAGAGGGTCGAGGAGGAGGCGACGGAGGTAGAGGTCCCCGTTCCGGAGGAAAGGGACGCCGAAGGATGGGCAGAGCAATCCAGGCTGGAGGCAGCTGAGGAGGTGGTGGAGCTGGAGGTATTCACCCGGGGAGGGAGAATGGAGAAGGTTCGCGTCAGCGGGGGGCTGACCCCGGAAGACCAGGGCAGGATGCTGGAGTGCATCCAGAAGAACGTGGACATCTTCGCCTGGAACGCCGCGGAGATGCCGGGGGTTGACGCGGATGTGGCCTGCCACCGCCTCAACTTGGACCCGGGGACACGCCCCGTTCAGCAGAAAAAGAGATCCACGGCGGACAAGCTGGCGGAGCCCATCAGGGAGGAGGTGGCGAAGCTTCTCAAAGCTGGCTTCGTGTCCGAAATTCAGTACCCCGGCTGGGTCTCAAACGTTGTGATGGTCAAAAAAGGAGACGGCCGCTGGCGGTTGTGTATCGATTTTTCCCTTCTTAATAAAGCTTGTCCTAAGGACTGTTACCCTTTGCCTCGGATCGACGCGCTGGTTGATTCCGCCGTCGGCTTTTCTGTAATGAGTTTTTTAGATGCCTTTTCAGGTTACCATCAGATCAGGATGCACCCCCCGGACATCAAGGATGTCTCATTCATCACAGGGGACGGCTGCTACTGCTACAAGATGATGCCGTTCGGGCTGAAGAACGCTGGGGCCACCTACCAAAAAATGATGGATAGGGTATTCAAGGAACAGAGGGGGAGGAACTTGGAGGTATATGTAGATGACCTCATGATCAAGAGCCGGGATGTGGACTCCCACCTCCGGGACCTGGAGGAGACCTTCGCCACCCTGCGCAAGTACAAAATGCGGCTGAATCCCCTTAAGTGTGTTTTTGGGGCTAGCCGGGGGAAGTTCTTAGGGCATCTCCTCACCCCCGCGGGGGTCGAGCCGAATCCGGACAAGGTCAAGGCTATCTTGGAGCTGGGATCCCCGCGGAATGCAAAGGAGGTCCAACGGTTGACAGGGAAGCTAGCAGGGCTAAGTCGCTTCCTTTCTCGGGCAGGGGAGAAGTGCTCCCCCT
The DNA here is from genome assembly GCA_039583875.1 of Platanthera guangdongensis. NCBI lineage: Eukaryota > Viridiplantae > Streptophyta > Magnoliopsida > Asparagales > Orchidaceae > Platanthera > Platanthera guangdongensis. The sequence goes on along the minus strand of CM077154.1, from coordinate 90,784,690 downwards.
TCTTCAAGACGCTAAGGGGGGTCAGAGGTTTGAATGGAGCAGGGAATGTGAAGAGGCCTTCCAGGCCCTCAAGGTGCAGTTGACACAGGCTCCGCTGCTCCAAGGGCCGAAGGAGGGGGAGGACCTGTTCTTGTATCTGGGGGTCGGGGCGGAGGCCTTGAGATCGGTCCTGGTTCGAGAAGAGGGGAAGAGACAGCTCCCAGTCTATTATGTGAGCCGGGTCTTGAGGAAGGCCGAGCTCCGGTATCCGATCTTGGAGAAGCTTGCGTTCGCCCTAATCATCTCGGCTCGGAGGCTACGACCCTACTTCCAGGCACACTCAATCCGAGTGGTGACCGACCATCCCCTCCGCAACATCTTTGAGGGGGTGGAGCATTCAGGCAGATTGGCTAAGTGGTCGGTGGAGATGAGCGAGTTCGACTTCTCCTTCGTTCCGCGGCTCTCGATCAAAGCCCAGGCGATGGCCGACTTTCTTGCTGACTATGTGGTTGAAGTGGCGGAAGAAGAACTCACTCGCCCGGCTCCTTGGAAGGTGAGAGTGGATGGAGCATCGGGAAGGCATTCCTTAGGAGTATGAGTGATCCTAGAAAGCCCTCAAGGGACCCGGATCGAGCAGACGGTGGTGGTGCACTTTCCCATTACCAACAACCAGGCCGAGTACGAGGCCGTGATAGCGGGGCTTCGCCTGGCCAGGGAGCTTGGAGTGTCAGATGTGGAGGTCCTCACAGACTCCATGGTAGTAGCCTCGGGGAGTTCCAAACCCTGCGTTCAACAAAGTAAAGGGGGGAACTTTCCAAACTTTCGAGTTCAGGGAAGAGAATGAGGCAAGGGAGCCCAGGTGGGGGGCCCTGCGTTCATCGAAGAAGGGACTTGGCCAAAGTAGTGGTGGTTTTTCTCTCCAAGGGGATCATAGACAAGAAGAAGCTGAGGCACAAGGAACTTTCCAGGACGGGCAGCCAAACTTTCGCCATCCTTGGAGGAGGACATGTGCCCAGGGAAGAGAATCAGGCAAGGATTTCTGGCCCACCCTGGGCCAGGCCAAGGAGATGATCAGTTGCCCCTCTCCAGCTGCAGCCGGCCCAACGGCTCCGTAGCATGGTGGCCCCCCTGGGAATGGATCTGGTTGGGGTCCCCAAGCCAGCGGCCAGAGAAGGTTCCTCCTAGGGGCACAAAGTGGATGGAGGTGAAAGCATCACCAGGAATTTTGTATGGGGGAGACCTGTGCCCCAGGCCATTCGCCCCTCCATCGAAGCTTTTGCGAAGCTTGGGGAGGTTCGCCTCGGTCCATCACCCCTCATGGAGATCGATCTGAAAGGGAGCAAGCTTCCCGCGGCTTGAGGACCACCCCCAACACATGGACCCCCTTCAAACTCTCCCATGGATCCAGTGGTCCAAACGCCGCGAGGTGGCAGCGAAGGAAGACCGTTGGCAGCAGAGAATGAGGAGGAACTCTCTCCACAGGGGAGTATCCGGAGGGGGTAGACAAGAAGAAGCTGAGGCACAAGTCAGCTCAATCCCATACATTGTAAAGGTAGCCTTGGGGTCCTCCTCCAGGACGGGCTGGAGTGGTGAGCTGCTTTTTTCCCTACAGAAAGATTATAATAAATTCCTTCAACCCGTTGTAATTCTCATGGTGGAATGTGATGTATTATGGAGGGATGCTGGCCCGCTGCGATGGTAGTAGTAACCGAGGGTGAAGCGCGAAGGATCTTGGAAGAGGTCCACTCCGGGGAATGTGGACCCCGAGCAGGGAGTCACTCCGGGAGTCGGACCCTAGAAGGGCTCTCACCTAGGATAGTCGATGGTAGTAGTAAGGCAAGGTTATTTCTGGCCCACCCTGGGCCGCTCTCACCTAGGACGCGATGGTAGTAGTAATGGACCCCGAGCAGAATTCGCACTCGGTGTCATCCTTGCCTCGGAGATGTCACAAGTGCCAACTGTTTGACCCCGAGCAGCCCCTCTCCAGCTGCAGCCGATGGTAGTAGTAATGGCCCAATCCCGCTGTCGGCTCCGTAGCATCACGGCCCCATCCCGCTGTGGCCCTTCGCAATCGATGGTGGTATTAGTGGACCCCGAGGGGAGGCTCCCCTATGGCAGAGCCGGAGGGATCTGGTTGGGCCGTTGGCAGGGAGCAAGGGGGAAGGGTCCCCAAGCTCGGGCTCGGCAAACCAGTAATCCAGAAGGGCCAGAGAAGGCTCATCATTTCCTCGGCTGGGAAAGCAGGCCGCGAGCCCGGGTCGCCAAAGACAAGCCAGACCGGGGCGCCTCGCACCCAGGCCCATCACATTGAAAAATTTCTTCTGGGCACAACTGGGTGGCTCTCGAGTAAAGTAGGCGGATAGAAGGCAGAAGGCCGCGCGCGAGGAGGTAATAAGGGCGGAGAAACTCGCCGCGAAATCATGGGGCTGGAACACTCCAACGCTTCGCTCGCGTGCGCGCTCTCATGATCACTCTACTCGCGGAACCGACCTCGAGGTCCGGGAGGCACTCACATACATTTATAACAACGGGATAGAAAAGAACACCGGTATGATCAAAACACTTTCATTTATTTTCACAAAAGTACAGGGATGCCACAGGGGTCAAAAAAGAAAAAAAAAGAAAAATACAAGGCTGTCATGGCCTGCCCCCTCGCCACTGGTCCTCGCCGTCGCCCGGGATCCTGGAGGCTCTTCCCGAACAGGCAGACATCTTCCTTCTCGCTGGGCGGCTCGCCGGAAACAGACTCGGCACAGGTCCCGACGGAGATCTCCCCGCATCCTTCCACCAGCACCCCGGGCCCCATCGCGAGGGTGCACTCGCGGTCTGGATGGAGTTGTCCGCAGTCTCTCCGAGTCCGCCTCGCCGAAGATGCGCGGGCTCTTGTAGGGGAGTGTGGATCATGTCGTGCCCCGGAAGAAGATTCCGCCTGGCGACGCACCTGCGAGGTGCTGGTTCTCCCCTTCAGCTTCGCGTTCGCGCTCTCCACTCGCAAGGAGTGCGCGCAGTCGGACGATCTCCTCCCCTCGCTCGATCGAGCCTGGAGCTCCCCACAGGTCGGCATCCGCGCCTGCGCGCGCAGGCGGTTCTCCTCCCCCAGCCAGTGTTGCGAGCCTGGAGCTCGCCCGCCCCTTGGCATCCTGGAAAAAAGTACTTACGGCACAAAGCTTTCTAAGTAAAAAGTGGTGCGTGGCTTACCAGCCCGCCAGCAGTCTGGGCGAGAAGACTATCCACGATGCCGAGCCGCCTCGCCTGATCGGCAACCTGCTCCTTGGCGAGGTCGCGGGCTTGCTCGGCCTTTTCGAGCTGGTGACTGAGGGCGAAGCTGCGGCGCGCCAGCATGTGGTGCAGCTCCAAAGTCCGCAGGTGGGACTGCAGCCCCTCATGGCCGAGCTGCCGGAGGGTCGCCCTCTTGTAGGCCTCGGCATCCTCCCGACCATAAAGGTCGAAGCCGAGGGCGTAGGCGTGACCGGTGGCGGGCTCGCGGTCGTGCCAGGACGGGTGCAGAGTGGAGACGGAGACTCGATGAGCGAGCTCGTCCCACTGCAGCATGGGCTCGCCCGCGGAATCCTTCCAGCGCGCGCCGAAGTTGAAGAGGGGGTGCTGCTTCGGCGGCGCGCGCTCGCGGGCAGCCCTCTTCGCCGAGGGAGGAGGGGAGATCGCAGCCGAGGAAGAGGGGGCCTTGCCACCCTTTCGGCCCTTGCTGGTCGTCTCCTTCAGCGGGCTCCCCGGGGACGCGTCGGGAGGAGTCTCCGACGAGCTGATGTACTTGTGACTGGACTGATGTTGTTGTTGCCCCCGCGAAGCTAGCAGGGCTCTCCGCATCTTTTTCATCTGACGGGGGCCGGATGGCGGGTTCGACCCCGCGTCCTCAGAACGCCTCTTGCCGGAAGAGGGCTGCGAGAGGGCCGCCTCGTCTCGGCAGGCCGCTGCCGCCGCCCTCTCGCGAGCAAGAGGGTCAGTATCAAGCCCCGGGTCCGCAAAAGGCGGGTTCGCGGGGATTATTCGCTCCCCTGCAGGAAAATACTTGAAACCGTTAGAAAATTCAGATATGATGATGTGCCGAGCTCGCGAGTAGGCGAGCTCGGCAAGATAAGGAGAACATACCTTCGCCAGGCAGAACCGGGGGGAGCGCGTCGAGGCCCCTCCGCAGGAAGGCGACCTCGAAATCTTTGTGGAGGAAGAATTTGTGGAGCTCGGCGTCGTTGCCGGACACGGCCGGCGGGCGGTACACCTCCTCGCCTTTCTGTTGCGGCGAGTAGGGGATGTTGCCGAGATCGCCCTTGATGAAGGCGATCTTGGTCATCCAGGTGTGGTGCTTGTTCGCGATCTCGCGAACTTTGATAAAGGAGCCGCCGAAGTACGCGACCCCGTCCGTCGTCGCCTTATAGGAAAAGAGTTTCCTGAACACTGTCAGGTTGAACTCGATCCTCTCCCGCCGGAGGTAGCTCGCGAACGCCACCATCATGGCGATGGCGTTTGAGTTAAGCTGCGCGGGGACGGCCCCGTAGTATTTCAGGATCTGCCGGATCTCCGGCCACAAGGGAAGCCGCAGCCCCACCTCGAAGTGCGAGATGGGGAAGGCGAGCTCGTCCTTATAGAATGTGTTGATGGCCTCGCCCGGTCCCGGCCTGCGCGCCTCAAAGCCCGGCGGCACATACAGAGCTATGAATTCTGCGAGCTCCTCCTCGCTGGTGTGGCCGTCGAAGAAGCAGTAATCCGCGAAATGCTGCGCGCATTTGGAGCGGCCATCAGCGTCCGGGTTAGTCTTGCCCATGATCGCAGGAAAGAAGCAAAGCGCAGCGCGAGCAGAAGGAAAAAGCAGGGAAGGGAAGCAAAGCAATAAAGACAGTACGGGGGTGGGTGAGGGGGGGGGGGGCTATTTATAGGAAAAGGGATCTGAGGCAGGCTGTCGCATCGACGCATCTCGCCACCCCAGCTCGCCACCCCAGCTCGCCGACTTCCGGCGCATCCCAACTGAGGCTAAGTCAAAACATTACGGCTTTTTATTTAAATAATAATTAAAAATGTCCTAAAAATTATTCATCCCAGCAGGGGAAAGTTCGAAACAGAAAACGGGGCGCGCGAGCAGGGAGGGCACCAGGATGCGAGCGCCGGTCGGCTCGGCAGAGGAGCCCGCAAATTTATCTACCCCGGCCTCGCGATCCCCGCCCCCCAAGCTGCCGCGCGCGGAGAAGCTCGCGGATCCTTCCAGAGTTCCTTTGCGCGACCAAGAGACCGTCATCTATCTCATCCAGGAGTCGGGAAGGAGACATCAACTCGCCAGGCCGGCCGAGGCGTACCTCCTCAGCAAGGCGCGCATAGTCGCGCTGCAGCGTCTCGTTGGCTCCTTGCACCTCGCGCAGACCGCACACCAGCTTCTTGAGGAGCTTGACCTCCCTCCTCGACAGCTCGCCCTGGTCCACCTCCGGACCTAGGTAAGAGTCCAGCGAGCTCGGAGATGGGAGGGGAGAATGGTGGGCTGCCCGCGAGGACTCCTCGGCAGCCGATTGACTGGGAAGGGCTGTAAAGACAGATGTCAGCAGAGCAAAAGTTTGTGAAACACAGAGTTGAGCGAGGCAGACCTGAAGAGCTCGGCAGCTCAAAGGAGATGCGAGGAGGGATGAACCTCAGGTCCTTCCCGCGACCTGGGCCGCGAGCCCCCGGCGAGATGGGCTCGAAGCCCGGGACAGGAATGGATCCCAGGCCCCCCCGGCGGCCGCATCAATTTGCCGAGGAGGGGAGCCAGGTGGTGAAGCTGGCCTCTGCGAGCTCACAGGCAGGATCCCGAAGAGGAACGGCGGATCCCGTGGATGGTTGTCCGGGGGCGAGAGTCGCGAAGTGGCGAGCGTGACCTCGCCTCGCGGCGTAGGGACCCGCGGCGCGGTGCCCCCGTCATCTGGAAGGCCGCCCTGGTCGTCGCCGACAACAACGACCTCCCTATCATTCTCCAGAATAGTTCGAGTAGAAGAGCCGGTCTCGCGAGCCAAAGTGGCCCTCAGGTCGTGGAAGATGGGCTCGGCCGCCTCGGGGAACGGCTTTGTCCTTTTGGAGCTCGGCTCGACAGGGTCAATTTGAGGAACCTTTGCGGGGACCGCCGTCAGCGCGGCAACGCGAGCCGCGGAAGCCTGGCGGGCTCGATCTATGCGCTCTTGAATCTCCTTAGGAAGGGGCATCTTGGCAAGGCAGCAGGGGGAATGGCAGGAGCCAGGCAGCAGAGCAGGTGCATATATATAGCCGCAGGTGGCCCCCACCAGAAGATTCCCTTCAACTCGTCAGCCGGAGCTCGCCGCACACTTCGGGTTGGATGTTTCTTTCCGAGCTTTTTTGACAAGCTCGAAAAGAGCGGGGATTGTGTACAACCCCGTGTTCGGCGAGCAAGGTCACCAAGGGGCGAGTAGATCAGGCTAGGAGCAGCAGGCGAGCTCGGCAGGAGCAGGGGCGAGGCTGAGCTCGGCATCCGTCGACCAGAGTTCGTCGATCGGCGACCCCGAGCTCGGCATTCGTCGAGCAGGCTGCGACTCGCGCCCTCGCAGTAGAGCTCGGCAGCGGTAGGCGAGCAGTACATGCTGAGGTGGCCAGAGCTCCCAGCTCGCCTGGGCGTCAGAGGTACTTTTTACTGTTTTACCCCTGCTGGTCTGCCCATAGCCCTTCAAAACAGCTGAGCTTGGCTGTTGGCAGACCCAGCCAACGGTTTCCTGATAATTTCAGGCCAGTTATTTTGGTTATTGGCAGTCCGGGTTTCAAAAAACTATAAATAGGACCCAAGGGGTACCCCAGAGAGCAGGTTTTTCCCGGTGCTCCTCTCCCCAAATTCTCTAAGTGCTTTCTGAGGGTACCTTAGCTCGGCTTCAGGCTAAGGAGGGGAAGCGCTCTGAGATCTTCCGGGTTTGTGGTGGGACCTCCCCGCCGAGCCCTTGGGTCTGTTTCTCCTTGTCTTGTTGTTTCCCTTGCAGGAGCGAAGTAGGCGCGAGACCACCCCTTTCCCCAAGGGCGAGTTCCACAGGAAGCCGGGTTCCGGTTTCAACAGCAAGTTCTTTGCCACTGAGAGAGATTAACCTTCCTCCCGACTCGAGCAATACGAGGCTTACGAACGCCTACACACATTCATACGCTATCATTTGATTCACATCAGATTCATTAATTTTGAGTGGAGTAAACAATATTCACGCTTATAGAAAAATATAAACTAAAAGCATAAAAAGAAATTGAATCTACACAAATTTCAATGTGAGACGTGAGCACTTGACTAGGAGTACTGCAGGAGTCAACATTTTACTCTGCCTCACAATCCTAAGCCAACACGGTGATTTTTAAATCACGCGCGAAAGAATGAGCAAGCTCGTCACATGCTAATGATTAAGCACGCATTCGAGTGGGTGCAGTGGTGTGCAAAGAATATGAGCAATGATAAAATGAAATGAAAAAAAAAGTACTTCTAACATGTTGTGCAATGCACGTGCACAAGCAACAAACGATAACACCCCCTCCTCCAGACTTAGTCTATAAACAATATGAGCAAGATAAACATGAAAACTAAATAATAGAACTGAGGCACAAAATTGAGCATAACAAAAGATTGACATTAAATTTGAAAGAGGATCCAAGCCCGCTAACAAAACATCTCCAAACCTGCAAGAAAAAGCATTGGCACGACAAAAGAAAAGGCAATAAAAAGCGTTAGATAAAATATGAAATCAGCAACCTGGGTTGTCTCCCAAAAGCGCTTTTGTTTACCGTTCTTAAAGTGGGTCAAATACCTGTATTAGCAATTTTAAAATAGAGTTTCTAGCAATGTTTAACATGAATAAAAATAACACAGAACTGCCATGACAAAAAGAACACAGCCAAGGCACAAAAAGAACACAAACAAAGATCGGAGAACAATCACGAATCAGCTATACAATGACTTGTGGTGGTTCTCCCCCGCCACGTGAAATGGGAAGAGGTGAAAGTTTTAGGGTCCAAAGGAAATTTGCCTCTTGCCCCTAACCTCCTCACGTCGAAGGGTAACAGAACGAGCAGCGAGCAACAATCTTTCACGTTTTAGTTTTTCCACAATGGGAGAGCGCCAATGAACATTAACCGCATGATCAGACACGATCTTTCTCGCAAGAGGGGCAGCAGGGGGCATCATGTCTTCACCCACCACGGGTTCCTAGAGTACAAAAGCGTCTCTCTCGAGCTCATGCGTTTGAGTAACCTTAGGTTGATCGATTAAGACCTCTCGGCCAGTCGAAACCCCTAAGCTTGCTTTAGGCGTTGAATCTCTCTATTGGATTTGACTCCAATCCGGAAGATTTATGTCGTCTTCTCTTGAGTAGTGCAATCAACTTCTTTTATCTTTGAGCGATCTACTCGTATCCGCAACCTCTCGGTCATTTAAGATACAGATCTAGGATCGAAGAACATATCCGCGAAATATGAATTCGATACGATAAAAATCAAAGATAAATCGTTAGTGAGTAAAGTAAAAAAACTTGACATTTTTAATAATGTTGAAATCTTATTTTATTTCAAGGTTTATCATGATCAAGTGCTAAAAGAAGTTTAGCTACTAAGCATGATGAAGAAATTACATAATAAAAAGGGCGAGAACATGATTACTAACAAGAAAGTAATTGAATTAAATACAATGAAAGCTAAACTAAACTATGAATCTGAAAATTACATAAAGAAAATGCAGTAAAACATGGAAATAAACGACAAAAACTACTCCTAGATGTCTTCCCTCGATGATCTCCAACTTCTGGCTTTGTCTGATATTTATAGGAATTTTTCTGGAAGGTCACGCCCTAGGTCACGCCCGTGACCTAGGGCGTGTAATGCTCGGAAACTGCTGTCTTTAAAGCTCGGGAACGTTGGAGGAAAACGGCCAAAAGTGTCGTTCTGCAGGTCACGCCCCTAGGTCACCCCCGTGACCTAGGGCGTGTCAAGTCTGTTACAGGAAACGGAGGGAACTCGAAACGGCGGGAAATAACTTTGGCTGTTACTGAAGGGTCACCCCCTTGGTCACGCCCGTGATCTAGGGCGTGTAAGCCGAAAACTGACTGGATCTGAAACTGGCGACATTAAGCGTGGCACGCCTGGACGTCACGCCTGAATGCCACGCCCGTGACCGGGGCGTGTAGGCCGAAAATGGTCTAGAACTGACTTCTGGCATCCGTCTGCTGGTCACGCCTGCTATCACGCCCGTGACCCAAAGGTCACACTCGTGACATGGGCGTGTAACTTTAATCCGACGTGGAATGTACTCTGGAGCTTCCTTTATGGGTCACGACCACCTGTCACGCCCGTGACCTGAGGGTCAAGCCCGTGTACGGGGCATGTTCTTGAGATTTTTTTAGCTTTTCTCTGTTTCATCTCCTGATTAGTTCTACAAGCTCCAATTTGCTATTAGCAGCCCAAATTAACATGTAATAAGAAAACAAAGGAATTAATATAAATATTAATAAAAATTAAATAGAAACATAACTATTTATTAAATAAAAACTATATAAAAACTACTAAAAATAATGACTTATCAAATACCCTCATACTTAAGCTTTTGTTATTTCAGAGCAAAACTATGAGAAGTAGTTATAAGAAATTAATATATTTTTTTAATTAAACTAAAAATTTATTAAATCAAAATAAAGTTAAAAGTAAAATTTACTGATTTAAAAGTAAGTCCTAAAATATGAAATTAAAATGTGAATAGCCAAATATATTTAGCAAAATTTTCAAATATAAATTAATTAGACTTCAAAATTAAGTACTTAGCAAACAAATTTATATTTAGAATTATTAACACTTTTTTTAACTAAAAAGAAACTTAAAAAAAATTTAAACTACTACTTATGTTCTCTTAGAATTTTAATTTAATTTTAAAGCAATTATATTGGCTATTGGGTTTTGGGAATAAGGAAATTGAAGAGATATTAGATTGGGGGTGATGAATTTTATCCTCTCACCCCACAAATTTTTTTCCTTTTTGATATATTTATTTTTTCTCTTCAAATAAAAACCAAACTGCTTAGGAGTAATGAATTTTATGCTCTTACTCCTTTTTTTATGGGGCTGCATATGTGTACCAAGAAATACTTGATTCCCATGACATATCATCTAACCAAAACGAAAAAAATTTCATATGCGTACCAAGGGATAATGAATTTTATCCCCTTATCCCCGTGACATATGAGCTAACAAGAAAATAAAAAACAAGGGAAAGGCTTAACAAATTTAGATTAAATTAAAAAACTGAGAGAGCAACTATAGTGAATTAAATTTTCCTAAAAATCTTAAAGCATAAAGTGAATATGATTAAAACCTAGAAATTGTTAATCTAAGTACTACAAAATTGAAACTAATTAAAATAAAAGAGAAAATGGGTTAAATAGTTCACTCTAAACAATTTTAATTCATAAAATATTTCTTAAAATCAAATCACCTAAAAATTAAATTCAACTAACTATGATAAAATAAAATATTAGAAAATAAAAAATTATAGAAATTCTTATAAATTAACTCAAAATAAATTTCTGAAAAGTCACAAAAATTTAGGCAGGGATTTATTTTTTTGTATTTTCTTTTTTTCTATTTTTGTGTATTTTTTTGGTTAAAATAAAATAAAAAAAGGAAAAAAAAATTAAGATTTTTTAATTTGTTTTTTGAAATTTGTAATAAAAAATGATAAAGAAGGCCATGTAAGGGGGGAAAAAGTAATAATGTTTATATATTTTAAAAAATAAAGTAAAATGCAAGGATAAACAAGGGGTGTCTCCCAAGAGCGCTTTTCTTTTTCCCGTCTTTAAGCTAGACAGTTCGGGTTAGGAGAAAAAAAAATAAAAATTGAGGTGAACGGACAACTCCCTTAATTCGCGCTTTGGCGAAGATGTCAAAGTCGCTCGCCCGACCACTCCTCCGCTTTGTTCTTGATTTTTCTTCTTTGGACATGCGACTTGAAAATGTAGATTCAAATCACCTCTACATACCTGAGGTGATTTGAATCTTTGTAGATGAGCGTCAAATGGATCGGGGACAACTTTGTATTGCAACGGCTCATCTTCTTCCTGAAACTCGTTAGTGAAAGAAAAATCAAGAATAAGCGCGTCAGAAAAATCTTCGTAAGGAGGAGGTTTTTGCGAAGTTTTAAGATTAGGCTTCGGTTGTTTATCTTCTAAAATGAAATTGTTATCTAAAAATTCATATAAAGAAATATTATCGGACACCTCATTTTTATGAATTTTAAATTCTAAATAATTAGAAATGGTGCTTGAAAATTCATGAAAGTAAGAATCGGGTGTAGTAGAAGAAGAAACATGTTCTTCTAATTCACCCGGTGTGCCCATAATTTTAAAATATTCTTGATATAATAATTCTTCTTCCTTTTCCGAATAAGACACTATGGGGACACATGAAGATTCATGTTCCTCCATAGGTGAAATATTCAAAGTTGGAGAAGTATTATTAGAAAACGTAATAATTTCTTCTAATTTTTGGGAAGGAACAACTAGAAATTGTGTAAATTCCCCAAAATTAGAAGAAGAAGAAGTGTGCTATGTGATAAAAGAAGAATAAAAATTCGGATCTAAATAATTATTCTCATAACTCGGGGAAATTTCCGGTTGACCTTGTGAACAGGGAAAATTAATATCCGAGGTGGAAGAAAGATTATTTAGATTTGAAAAAGTATTCTCGTTAAGACTTGAAAAGTATTCTCGGTAAGACTTGAAAAAGTATTTTCATGAATATTAGTTAAATCGGAAAAATTATTTTCATGAAAATATGAAGAAGAATTAGCATCAAAATGAGAATAATTATTAATTACAAAATTATTTTCATAACAAAATTTTTGATAATAATAATAACAATTATCACTTTGATGAGGAACACCTCAATAAGAACAAGAAATTTGGCGCTGTCTTGCGACTTGCAAAAGATTAATTTTATGTGTTAGCTCGGCAACCTTAGCGGCCAATGAAGATGTTAGAATTAGGTAAAACCGATATATTTCATTATAACAAGCACCCCATCTTATATAGTGAGGGAAGAATACAAGGCTAAAAGCACACAAGAAAATACAACTAAATATAAATTCTAACACTCCCCCTCAAGTTGGGCATGTTATATTTCTCATGCCCAACTTGTCAATCAAGCCATAGTGAAGATTTGCCCCAAGACTCTTTGTAAGAATATCTGCAAGTTGGCCCTCTGAGGGAACAAAGGGAATACATATGATCTTCTTCTCAATGTGTTCCTTAATGAAATGTCTGTTCACCTCAATGTGTTTTGTGCGATCATGCTGAACAGGATTGTTGGCAATGCTAATGACAGCCTTGTTGTCGCAGTACAACCGAATATGAGCAGTTTCACTCAACCCCAGATCACTCATGAGGGAGCGCAGCCAGAGTCCTTCACAAATGCCATGTGTCATGGCACGAAATTCTGCTTCAGCACTAGACCTGGAGACGACTTGTTGCTTCTTGCTTCTCCAAGTGACAAGATTCCCCCCAATAAACGAACAATACCCAGACGTGGATCGTCTATCTTCAACACTTCCTGCCCAGTCAGCATCAGTATAAACTTCGATCTTCAGGTCAGAATTGGAGGTGAAAAGGATTCCTCTTACAGGTGAAGTTTTCAAGTATCTCAAGATCCGATGGGCAGCATCAAGATGTCTGGCCCTCGGAGAGTGCATGTATTGACTCACAACTCCAACGGCGTAAGCAATGTCGGGTCGAGTATGAGACAAGTAGATCAATCTCCCTACAAGTCTTTGATAACCTTTAACATCTTCTATAAGATCGCCATCATTTTTTCCAAGATTGTGGTTAACCTCCATGTGAGTGTCAGCATGTCTACACCCACTCAGACCCGTTTGTTCTAAGAGATCAAGAATGTACTTCCGTTGAGAGATGAGTATGCCGTTCTTAGATCTGACAACTTCAATACCCAGAAAATACTTCAGTTTGCCAAGATCTTTCACCTCAAATTCTTGTGCCAAGTGTTTCCTTAAGGCTTTTACTTCATCAATGTCATTCCCTGTAATAATGATGTCATCAACATAGACTATTAAAATTGTTACAATGTTGGCCCTCTTTTTGATAAACAGAGTATGATCAGCATGACTTTGTTTGTACCCCAGGGAGACCATGGCGCTATGGAACCGTCCAAACCACGCCCTTGGGGATTGCTTCAGGCCGTAGAGAGTCTTCTTCAATTTGCAAACTTTTCCATCTGAACCCTGAGAGATAAAACCGGGTGGAAGGGACATGTACACTTCTTCTTCCAAATTGCCATGAAGGAAGGCATTTTTAACATCCAATTGGATGAGATCCCAACCCTTGCATGCAGCACATGACAGCAGGACCCGAATAGAATTCATTTTTGCCACAGCAGCAAAGGTTTCTTGATAGTCAATGCCAAGAGTGTGAGTATACCCTCTCGCCACTAATCTTGCCTTGAAACGTACCACTATGCCTTTGGAATTTTGTTTGACCGCAAAGACCCACTTACAACCAACAGTTTTCTTCCCATGTGGAAGGGTGGTTAAGTCCCAAGTATTATTCTTCTCCAAAGCTACCATTTCTTCTACCATTGCCCTTTTCCAATCAGGATGTTCAAGTGCCTCCTGCCAGGTAGATGGAAGAGAGACCGAAGCAAGGGACGACACAAACCCTTTATAAGAGGGAGTCAGCGTATCATAGGAAACATATTGATATATAGGGTGTTGAGTACTCAACCGGATACCTTCATGGAGGGAGAGATCCTCTGACAGAGTTGGCATAGGGTCTGGGAGCATGGGATTAGCCGTTGTGTGCTGACCTTTACGCCGTCGGGTGTAAACCTGTATGGGACGAGTAGGCGGAGGAGAAGAGATAACGGGAGGAGCAACGGGAGAAACAGTGGGATGATCAACCGGAGAAATAACCGCTATGATATTCTCGCTAGAGGGAGGAATCGGAAGGGAGAAGGTAGGAGAACTCACTTCAACAGCAGGCTCCCCCTGAAGTGAGGGAGCATAATAAGGAGTAGAATCACGAAAAGTAACGTCAGCAGATACAAGTGTCCGACGAGTAGGAGGGTGATAACATTTATACCCCTTTTGAGTAGGAGAATAACCAATGAAGACACACTTGAGGGCGCGGGGGTCGAGTTTAGACCTCCCAGGAGAGGGAATGTGGACAAAGCACGTACTCCCAAATATGCGAGGAGGAAGAGAGGATGTCGGAGAAAGAGGAGAGGATGTGGTAGAGAGGGGGGAGGACGCAGGCGGGGCGAGCGGCGGACAGAAGCGGGCGCAGGCGAGGCGAGCGGCGGACAGGCGCAGCGAGGCGAGCGGGCGAGCGGGCTAGGTTACGCCGGCTCTGATACCATATTAGAATTAGGTAAAACCGATATATTTCATTATAACAAGCACCCCCTCTTATATAGTGAGGGGAGAATACAAGGCTAAAAGCACACCAGAAAATACAACTAAATATAAATTTTAACAGAAGATAACATTTTTTGTAAGACAGAAAATAAAAACAACCGTTACATAATAGAAATGAATTTAAAAATAAAAAGAAAAAGAATTAAGGTAGAGAAGAAGAATGATAAAAGTAATAAAATTTGCGTTTTCAAAATATCGACAAAAAAAATCCCCGGCAACGACGCCAAAAATTGATGAAGAATTTATATAGTTTTATAAATATATCCAAACTATAATCCCAAATAGGCAAGTGTACCTATCGAAATATAGTATAGGAAATGTCGTATTAGACTTGGGGCCCGTTGAGTACTTCTACTCACGTAAATTAATATTATTTTATCGAAATATAAATAGAAAGTAAATTAAAAGTAAAGCTAGAAAACAAAATAAAAGATAGCACTTGATCCAGAATCCTCTTGGATTAAAATGAACCTTTATGAACATAAAGTAAACAAGACTCTTAAATTGCTCACTCGACCGTGAAGGTTCCTAGAGTACAAAAGCGTCTTTCTCGAGCTCATGCTTTTGACTAACCTTAGGTTGATCGATTAAGATCTCTCGGTCAGTCGAAACCCCTAAGCTTGCTTTAGGCGGTGAACCCCTCTATTGGATTTGACTTCATTCCGGAAGATTTATGTTGTCCTCTCTCGAGAAGTGCAATCAACTCCTTTTATCTTTGAGCGATCTACTCGTGTACGCAACCTCTCGGTCATTTAAGATACGGATCTATGATCGAAGAACATATCCGCGAAATATGAATTCGATACGATAAAAATCAAAGATAAATCGTGAGTGACTAAAGTAAAGAACTTGACATTTTTAATAAAGTTGAAAAACTTATTTTATTCCAAGGTTCATCATGATCAAGTGCTAAAAGAAGTTTAGCTACTAAGCATGATGAAGAAATTACGTAATAAGAAGGGCGAGAACATGATTACTAACAAGAAAGTAATTGAATTAAACACAATGATAGCTAAACTAAACTATGAAGCTGAAAATTACATAAAGAAAATGCAGCAAAACTGGGAAATAAACGACTAAAACTACTCCTAGATGCCTTCCCTCGATGATCTCCAGCTCCTGGCTTTGTCTGGTATTTATAGGATTTTTCTGGAAGGTCACGCCCGTGACCTAGGGCGCGTAAGGTTCGGAAACTGCTGTCTTAAAAGCCCAGGAACGTTGGAGAAAAACCGCCAAAAGTGTCGTTCTGCGGATCACGCCCCTAGGTCACGCCCGTGACCTAGGGCGTGTCAAGTCTGTTTCAGGAAACGGCGGGAACTCGAAACGACGGGAAATAACTCTGGCTGTTACTGAAGGGTCATGCCCGTGACCTAGGGCGTGTAAGCCGAAAACTGACTGGATCTGAAACTGGCGACATTAAGCGCGACACGCCTGGACGTCACGCCTGAATGCCACGCCCGTGACCTGAAGGTCATGCCCGTGACCGGGGCGTGTAGGCCGAAAATGGTCTGGAACTGACTTCTGGCCTCCGTCTGCTGGTCACGCCTGGTGTCACGCCCGTGACCCAAAGGTAACATCCGTGACATGGGCGTGTAACTTTAATCCGACGTGGAATGTACTCTGGAGCTTCCTTTATGGGTCACGGCCACCTGTCACGCCTGTGACCTGAGGGTCACGCCCGTGAACGGGGCGTGTTCTTGAGATTTTTCCAGCTTTTCTCCGTTTCATCTCCTGATCAGTTCTACAAGCTCCAATTTGCTATTAGCAGCCCAGATTAGCCTGTAATAAGAAAATAAATGAACTAATACAAATATTAATAAAAACTAAATGTAAACATAACTATTTATTAAATAAAAACTACTAAAAATAATGACTTACCAACGAACTTGCCGCTCCATCGCACAACTCCACGGCATTGCCGCCTTCCTCCTCCTCGACAATATCATTTGTAAGATCCACAACCACTTCTAACTCAACATTTGCATTACTCCTTCCCTTCTCATCATCATCCACATTCTTCATCAACTTTACAGCCTAGACCTGCACTCAACATCACTCAAAAGTCAAATCAGAAATAACAACAGGTAAATCAGGATTTTCCAACGGATCGCCGAGAACTTTGAACATAGCGGGCGGACTGGGATGATGTGCTCCCTTGGATGTCAGGGTCAAACAACCATCAGCAATATGGAGAGTGGCGACTCTCTCTTTCAAGAATGGGACACCCAAAATTGGAATGGACTTGTTCCCCATGGGTCCCACCACTTGAAAGTTAGTGACTACTGATGTGTCATCCACTATGACCTCGACTTCTTTAACTTCTTCAGTTATCACAACTGATCCATTAGTAAGCACGAGAGAAGTCCGATCATCAACATTGATATTCAACTTGAGTTTCTCAACGTCTTGCAGGGCAAGAACATTGTGTGATGATCCAGAATTACATAACGCAGCAGTATTAACATCGTTGATCTTGCACTCGACAACAAAATCGCCCTCACGGCAACCATCCGACTCAGCTAAGCTCTTTCCCTGTTCTTGTGGATTCTTTTCAGTGGTACTGGGGAGAGCACCCTGAGCTCGATCAGATAGCGCTTAGGCCAACTGGCCTAGTTCCATCTCCAAGTTTACCATGGAAGCGGTCTAGTTGGCCATATTCGATTGGGTCATATCAACGAACTTCTCCATCATTTCTTCAAGTGCACTCTTTCTTTGCACAGGAGCACCCTGAGTATAATCCGGTTGCGGCGGCCTCGGTTGGCTTCCGGAAGCTTGAGCATCAAATTGATGTTGGCCCGATTGCCATCGTTGGCCTGCGGCATTTTAGTTCCAAAAAATATTTAGGTGGTTTCTCACATCCGAGTTATACGCATTGGAGAACAGCACAACACGATTTTGATTACTAACAAAATTAACACACTCTTCTACATTCAAATTCGAAAAATCCGAAGATAGCTCATCAGCGAGGCACTCATAAGCATGATGCCCAGGGTTACCGCAACCTTGGCATGAGATAGCCATCACTTGAGCAAAAGTAAAGGCGGGCCTCTTCAGCAATGCAATATTCTCCAGTGGTGATTGTGTCGCTTCAGCTGGGAGCACAGTATTGTTCACTTCAAATAATCCCCTTGTACTTCTCGAGGTGTTTTTACCGGCTGTCCAAAAAGAACTGTGAGAGGCAGTATCCTGAAGGATCCTGAGTGCGTCCTCAGGAGTATGATTCATTAGTGTTCCTCCAGTAGCAGCATCAATCATAGCCATGTAGTTCGGATCGATGGCAAAGTAAAAATTTCAACCAAATCCCACGTTTGGAACTCGTGTTAAGGGCACTTTCGCAAGAGGTCCGTAAATCTCTCTCACGCCTCTATGAGGGTCTCTTGATCTTATTGACGGAAGGTGGCAATATCTTGCCTCATGCTGACGACTCTATCCACCGGGTGGAATTTGGCCAAGAATCTAGATGACAATGCATCCCAGGTCGCAGCGGCTACTGGAGGGATTGTGTGGAGCCATGCTTTAGCCTTGTCCCTAAGCGAAAAGGGAAACAACCTCAACTTTACTGTATCATCTGAGATACCAACATACCGGAACGTCTCGCAAATTTCGGAGAATTCGGCCAGGTGAAAATGGGGATCCTCACTTGCCATTTCCGGGAATTGAGCATTGTTGCGGATGATATTCAGGATAGTCGGCTTGATTTCAAACTAATTATTAGTAATAGCCAGGCCAAACCCAGGATACACACTCCCAATAGTGGGAGTGATGTAATCACGCATTGTCCGGGGCCTTGGCCGGACTACATCCTGCTCATCAGCAACTTGCCCAACCTGGGGTGCATCCTCTTCCCCTTGTTAATCTCATTAATTCTATTCTTGTCCATGCTAGCAGCAGTATGGCGGCGTGCACGCAGCGTCCGCTCTATTTCAGTGTCAAACTCAAGAATATCACTAGGGACACGCCCCTGCATAAACTTGCAAAAAAAAACAAAAAACAAGAACAACAACCCTTATAACAATGTTCTTAACAAAAGATTCACACACGCTTGCGCTCCCCGGCAACGACGTCAAATACTTGATACTCGTTCGGCAAGTGCATCAGTCGCTCAAGTAATAAAAATGAAAGGTTATCTTCAAGAATCGGTTTCTTGAGGAACGCAGAGTGAGCGCGTGATTCGATTCCTTAGAAAATTAATTATAAAGGTAAAAAAAACACGGGGCTTGGTTTGATGAGTGAACGAAAAGAAAACACTAAAATTACTAGTGCGGGTCGTCTTCACTGCTTCGCAAGGTGGATGGAAGGGAAGGCTAGCGGAGGGAATTGCTCGATTAGGTAGAATGAGGGTTTACACAACCATTCACAAACAACCAAATATTCGAAGAGAAATACACTACAAACGGAGAGGAGGGAAGATTATAACCGGAGCACGAAGACTCATCCAAGTTTCACAGCCGGAATCGAGGGTTGTCAAGCCTCGTCCGAGCTCGGACTTCAACTATCGTCCGGGGTCCAGAAGAGCTGTCACTTTCTTCCACTATACCCGTCTTATTCGTCAATAGCCTTCAATCACGACCTTCGTCGGAGAACTCTCCGCGACGGCAAGAAATCCCTAGGAACGGATCTTGGGAGCTTGCGGATGATGGTGGAGGCCGAGAGGAAGCTCTAGCATGAGTTTTGAGAGAAAAGCGTGGTCGGAGCTCCTCGAGATGATGGTCCGAGGTGGTGCGATTTGGTCTCGCACGGGCAAAATAGCCCGTGCGCGAGTAAATCGCACGGCCCGGGGAAGATCGCCAGAAACCAAAGTTGTAGGTATCGCACGGTCGCGCCAATCTTGCGTGAAGAGGATCGTACAACCGTGTGATTTCTACAGGGAAGAACTAGGACTGCATTGGAGATCTACTCACCTGCACTGCAAACAACATCTGGGAACACAACTCCAGCACACATAAACAAAGGAAATAACAACATAAAACAAGCTAGGGAGCACTATGTGCTTACCCCCAGGAAAAGTGCGCAATTGCACACCACAACAGGCCTAAAAGTGCATTGTGTGTGCAATTAGAAAAAGAGAAATATGAGCAATAAAGACCCAAAAGTGTAGTGCACGTGTGTGAAAACTAGCCCAGATGAGTCTACAAAACACTATAAATATCAGACTTCTCCGTACACACGTCATCATCATTGCAATATCAATAGCCTTTTTTTAGCACGCTGCACAGCAAGGTCTGTAGTAGGTGGTTGATGCTGAATTCATGCCTCAACTAAGGTTTTGGACTGCACAACAACGGAGGTTAGGTCGTCAGCAACTCCTGAGTTGAGAGATTGAAGGTTCGTAATGATGTCAAATAGATGTTGAAGGATGTCCTTGCCTGAATAGAGGAAATGCAGTTCCTCCCACATAGCCTCGGTCGTCTCATGATACATGGTTGTACGATAAGGTTTATCATCTAGGGAGTTGAGGATTAATGCCTGAACACGATCATCATCTCAAAGCCAGTCATCAGTGGGCGCAGAAGGGATATCCTTAGTTAGATGATGTAAAAGCCCCTTGGTCTGAAGAACACGACGAACTGAGTGTACTCACTCAACAAAATTCTTCTTCCCACTAAGAGAAATAGTGGTGGTCTGAAGCTCATCACGAACTTCGATAGGAGTCACAACACGAGCAGGAAGGGGCGGAGCGTTAGTCGACGCCATGAAACTTTCTCAGGTGGCTAGGAGAGCAATAGAAATAACGTAAAGAGCAGTCAAACTACACTTTGCAGCGGGTAGACAAAGGAGTTGCGGCTAGACAAAGCGGGTAGATGGTGGCAAGATATGCACAAAGCAGAGCACTGTTGATCCTGCGGACTGAGGGCACCTTGTTGCGGCTTGTGAAAAGAGAGAAGCAGCGGTTAAATCCTTGCGGACAGTGCACACCGGCGGCGGCTAAGAACTTTTGACAAACAAAGAGACCAGCGAGCATGACGGCTTGCCACGACCCACTCGCGTGTACACCCGCAGGAGGCGGTGATCCGCTACCCGGATGGGCGATCGAAGTCCATGATCGCGTCCGGCTGCCCGACTTCTGCGACTTTCATGTTTTGTGTTTTTTGTTTGGATGTGTATTCAACCCCCGATCGGACCAAACATTGTGAGTCGTCCGATCGGGGTAGTTTTATTTATTTTTGTATTGTGTAAGGGTGTTGCTGGTTCGGTGGGGGGATGCATCGGTTCACCCCTAGGGTTATAAAACCCGGTGGTTTTGATTGTGGGGGGCATCGAATGTTTACAAAGAACTTTGCAACCGCTCGGTCTTGAAGGAGCGAGTCGTTCTTCCTCCGCCTTGCCTGGTGCGACGCCAGCAACCTGCCTCCTCCCTATTCTCTATTTCCGGTAAACCTCCACCCTACCCTCCACCTTCCTCCTTCCCCTCTTTCCTGTGCAGCCCGCCTCCATTCCGATCCCGTGCAGCCCGCGCCCATCCCGAGCCCGCCTCCTCCTTCCCCCATTTTCGGTAAACCCCCACCTTCTCCTCCGCCTTCCTCCTCCTTCCCCTCTTTCCCGTGCAGCCAGCCCCCATCCCGAGCCCTCCTCCTCCCTCTTCCCCCATTTTCGGTAAACCCCCACTTTCCCCCTCCGCCTTCCTCCCTCTTCCCCTCTTTCCCGTGCAGCCAGCCCCCGTCCCGAGCCCACCTCCTCCCTCTTCCCCATTTCCGCAACCTCCACCTCTTCCCCACCCCGAAAACCCCACACTCCCCTCCAGCAACTTCCCAAAGCCTCCACCCATTCCCATCCTCTCTCACTATTGCCGCCAGTCAACCGCTACAGCAGCCTCAACACCCACCGTCGCCGCCGCTTACACGTGTGAACCGTGGTAACAGTTATTGTTCCTTTATTAGTTGTTTATTTGGCACCTGTACTTTGTGTTGGATTTTGCTTCATTACTATTAGTATTGTCCACTATATGACTTGCAGGGCCTCTTCTGCATATGCTTAATTATTTGCACCTCTAATAAAATACAGTTGATGCTTGTTCCCTTGTTTAATAATTTGTAAACGTGTGTCTCTGCTAATTTACATAATATAAACTACTGGTTTTAATTTGAGCGGATGCATTAGCCCTTCTCTGCATTTTACCTTAGGCCACATTAGCGCGTCCACTGTGTTTGTCTTACCACTGCATCAAATTGGTATTAGCACTAGGTTAGGGTCATTGCATGTTACGTAGTGGTAGGGATTTTCGTCAGTCGATGTCTAATCACTCACCCCGATGATAGGACGCTAGCTCTCAGACAGACATGACTCCCGCGGAATTCCAAAGGCTTGTCTCGATCGATTTGATCGAATGGGTGCCCAGTTTGACACACTTCGAGGTGATGTTGCCAGGGTCAGCACGAGGGTCGGCCAGTTGGAAATGCCTAGAGGACGAGAGCCACCTCCTCCTGATGAGGAGCCTCTCGAAGAACCTCAAGATGTCACACCGCGTCCCGAGAGACGGGGTAGAGATGTCCCTCGCCGAGATCCACCTCCTAGAGGAAATTATCGTCGTGGGTATGAGAATCGAAGAGACCCAGGGAGAAATCAACAACCAGCTGATGAACCTCGCCCACCCCCACTTCGTTGTAGAGGATGAGCACGATATGACTATGATGAGGATGATGAGTACGGTGACTTCCGTGAGCCTCGTCATGGCATGACCCCAGAAAAGGATGACATAACCTGTCGGATCCGTATTGATGCTCACACCTTCGATGGTCACCTAGACCCGAGGGCATTTAGTGACTGGCTCATGGATATGGATCACTATTTCGACTGGTTTGACATGAGTGATGAGAGACGCATCTGATTCGCAAAGATGAAACTGATTGTCCAGGCGAAAATTTATTGGTCAAGTTTAGAGAGGTCACTTGAGCGGGATGGTTATTACCCCGTCACCCGGTGGGATGAGATGAAGCAGCGCTTACAGGATTAATAACTTCCCGCTTCATATCGAAATCAACTCTTAGACCAGTTATACGTGTTGCGTCAGGGGACTCACCGTTGCTGATTACATGTCTCGATTCGACGAACTCGTAGTTCGTAGCGACATTTGGGAAGAACCTATCGCCACTGCTTCACGTTTTCGGGCAGGCCTTCCAGCGGATATCCGAAGGGAATTGATTCCCCATAGGATGGAGATAGTTGAGCAGGTCTTTCAACTTGCCCTGGAATATGAGCAGTACTTGCGCTCAGCCAGCCCTAGACAGGCGTCCACTAGACCCGATGCTCCCACATTTAGGAAGCCCGCCCCTGCCACGACTCCTGCCACCCCTCGCGCTCCCTCCGACGCGACAGGGAAGACTATTGTTCCTGGGGGCCCCAAACCGGGGGGCGTCCAATGCTATCGTTGTGCCGGCAGGGGTCATTTTGCAGCACAGTGCCCTACCAGGAACTTGCTGATTGAAGATTCGGGCGAGCCCAACAATGAGGCCGAGGATGTCACCGCTGAGGATGTTTTGGTGGTTGAGGAAGGATGGAAGAGCGATGCTGAGCGATCACTAGAAGTTGGAGTCCTTCGCCGCATCCTTCACACCCCACGTGCGGAGGAGGATTGGCGCCGCACCACTATCTTTTATACGTACTTCCCAAATGCAGGTGGACCCTGCAAGCTCGCTATCGATAGTGGTAGTTGCGTGAATATTATTGCAAGGAAAGGATTGGAGAGGATGCAACTTACTGCTGAGCCCCATCCTCAGCCGTACCGCGTCCTATGGGTGGACAAATCCACCATCCATGTTACGCAGCGGTGCTTGGTGCCGATCCGTTTGGCATCTACTGAGGTTCAAGTTTGGTGCGACGTTATTCCCATGGATGTCGCCCACGTGTTACTTGAGAGACCTTGGCTCTACGATCGCGATGTCACGTGTTACGGCCAATCCAACACGTGTGTATTCTTTGACAAGGGACGAAAGATTACTCTCACCCCAACCCAGCCCGGGGATATTCCCAAGGGCAAGGTTGACTCGTCAGTCAGTGCTGGGTCTTCGAGACCTTTACATGTTTTTAGACGGGGTGATTTCCTGAGAGAGAGCCTCGAGAGTGGCGTCATGTTCATTATATTCGCCACGATGGAGGCTGAGACCCCTATTGAGACTGAGAGTCCTGACCCGGATGTTCAGCAGTTGATGAAGGATTTCTGTGATATTATGCCCAAGGAGCTCCCCGATGAGCTTCCCCCACTAAGGGACATCCAGCATGCGATTGACCTGATCCCTGGGGCATCTTTGCCCAATCTTCCGCACTACCGCTTAAACCCGACTGAGCATATCGAGTTAAAGCGGCAAGTCGATGATCTCCCGCGGAAGAAGTTTATTCGAGAAAGTTTTGAGTCCGTGCGCAGTGTCTACCCTTCTTACTCCGAAGAAGGACGGGAGCTGGTGCATATGTATTGATAGCCGTGCCATAAATAAGATCACGGTGAAGTATCGCTTTTCGATTCCCCGCCTCGATGATCTCCTGGATTCAATGGTTGGAGCCCAGATCTTTTCGAAGATCGACCTTCGCAGTGGATACCACCAAATTAGAGTTAGAGAGGGGGATGAATGGAAGACAGCCTTCAAAACAAAGGATGGCTTGTACGAGTGGTTGGTGATGCCGTTCGGATTATCGAATGCACCTAGTACATTCATGAGGGTGATGACTCAGGTTCTGCGACCCTATATGGGCAAATTCTTGATCGTATGTTTTGATGATATTTTGATATACAGCCAGGGCCGCACCGAGCACTTACGTCATATTCGCATGGTGTTCGAGCTCCTCCGAAAGGAGCATCTCTACATCAACTTGAAGAAGTGTTCGTTCCTTTCCACATCTGTTCATTTCTTGGGTTATGTAGTGTCGGCTTCTGGAGTTTCTGTCGATCCCGACAAGGTCAGGGCGATTCGAGAGTGGCATATTCCCACGGACATCCATGAGGCCCAGTGTTTTCATGGACTCGCCACCTTCTATAGGAGGTTTGTTCGTGCTTTCAGCTCTATCATGGCTCCCATTACGAGCTGCCTTCGTAAGGCTGACTTTGTTTGGACGAAGGCTGCCACTCGAGCCTTCGAGGAGATCAAGGAGAGACTATCTACGGCTCTCGTGTTACGTTTACCCGATTTCTCCAAGCCCTTTGAGGTAGCTTGTGACGCTTCGGGAGTTGGTATCGGCCCAGTCCTTAGTTAGGAAGGCCACCCAGTGGCCTACTTTTGTGAGAAGTTGAACGAGACTCGTCAAAAATATTCTAATTATGATCGGGAGTTCTATGTCATTGTACAGGCACTGCGATATTGGCGTCACTATCTCCTGCACAAGGAGTTCATTCTATATTCAGATCATCAGGCCCTGAGATATCTCGACTCCCAAAAGAAATTGGGTCATCGTCACGCCAAATGGGTGGAGTACATGCAGGAGTTTCACTATGTTCTAAAGCACCGAGCAGTTGTTGAGAACAAACCGGCAGACGCCTTGAGTCGCCGAGTTAGCATTCTCCACACCATGCGTACCCGAGTCGTGGGATTCGATCAGATAGTCTATGCCTATCCTGAGTGCCCGGATTTTGGGGACATCTACACAGCACTATCGAGGGACCCTCCCGATCTGCGAGAGGGCTACTCGATTTCTGACGGGTATCTGTTCATGCGCTCTCGCCTTTGCATTCCACTGTCATCCCTCCGAGATTTCCTTATCTGGGAGTTACATGCAGGCGGAGCTGCGGGACACTTTGATAGGGATAAGACGATTGCATTGGTAGAGGATCGTTTCTTCTGGCCAGGCCTAAAGAAAGACGTCACCAGGGTATTGAGGCATTGTGGAGTTTGCCAGCTGGCAAAAGGATCTCGCCAACCTACAGGCCTATACACCCCACTCCCCATCCCTGAGAGGCCCTGGTCTGATATTAGTATGGATTTTGTTCTCGGGCTACCTCGCACTCTGAGGAAACTAGACTCGATATTTGTTGTGGTTGATCGTTTCTCCAAGATGGCGCATTTCATCCCTTGCCGAAAGACCGCTGACGCATACCACGTGGCAGCGTTGTTATTTAGGGAGGTATTTAAGTATCATGGTCTCCCCACCTCTATAGTCTCTGATCGCGACGTACGATTCATGAGCTATTTCTTGAAGACTATGGAAAAAGACGGGTACGACCCTGAAGTTTTCCTCTGCCTACCACCCGCAGACGGATGGGCAAACGGAAGTGGTTAACCGTAGTCTTGGGACTCTTCTTCGTTTCCTAGTTGGGGATAGTCCATCGACCTGGGATTCTGTCCTCCCCATAGCCGAATTTGCATACAATAGTTCAGTCAATAGGACCACGGGCTTGAGTCCATTTCACATTATATTAGGGTATGAGCCTAGGAAACCAGTTGATTTGGTGGATATTCCCCTAGGATCCCGACCTAGTGAGTCAGCTGAGTCTTTCATTCAGCATGTGCATGCATTACATAAGTCGGTCCGTAAAAAATTACTACTAGTAATGAATATTATAAGAATCAAGCAGACCAACACAGACGGGAACAAACCTTTGAGACAGGGGAACAAGTGTTGGTTCACATTCGTTCTGAGAGGGCCCCACAAGGGCCCGCAAAAAAATTAAGCGCACGTAGAATGGGCCCCTATACAGTTGTACTACGGATTGGTACGAATGCATATGAAGTAGATATCCCTCATGGTATGAGCATCAACCGAGTATTCAACGTAGAGGATTTGACTCCTTACTACGAAGAGCATGCGTACGTGGACCCACTCCCCACACTGCCACCAGAACCCTCATATGCCATATCTCCACCCCATGAACCTTCTCCTCCTGTTGTCCCTACTTGTCCCTCTTTGTTATCCCCCGCGACGTCGCGTCAGGCAGATGGGCTTGCACCTTCAGCGGTTCCATTGATATCATCACCAGACGGAGATACATCATCACCAAACGAAGATACACTAGTGTCAGACGGAGACACATTGGTACCACTTGCTTCTACAGACGACGTGCTTCAGATTGTTGTACATGACTTCCGCGCCGCGGGCGGGCAAGATACCCTACGCTATCTTGTCCATTGGAGCGGCCGATCCCTGCACGATGCTACTTGGATTTCACCGGAGGAGCTTGAGAGACTCTCCCCGCGGCTCCGCCGCTACTACGATCACGCTCACTCATCGGAGTTGAGTGCTTTTAAGCCCGGGGGAGTTGACGGCGCGCCACGAACCACTCGCGTGTACACCCGCAGGAGGCGGTGATCTGCTACCCGGATGGGCGATCGAAGTCCATGATCGCGTCCGACTGCCCGACTTCTACGACTTTCATGTTTTGTGTTTTTTGTTTGGATGTGTATTCAACCCCCAATCGGACCAAACATTGTGAGTCGTCCGATCGGGGTAGTTTTAATTTTTTTTGTATTGTGTAAGGGTGTTGCTGGTTCGTTGGGGGGATGCATCGGTTCACCCCTAGGGTTATAAAACCCGGTGGTTTTGATTGTGGGGGGGGCATCGAATGTTTGCAGAGAACTTTGCAACCGCTCGGTCTTGAAGGAGCGAGTCCTTCTTCCTTCGCCTTGCCTGGTGCGACGCCAACAGCCCGCCTCCTCCCTATTCTCCATTGCCGGTAAACCTCCACCCTCCCCTCCACCTTCCTCCTTCCCCTCTTTCCTGTGCAGCCCGCATCCGTTCCTATCCCGTGCAGCCCGCGCCCATCCCGAGCCCGCCTCCTCCCTCTTCCCCCATATCCGGTAAACCCCCACCTTCTCCTCCGCCTTCCTCCTCCTTCCCCTCTTTCCCGTGCAGCCAGCCCCCATCCCGAGCCCGCCTCCTCCCTCTTTCCCCATTTCCGGTAAACCCCCACTTTCCCCTCCGCCTTCCTCCCTCTTCCCCTCTTTCCCGTGCAGCCAGCCCCCGTCCCGAGCCCGCCTCCTCCCTCTTCCCCATTTCCGCAACCTTCACCTCTTCCCCACCCTGAAAACCCCACACTCCCCTCCAGCAACTTCTCAAAGCCTCCACCCATTCCCATCCTCTCTCACTATTGCCGCCAGTCAACCGCTACAGCAGCCTCAACACCCACCGCCATCGCCGCTTACACGTGTGAACCGTGGTAACAGTTATTGTTCCTTTATTAGTTGTTTATTTGGCACCTGTACTTTGTGTTGGATTTTGCTTCATTACTATTAGTATTGTCTACTATATGACTTGCAGGGCCTCTTCTGCATATGCTTAATTATTTGCACCTCTAATGAAATACAGTTGATGCTTGTTCCCTTGTTTAATAATTTGTAAACGCGTGTCTCTGCTAATTTACATAATATAAACTACTGGTTTTAATTTGAGCGGACCGCTCTCTGCATTAGCCATTCTCTGCATTTTACCTTAGGCCACATTAGCGTGTCCACTGTGTTTTCCTTACCACTGCATCAGAGCAGATGCTCGCAAGAGATAACTGGCAGCAAGAAAGTAGTGCAGCTAGGCAAAGAAGCCTGCGGAAAATGCTGAGCAAAAAACTGGGCAAAAAACTGCGGTTTAGGAGCGGCGACACGAGTTGCTATTTGCGGCGGCAAGGAAGCAATGGCAGTAACTTGAATTTTTGGCAAGGAGGCAGCGATTAGCTGCGACTAAAATCGGTGGCAAGGAAAGTTTGGTGATTGAGATCTATGGGTGATTCAATGAGTGTACACTTTAACATCCTTGTTTGATGCAATCTCTCCATCAGATCATTTAAATTTTCTTAACCTTTATATTTTATTGCAGTTTGTAGCTTAGTTTCCAAATTATGGCATTGAGAAGTCAAATTAAATACCCCAAAAATTGAATAGAATATTGTGTTGCAAAATTTCCAACCAAATTACATTTTACAACTATTTTGAATATTTACTGGAATAGCTCTAATTCCGGGAATTATTAATAGGCAAAATCGTTAATATGTGATGTTTCTCAGAACACTAATTTAATTGACCCGAATCTAGGTAAAAATTAATTTACTTCTATTTTCTAATTATTTATATCAAAAATTAAGGTTTAAACTGTCTATAGTAGTTAAAAAATATGAATACATGCCAAATAATATGAAACTTGGGATATAAATCTATCATGGCATTTAAGCATGTTACAGTTAGATTTTCCATCAAATTATATGTAATTGAACTCAATGACTATTATCGGAAAACCTTTAAAATTTTGAATACGAAAGTAATGGCTAACCAGACAACAAATGTTTCAAGTGTTTTTATATAACTTTTTCACCTAAAATCAACTATTCCTTTACTGAAACATAGTGAAATTAGTCTATTAATGATATATAATGTTGAAATATTATTTTCATGATTGTTGGAGGAGAAAAGTTAATTGAGTTTATTCATCCACATGGGGGTATTTATACAAATACAACGATATGACACGTCACTGATCCGTGTGCTCTCATATTTCCTAAATAGGAATCGATCTATTTAGGAAACAAATAACGTAATCAATACCAAGATTATATGCAATATCCAACACCCCCCCTCAAGTTGGGCGTGTGATGTCAGTCATGCCGAACTTGTCAATAAGATCTGCGAATATACTGGAACTTAGACCCTTTGTGAGAACATCAGCCAACTGTTGGTCAGATGGTATGAATGGGATAACAACGGTTCCTCGGTCGATATTTTCCTTGATGAAATGTCTGTCAATCTCAATGTGTTTCGTACGATCATGTTGTACCGAATTGTGGGCAATGGAGATTGCAGCTTTGTTGTCACAATACAATCTGATGGGCTCACTTCCTTTAAGCCCAAGTTCCTTCAGGATAGTGGAGACCCATAATCCTTCACAAATGTCATGTGCGATTGCTCTAAACTCGGCCTCAGCACTGGACCTAGCAACAACATGTTGCTTCTTGCTTCTCCAGCTGACCAAATTCCCACCAATCATGGAACAATATCCGGTTGTGGAGCGCCTATCGGTGGGCGATCCAGCCCAGTCCGCGTCAGTGTAAACTTCAATAATCAACTCCTTATTTGGTGAGAACAGGATGCCCTTCCCTGGTGAGGACTTGAGGTATCGGAGGACACGATGCGCGGCATCAATATGTCGGGCCTTTGGAGAGTGCATAAACTGGCTGAGAACTCCCACAACATAAGAGATATCTGGTCGAGTGTGAGATAAGTAGATTAATTTCCCTACCAGCCTCTGGTAATTGGGAATGTCATCGATCACTTCGCCATCTTCTCTGCCTTGCTTGTGATTGACTTCGATTGGGGTGTCGGCAGGCCGACACCCGCTCATCCCAGTGGCTTCAAGAAGGTCGAGCACATACTTCCTTTGTGATAGGAAAATGTCATGTTTTGATCTTGCAACTTCAATGCCGAGAAAGTATTTGAGATTTCCCAAATCTTTCACTTCAAATTCTTTTGCCAATATCTCCTTCAGTGCTTGAATCTCCTCCTTGTCATCCCCAGTGATTATGATATCATCCACGTAGACAATCAGGACGGTTAACTTCCCCTTGTTGATTCTGATAAAGAGGGTGTGGTCGACATTACTCTGATGGTATCCAAACCTGTTCATGGCTTTGTGGAATCTTCCAAACCAGGCCCTGGCTGATTGTTTCAGGCCATAGAGTGGCCTCCGTAATCTGCACACTTTCCCTTTTGATCCGCTAGGGCTGAGTCCCGGAGGGAGAGCCATGTAGATCTCTTCTTCCAGGTCGCCATGAAGATAAGCATTCTTCACATCCAATTGGCAGAGTTGCCAATCCTTACAGGCAGCACAAGATATGAGGATTCTGATCGAATTCATTTTTGCAACAGGAGCAAAGGTCTCCTGGTAGTCTATGCCCTCTGTCTAAGTATAGCCTCTTGCCACGAGTCGTGCCTTGTATCTTTCTACAATGCCCGAGGGGTTCTGTTTGACGGTGAATACCCATTTGCATCCAACAGCCTTTTTTCCTGGTGGCAGTAGTACCAGGTCCCATGTGCCGTTTTTTTCAAGGGCACTCATTTCTTCGAGCATTGCTAACTTCCACCTGTCGACGGAAAGGGCATCCTGCCATGAAGTGGGGATGGAGACAGAGGACAAAGAGGAAACAAATGCTCCATGGGAAGCTGTTAGGGATGAGTAAGAAACAAACTGAGATAATGGATGTTGAGTGGAGGTACCTTCCGTAGGGATGATGGATCCCGACGACGGGTCAGGTGGGTGGTCTGATATCCAGATGTTGGGCCACGTGTTCGATCCCTTGGGTCGACGAGAGTACACCTGCGGAGGTTTAGTAACAGGGACCTTGACAGGAGGGGCGCAAGGAGGAGGAGGTGTAGACTGAGAGGGATGATATATCAGAGGAATAGGTAGAGGGGTGTCAGAGTAAGGTAAGGTACTCACTTCCGTTGTGGGAAGAGACCCCCCCCCCCCCCCTGAAGTGAGGACCCATAGTAGCTTTCAGATTCCCGGAAGGTAACGTCCATGGTAACGTAAACCTTCTTGTTGACTGAGTCAAAACATTTATATCCCTTCTGAGTAGGGGAGTAGCCAATGAATACGCACTTGTGCGCACGAGCATCAAGTTTCGGGCGGTGGTGGATATGGACGAAACAAACACACCCAAAAACACGTGGTGGGAGAGTGGTAGGTGGAACCACAAGTGTGATGAGGGGAGTTTTGAAACCGAGAACACGGGATGACATACGGTTTATAAGGTACGCTGCGGTGAGTACAGCATCCCCCCAGTAGTATTTAGGTAGTTGCATGTGGAGGAGGAGACACCGAGCAACTTCCAATAGGTGGCGGTTCTTACGCTCAGCCACCCCATTTTGAGTCGGGGAGTAGGCGCAGGATGTCTGATGGATAATCCCCCGATTGGCGAGGAACTGCTCGAAAGTGGAATCAATGAATTCACGGCCATTATCAGTGCGGAGAATCTTGATGGGGGTCGAAAACTGTGTAGAGACCATGTTGTAGAATTGCTGGAACAAGGGAAAGACCTCATTTTTGGCTTTCATAAGGTAAACCCAGGTAGTACGTGAAAAACAGTCGATAAAAGTTACAAACCAAAAACAACCCGAAATAGATGCAACCCGGCAAGGTCCCCAAACATCACTATGTATCAAATGGAAAGGAGCAGGACTTGGAGAAGAGATATGATTAAAAGAGGTACGATGATTTTTACCACGATCACATGCATCACAACGAAATTTATCAACTAACCCAGACGGGAAATTAGGAAATAAACGTTTCATAGAATGGATAGACGGATGTCCCAGCCGACAGTGCCAGGACTCCAAAGTAGTTGTCCGATCCACATGGAGAGCTCGGGGATGAGAGGCCGGGGTGGAAGAATCGAACACATATAGCCCGTCCACCAGACTACCAGTTCCAATCACCGTTCGCGTCTTCAGGTCCTGAAAAATGCAAGAAGAAGGAAAGAAAGTTACTGAGCAGTGCATAGAATTGGTTATATGACTAATAGAAAGGAGATTGCGGGTAAAGTTCGGAACATGAAGAACAGAGGAAAGAGTTAGGGAGGAGCACGGGATGGAGCCTTTTCCGGTAATGGGAGAGAGGGAACCATCTGCGATGCTCACTTTGTCCCGACCAGACAACGGAAGGTAGGACACAAAACCTGAGGAGGAGCCGGTCATATGGTCTGTTGCTCCAGAATCAATGATCCAGTGAGTAGACGGACGGGTGGAGGCAGCATGAGCACCGGAAGGCCCCTGATGGGCATATGAGGACGAAGAGGCATGTGGCTCTGGTGATGGGCCCTGCATCAGGCGTCGGAAAGCAAGGACCTCATCAGGCGTCAGAGTCAATGTGGGAGTTGTCGGAAGCTGTGGCTCGTCGAAAACATCATACAGGTGCGCGGAGCGAGGCTGGGTAGAGCGACCCGAAGTGCGACCAGGACCGCGACCGCCACGAGAGGAAGATCCACCACGGGGTGTAGGGAACTCATGAAGCCGAAAGCAAGTCTCTCGTGTATGACGGTTCTTCCCGCAATAGTCACAAAGGAGGTGATCCTTGTCAGTTGACTTCGGCCGAGAATCACGAGCCGCTCGTAGCCCAACCGGGGCCGTCAAGGCCGAACCATCTGGAGGAGGCTCAGGAGTCCAAGTTTGCCTCCGATCAAATTCCTGCTGAACGAGACTGAAAACCTCTGGAAGAGAGGGTAAGGGTGAGCGGCCAAGTATCTGCACACTGATTTGGTCAAAGTCCCTATGTAGCCCATGAAGGAACTCGAAAACTCGGTTGCGATCTTCCCGTGCGCGAACAAGGAGCTCATCCTCAGGCGATGCCAAAGTAATGGAGTCAAAGTGATCGTACTCTTGATATAGCTGGGTGAACTCGAGGTAGTAGGCAGACGGAGGGCGATCTCCTTGGCGAAGAAGGAAGATCTTGCGTCGTAGCTGAAAGATCTGGGCCGCGTTGCCGCGACAGGAGTAGGTAGTTTCCGCCCTTCGCCAAATGTCCGCAGCCGTATCCAGAAAGAGATAGGTGCGAGCGATGGATTCGACCATGGAGTTAGTCAGCCAGGACATGACGAGGGAGTTCTCCGATTCCCATTGCACCCAATCTGGGGAATCTGAACGAGGTATGGGTGTAGTGCCCATGACATATCCAAACAGCCTCCTGCTCTTCAAAGCAAGAGTAATAGCCCGAGACCACGGGAGATAGTTGGTACCATCCAGACGAATCGTCGTGATTTGAGGCGTATTGTGGTCATGTCCTGGGCGAGGGAAGCCGCTGGACGTCACGGTAGTTGGAGGTGTACTGGTGGTGGAAGATTCGGTAGGGGAGCCATTGGTCCCGGCCATGGTGAGCAAGCATACAAAGCAAGATCCCCCGGGAGAGCAAAGAGCAGCCTAGATAGAAACTAGGTCGGCCTCATAGAAAGAGGAAGGAACCAAAAAAATGGTGTAGGCACCGGAAAG
The DNA here is from genome assembly GCA_039583875.1 of Platanthera guangdongensis. Taxonomy (NCBI): domain Eukaryota; kingdom Viridiplantae; phylum Streptophyta; class Magnoliopsida; order Asparagales; family Orchidaceae; genus Platanthera; species Platanthera guangdongensis. The sequence goes on along the minus strand of CM077154.1, from coordinate 90,751,417 downwards.
GACATTAGGAGGAGCACCGCATGTGCGGTATCAAGGAGACGACGCAGGACAGGGGCCGGAGGTGCTTGCGTTGGCCGAGGGGCCGCTGGAAGAGGGCCGAAGCCCGACAGGCGCTGGCGCGGCGTCCGTACAACGCCTGGAGGCGGTTGTGGGGTGCGGCGGAGGAGCGGGAGTGGGAATAGGTCGTGGCTAGGTGGGGCTAGGGGCCGCCGGAGCCAGCGGGTCGGGAGTTGCTCGCGGAGATCGGCGGAGTTGCGGGCGGAGGTCGGCGGGTTGTTCGTGCGGGAGAAAGAAGAAAAACGTACGGGAGAGGTATTTTAGCCCTAAGGATCTGATACCATGTTGGAGAAGAAAAGTTAATTGAGTTTATTCATCCACATGGGGGTATTTATACAAATACAACGATATGACACGTCACTGATCCGTGTGCTCTCATATTTCCTAAATAGGAATCGATCTATTTAAGAAACAAATAACGTAATCAATACAAAGATATGACACGTCACTGATCCGTGTGCTCTCATATTTCCTAAATAGGAATCGATCTATTTAGGAAACAAATAACGTAATCAATTCAAAGATTATATGCAATATCCAACAATGATAAATATGACATGATATTAAATCATAATTTTAATGGCACCATGAAAAAAATTCTTGAGAAATCTTTGACTCTTGTCATCTCCTTATCCCTAATCCTAACAAGGATTTAAGCAATGGTAGTGCCCAACTAAAATCTTGACCTTTCGTCTTCAGTGAAATATTTGCAAGTCGTCTTCAGTGAAATATTTGCAAGTCTTTAGGAGTCTTGGCTTCTTCAATCGTTCAAGCTTGTCTTAGGGCTCATATCCAGAGATCTAATCTGCATAGTTAACTTTGTATTTCATGAACATATACCAAAAAAAAAACTATAATAGATGTCACCAAAAAAATATTTGTTATCATAAATTCAGTAATAAGTTATCTAAGATTCTCCTCAGGTTTTATGCATGTAGAAAGTTTATGTTTTCTTCTTGCATCACATATTTGGTTGTCCATTGTCTTTAATGATCTGTGGTGCATGAGCTTGATGATTTTTGTTCTCTCTCATGTGGGGTTGAGAATTCTGCGAATTTTTAATCTTTAAAGCTCAATTAGAATAAAAACGCAATTCATGGCAAAAGGTTTGGTTGAGAAATGGAATAAATATTATTTTCATTATAAAATGTAAATATTATATGACACCTTTTATATACACATAGGGAGGAGAACCCAAACTAAGAGGTGTGGGACTAAAAGAACATGGGTCTTTATGGTGGGCCTTTATAATGGGCTATACAACTTATAATTCATCTCTCCTCCTCAAGATGGAATTATATGTCGATCATTCACAGCTTAGAGATATTATCAGTGAAGGTATCACAACTTAGGCTCTTGGTAAAGATTTCTTCCAACTGATCTTGAGATTGAATAAACGGTGTGTAGATGTTGTCTTTCTAATGGTGATTCTCGATGAAATGTCTGTCAATTTCAACATGTTTTGTTTGGTCATGTTGAATGGGATTATGAGCAATGATCATAGTCGCTTTATTGTCGCAATATAGATGTATGGGTTTTTCATACTTTAGTCCTAGTTCCTGCATTATCGTCTGAATTCATAAGCCCTCATTTCTTGTGACACGATATTCTACTTATGCAATGGACTTGCTACCAGATTCTATTTTTTACTTCTCCGGGTCACGAGATTTTCCCCAACAAAGGAGCACTGTCCATTGGTGTATGTTCAATCATCTTGGCTTTCAATTTAGGCTCCGTTTGGGGGGACTTATTTTCACCGGTCAAGCGGTCACGACCGCATGAACCGGGACTTAATTTAAGTCCCGGTTCATGCGGTCGTGACCGCTTGACCGGTGAAAATAAGTCCCCCCAAACGGAGCCTTAATCATCATCCATGTATACTTTAGCATTCACATGCTTATTTCGTGAGAATATGATTTCTCATTATGTAGACTTCTTCAGATATCGTAGTACATGTATAACAACTTCCCGATTTCTCAATCTAGGAGAATGTGTGTGATTGCTTTGGATCGCAATTGCATATGTGATATCAGGAGGAGTGTGTGTGAGGTAGATAAGCTTTCCCACCAATCTCTGGTAGCTCACTTTCTCACTACCCTTATTTTCGTTGATTTTACTGTTTACTTGTATGGGGGTGTCTACGGGTGCACAACCAAGCATCCATGTTTCTTCTAGGAAATCGGGTACATATTTTCTATGAGAAATAAAGACTTCATTTTTGACCACACAACTTCAATTCCTAATAAGTATTTTAACTTTCCTAGATCATTGATTATGAACTCCTTGCATAGGCGCACTTTGAGCCACGTGATTTCTTCCAAATCATTTCCTATGAGATGATATTGTCTACATAAACCATGAGAATAATCACTTTCTTTTCTTTCTTCTTAACAAAGAGAGTACTATCAAAGTGACATGTTTGTTACTCAATATAGTCATGGTTTTTTTAAACTTTCCAAATTAAGCTCTGTAGTACTGATTCAAATCATAAAGAGATTTTTTAAGTTAACAGATTTTCCCTTATGATCTTGTCTTTAAGAAGCTCGACGGAAACTTCATGTATTCCTCTTATTCACAATTGTCATGTAAAAAAGGCATTCTTTACGTTTAGTTGTTGTAGCTTCCTTCCTAGGCATGCAACACTAGATAAAACAATGCAGATGGCATTCTTTTCTCTCCTCTCTCCTATGTATTTGTACTCATACGGTATTCAAGAAGTATATACAAGATTTGGATCTTTCTTTACTATTTCAATAAAATAGAGAAGTAGAATTTGTAGATAATATTTACTAAAATTTGTTTTTTGTACTAGAAAGTTCATTAAAAATGTGGGCATTTTTGATATATTGTATAAAAAATTTCATTAATAATGTTGACATATTTTTCTTGTTTAGATATTGTACAAGAAAAATCATTAAAATTTGTGGACAATGTTATAAAAAATATATGCAATTAATACAACAGACATATTTCTTTATGTTTGTTATTAAATTTTTTCGAATAATTTAGTATTCCTATGAAACAGAAAAAATTTATGCGTCTGTCACTACTTATTGAGGAGATTTTTGTAATTTCAAAAGATAGAGGGTGCAACTTATAATTATATAGAATGTCACCATATGACTCAGGCCCTGTTCGTTTTGCAGGTTTTGTTTAGCAGGAATTGGTTTTGTTTGAAAACTAAAAACTGGAAGGTTTTAGTTTTCTGTCAAAACCAATTCTGCTGTTCGTTTACAGGAAAGTTTTCAGGCCCAGAAATTGTTATATGTTAATTTTTTTGTTCGTTTATAGGAAGGTTTTTGGACACAGAAATTGATTTTTAAATTAATTTTGACTTATATATATGCAATCAAACATGGGACATAATTAAAATGCAAATTATCTTCCAGACCAATTATATCAGCTTACATCCTATCAAACATAACATGGTCAAGCTCCTGCTTGGTCTCCTCAATTCGTGTGCATGGAATTAACCTTGATTCCAGCAAGATTTTAACAAACATCAAAGAAGAATCGGACCTTTAAATATATATACATCTCCTGTTCAATCCCAAGAAAGCAACCCTAGGAGGAGAAGGTGGATGATAGGCAAACAAGTTCTTGTTTAAACCTGAATCCCAATTTAAGCACGGAGGGAGAGACGAACATCTCCCAATTTAGGGTAAAAAAATTCGATCAGAGCCGGCCGTCCAAATTGCTCCAACAAATTAAACAGAATTTTTGCCAAGAGAGAGAATAAATATCTCTAACAAGTGGAGCCGCCGGTGACAGCCCTAACCTGAAACCTGCTTCATTTTTTGAGAACAATCGGAAGAACGATGACGAGGACGATGACGAGCAGAAGAAGAATCCCAAAACAAGCCCACTTGCGTGAGTTCTTCTGGTGCTGCTTCGCCTGGTGAAGTTGCTGCGCTTCCCGATCGACGAAGGAACGCTCCCTCCCCACCTGGCTCTCGATATCCTGCTCGATCGGGAGGGGGGAGAAGATAGAGGCGGGTGAAAACCCACCGAATGAGGTGAGTTTTAGGATAGGCTATTTTTATCTCGGTGAAAACCGGTCGGTTTTCAAATAAAACCAAAACCTTGTCTTAAAATGCCTAAACGAACTTGATTTTTGGTTTTCATTTAAGTAAAACCAAAACCCACCAATGAAAACCTGCGAAACGAACGGGACCTCAGGGTTTTATTATTCTCAGTAATTCTGCTTCTGCTAATCTGCACTGAATGTATTAGAATCTGGAATAGCATGGAATACATATCAAAATCTACATTTCTACCTTATGAGAGTGCAAAGGTTGGCAGGTTTATTCAATGGGAGATGGCATTAATTGGCATCATATATTTTTCTAATGAATGCTCAGGTGAAAGAACGGGCCGTTTTACTATCCAAGGCCATGAATGCTGAGGATGGTGTTACTGGAGCGGTCAAAGCCTTTTTGAGGCATCTACCTTCTCGATTTATCAATGCTGAAACCCAGCCAGTAAAGCGAAGGTTCTTCGCCTCCTACTTCGGCGCTATAGGGAGATGCCTAGGCTGTGCCTGATCTGGTGCGCATATTAACTCTCCTCCATTCAAAATTACTGAAGCCTCCCCTCATATGTTAAGAATGTAAACTTAGGCTTCGTTTGGCGGGGCGATACGCGCTGGCTCCGCCCTGCCGCACGAAACCGCGGGATTTCCGTGGAAAACAACCACGCCACGGGAACCGCCGCGGAGGTCCAGCGGCGCGGTGAGTTCCGCGGAAGCCCCGCCAAACAAAACCTTAGAGGGGAGGTTTTCATGATATTGAAAAGTTGAATGAATGCTATCTGGTGTGTAATATGGCAAATTTTACTTGTTTAGTCCCTTATTTGCATGCCCTTTCATATCTGCAACCTGATCTGGCTGTTTAATACGTAAATGACTTTTTTTTTGTTAATTGGATTCAGACTTACTTTGGAAGGGTTGTGGCTTGAGCTATTCTATGGTGAGATTGCTTGGTTGGAAGAATCTGCTTATCCCAACATGGAATGTTATGGGTTATATAAACAAATTGTGTACTTTTTTGCATTCCACCTTGTGTCAAGGGGATAGAATTGAGGCTTCAAATCCTTTAGGCTCAAGTTTCAAAGCTCTGTGGTTCTTTTTGCCTTATTATCTGATGACCAGTTTCAATGCAAGCATTGATTGTATTGATATGATTTTTGTTCTTAATGAAATTTTATAGGAACCGGGACCTCCCTTCTAAATTTGAAAAATTACAGATTGCACTCCTCTTATTATTAAAATTACAAAAATCTTTCCTCAATGTTGCAAAACATAACATTTGCCTCCCCTGAAATGTACATTTCATAACATCCATGCACAAAAATATCCTCTTCGGATGGCATTTTTCAGGGGGGATTTTGTGCATGAATGTTATGAAATGTAAGCTTCAGGGGAGGTAAATGTTATGTTTTGTAACATTGTGGGGAGGTTTTGTAATTTCCAAAATAAGATGGGTGCAATATGTAATTATGCTATCTTTTAGGGAAAGTTTTGGTAATTTTTCCAAATTTTATATATCGTTTGTTGTGCTTTTGCCTTGCTTCATGAGTAATGTGTCACTTCTACATAAACTCACTTAAAAGTTTAAAACAAAAATTTGCTTAATCTTGTCTCTCAGGCTGGCTTATGTTGCCACTTGTCCACATTAATTTGAACTAAAAAAACAAAAAAAAAGTTCAAAATTTAGTTGCAGGTTTATTTGGAAGGGGAAGCTATAGATGGCTGATATGGATCCATTGAAATAAAATAAGTTCTATTCAGATGTTCGATTGTTCCTAGGTCGGTCGGTGACTTTGTGTTGTTAGAGAGTTCTGCTTTCATAGGGTATATCAAATTACTCAAGGCGAAAGATTTTGAGTGTGTCAAACACCGATGTAGCAATTGGCCGGAAATTTTGGCTTTGTTTTGCACAGTGGTGGTGGTCGTAAATGCATGAGTTAAACCGTCGTTCGTTAAGGATCACCTAACAAACATCATCCGTTTGAACACAAGTGGATGAAGTTCCTTAGGTGGATGTTAACACAAGTGGATGAAGTTCCACACACACCATGTTCGGGACCGCCACCACTTGGATAGCATGAAGAGATCAAAGAATAGGAGAATAATGCATGCCGCCACTAGGTTCCCATTAAAAGAGATTACATTCTATGTTTCATAGGGATGAGGATTGGACACTAGATATGATACTGATTTTGTGTTATTCAAAAATCTAGATAAGTTTTTGGATGTTGTTACTAGCAAATCATAAAAGGTTGTTGGCAAATCTTACTAAATCTGATTCAACATTTTTTCCTCTTTTTTATAACCTAAAAAAATGTTTAGCAAACCTAATTTAAAACCCGATTCCTGCCCTAACTCCTCATTTCATCCCTCGCGACTTTTCCATTCCCCCTCGTTGCCCGCAGCATAGTTCTTCCGCCGTCGTGGAAAAGCTTCGTCGCCGCCCGCAGCAAAATTCTTTCGCCGCCATGGAGTTGCTTCGTCGGCGCTGAGTTCGTTCCCAAAGGTATCATCCCCTGCTCTGCAATCTTGCTAGGCTTCTCTTGTTCCCACAGGGCCGTCGTCGTTGAGTTCCTTTCACCTGATTCCTGCTCACGTGATTGCTGGTTTGATATCCCTATTTTTCAGAAGCAAAATCCAGCCCATCATCGACGGTGTCGTCCAGTCCTCAATGGAGATTGTTTTACAACATTTATCCTCTACAAAGTAGCAATGCATTATTTCAACATTGGTTGTTCATATCTGTGTAGAAAATAAGGCGTTTGAATTGTTTTTAAAAATTTAATTTATGTGGTAAATCAAATGTATATCCGGATGTTGGTAGACACTTTGAAATTGAAATTTAATTTTCATCAAAGGAATATTTAATTGAGTGGGCTCGTAATGTCGGGAAAAGCCTTTGTTTTGCGGCACTGTTAAAGGTTCAGATAAATTAGCGGGAGAAAGAGCAAGCTCACTTGTGTTTCTTTGGTGTGATAGAGGTGGTTCAACAAAGGTTGGGTTAAATAAAATTTGAGAAAAAAATATTAGCAAGCGTTGCGCGTCTTTTTTCTTTGATTGGAAAAAAAATGCACACAGATGAATGGACTATTCAAGTAAAATGTGGGACGCATAATCATGTAATGATTCACTTAAAAACACATGCGACTGTGGGATGATTAGATTGTGAGGAGAAAAAAATAGTTCATGGCATGATTGTCTCCAATGTGAAACCAAGAAGTTTATTAACCACGCTTAAAAAATGAATTCAAAAAATCATACAGTGATGCGGACTATCTATAATGAGAGATATAAGTTGCAGGAGCAAGAATTAAATGGTGTCACACTCATACAATATTTGTATAAGTGCCTGACAGATAGTTGTTATTTGAACTATAATCAAGTGAATGATGGGGAACTTGGTGAGCTTGTTTTTTGCGCATCTTACTACTATTATCCTAAATAAAACATTTTCTATCGTGTTTTTAATGAATTGTACGTACAAGACAAATCGGTACCGCTTGCCATGATTATCTGTGGTTGGTGTTACATCTACTCGACAAACATTTTTCTTTGTTTTTTGCTTTTCTATTTGATGAGTCCGAGCCTAGTTACAGATGGGCACTTGAGCATTTCAAATCTATCTTGGATGAAACCTCCTTGCCAAATGTTTTGGTTACAGATAGAGATTTGGTATTGATGAATGCTATCAAGTATATATTTCCAAATGTCAAACATATTATATGTTAAGTACACGTGCACAGAAATATTTTGTCTAATTGTAAAAAATATTTCAAAGATGAGAAAGTGTTCAAAATATTTCGTGGTGCATGGCAACGGCTAGTGTATGCAAAAAATGAGAACGAGTTCAATATGAGATACAGTTATATTTTGAGTTCATATTTCACCTTATTCCCTGATGTTGTCACTTATATATGCAAAACGTGGATCGACTCTTTGAAAGAATATTTTGTGTGTGCTTGGATTGATAAATATTTAAATCTTCGTAACTCAACAACAAATTGGGTAGAAACTGGTCATAGCAAGTTGAAGAAATGTTTAGAAGACTCTACTGGAAATTTAGCAACTATTTGAAAGACTTTTAATCAAATGTTAAATCTTCAACATATAAGGATAAAAAGATCATTTGGGCAAAACTCCATTCAAGTTAGTCAAGAATTTAAAGACTCTTTGTATTCCGAACTCCTTGGACGTGTCATTACAAGCATTGAAGTTAATTAAAGTGGAAGAAGACAACTACTGTAAGACAAGAAATGTATGTATAGATTATCATACAACTCGATCCACGCTTGGGCTACCATGTGCTCATGAGTTAGCACCATATGTCTCACAAAACATTGCTTATCTGATATGGTTAATTCATAAACATTGGAAGCAATTGTCTTGTTCCTTAAAAAATGATGATATACCACAAACACAAGAGTCCGTCAACACGGGAGACAGATATAACATTTGAGTTGGATGGGATCATAGAAAGGTATAAAAACACAAATGAGCATCAACCAAAGGAGATTAGGAATAAGTTACGTGAACTCATGGATCCGACATCAAGTGAAACAAAAGAACCTCTTTTGCCAACCAAATTAAAGGGCAGACCAAAAAGGAGTTTGAAGAAGTTCAAAGATGACTACAGAAGTACTAAACGCGATCCATCACTATTTGAAATTGTATTGTCGGAGGGACAACTTTCACAAGAAAAAATGTCAAAGTTATCAAGGGGAGAAAGTAAGCATATGAATAAATTATATGATAGAATCCGCTGACAACTACCTTTTTATATTTCAGAGCACTTGGTTGATGTTTTTGATGTACCCGTGGATGGTCTTTGTGACTTTCATGTCATTAGTGAATCACTGAATATGTGTAATAATTGACAACAAGTTAGAGAAGACTTAATAGATGAATTGGTGAAAAGAGAAATATTATATGAGGCACTTTTTGGAGTTCTTAGAAAAATGGAATTAATCAACAACCTTGATTGTAAATGCTCGTCTGCACCATTATGTTTTCAAATAGCAAATTTCAAAATTTATAATTTGATATTAGTAATGATTTGCTAATAACCAAAATAGAATTGCTAATAACAGCACCCAATAATTATTATAAAGACATGTCTCACATATCATATATTAAATGGAAATAAAGTTTTTGTCATAAAAATGCAGCATATCCAAAATCAATGTACTTATGTGATCAATAGAATCTCACCACTTATCATTAAACAATTTTCTTTAATATTTTTCTCAATGCCGTCATCGCAAAACAAGTATTTTTTAGGCATTTTCTAGCATACTGACGTATTTAGTAAGTTTTTGGTGTTGTTACAAGCAAATCATAAAAGATTGTTGGCAAATCTTACTAAATCCGGTTCAGCATTTTTTCCTCTTATTTCTAACCTTAAAAAAATGTTGTTGGCAAACCTAATTTAAAACCTGATTCCTGCCCTAACTCCTCATTTCATCCCTCGCGACTTTTCCATTCGCCTTAGTTGCCCGCAGCAGAGTTCTTCCGCCGTCGTGGATATGCTTCGTCGGCGCCCGCAGCAAAGTTCTTTCGCCGCCGTGGAGAGGCTTCGTCGGCTCTGAGTTCGTTCCCAAAGGTATCATCCCCTGCTTTGCAATCTTGCTAGGCTTCTCTCGTATCTTCTCTCGTTCCCACAGTTCGTTCCCACAGGGCCGTCGTCGTTGAGTTCCTTCCACCTGATTCCTGCTCACGTGATTGCTGGTTTGATACCCCTATTTTTCAGAAGCAAAATCCAACCCATCGTCGTCGGTGTCGTCCAGTCATCAATGGAGATTGTTCTACAACATTCATCATCTACAAGATAGCAATGCATTATTTCAACATTGGTTGTTCATGTCTGTGTAGATTATAAGGCGTTTGAATTGTTTTTAAAAATTTAATTTGTGTGGCAAATCAAATGTATATCCGGATGTTGGTAGACACTTTGAAACTGAAATTCAATTTCCATCAAGGGAATATTTAATTGAGTGGGCTCGTAATGTCAAGAAAAGCCTTTGTTTTGCGGCACTGTTAAAGGTTCAGATAAATTAGTGGGAGAAAGAGCAAGCTCACGTGTATTTCTTTGGTGTGATAGAGGTGATTCAATAAAGGTTGGGTTAAATGGTGTCACACTCATTCAATATTTGTATAAGTGCCTGACAGATAGTGGCTATTTGAGCTATAATCAAGTGAATGATAGGGAATTTGGTGAGTTTGTCCTTGGCGCATCTGACTACTATTATCCTAAATAAAACATTTTCTACTGTGTTTTTAATAGATTGTACGTACAAGACAAATCGGTACCGCTTGCCATTATTATATGTGGTTGGTGTTACATCTACTCGACACATTTTTCTTTGTTTTTGTTTTTCTATTTGATGAGTCCGAGCTTAGTTACAGATGGGCACTTGAGCATTTCAAAGCTATCTTGGATGAAACCTCCTTGCCAAATGTTTTGGTTACAGATAAAGATTTGGTATTGATGAATGCTATCAAGTATACATTTCCAAACGTCAAACATATTATATGCTAAGTACATGTGCATCGAAATATTTTGTCTAATTGTAAAAAAATATTTAAAAGACGAGAAAGTGTTCAAAATATTTCTTGGTGCATGGCAACGACTAGTGTATGCAAGAAATGAGAACGAGTTCAATATGAGATACAATTATATTTTGAGTTCATATTCCACCTCATTCCCCGATGTTGTCACTTATATATGCAAAACGTGGATCAACTCTTTGAAAGAATATTTTGTGTGTGCTTGTATTGATAAATATTTACATCTTTGCAACTCAACAACAAATTAGGTAGAAGCTGGTCATAGCAAGTTGAAGAAATGTTTAGAAGTCTCTATTGGAAATTTAGCAACTATTTGGAAGGATTTTAATCAAATGTTAAATCTTCAACATATACAGATAAAAAGATCGTTTGTACAAAGCTCCATTCAAGTTAGTCAAGAATTTAAGGGCTCTTTGTATTTCGAACTCCTTGGACGTGTCAATACAGGCATTGAAGTTGATTAAAGTGGAAGAAGACAACTGCCGTAAGACAAGAAATGTATGTATAGATTATCCTCATACAACTCGATCCACGCTTGGGCTACCATGTGCTCATGAGTTAGCACCTTATGTCTCACAAAACATAGCTTGTCTGATATGGTTAATTCATAAACTTTGGAAGTAATTGTCTTTTTCCTTAAAGAATGATGATATACTACAAACACAAGAGTCCGTCAACACGGGATACAGATATAACATTTGAGTTGGAGGGGATCATATAAAGGTATAAAAACACAATTGAGCATCAACAAAGGGAGATTAGGAATAAGTTACGTGAACTCATGGATCCGACATCAAGTGAAACAAAAGAACCTCTCTTGCCAACCAAATTAAAGGGGAGATCAAAAAGGAGTTTGAAGTTCAAAGATGACTACAAAAGTACTACACAATCCATCACTATTTGAAATTGTATTGTCTGAGGGACAACTTTCACAAGAACAAAATGTCAAAGTTATCAAGGGGAGAAAGTAAGCATATGAGTAAATTATATGATAGAGTCCGCCGACAACTACCTTCTTATATTTCAGAGCACGTGGTTGATGTTTTTGATGTACCCGTGGATGGTTTGTGAATTTCATGTCATTAGTGAATCACTGGACATGTGTAATAATTGGCAATAAGTTAGAGAAGAGCTAATGGATGAATTGGTGAAAAGAGAAATATTATATGAAGCACTTTTTGGAGTTCTTAGAAAAATGGAATTAATCAACAACCTTGATTGCAAATGCTCGTCCGCACCATTTTGTTTTCAAATAGCCATTTCAAAATTTATGATTTGCTAGTAGTAATGATTTGTTAATAATCAAAATAGATTTGCTAATAACAACACTCATTAATTATTATAAAGACATGTCACACATATCATATATTAAATGAAAATAAAGTTTTTATGTCATAAAAATGCAGCATATCCTAAATCAATGTACTTATGTGATCAATTGAATCTCACCACTTATCATTAAACAATTTTTCTTTAATATGTTTTTCTCAATGTCGTCATCGCAGAACAAGTATTTTTTAGGCATTTTCTAGCATACTGACGTATTTAGTAATATCTTAAAAGTATCTCAGGTATTCAAGTCCTTTATGTAAAATTAAAAGAAAAAATTTTTGAGTGTTTTGTGGACAGGTTTTTTGAGTTTTTGAGTGTTTCTCGATTGCAAAATATTTTCAATATTGTGCATAGAACAGCTGGTATTTGTGGTGCATATATTATATTTACTTTTTAAATCAACCAACTACTTGGTATACATTGTTTATACTTAGGCAATAACTATATGTTGGCCCATTTTGGTTATGTGCATGCCACAAAATTTCATATATGTTATGTGCAGGTCAGGTCTCTATAGGTTCATCACTTTCTATGATTTTTTAATTTGACTTACATTTATTTTTAGACTGCATATAGCTGAAAATGATCTACATATAATATGAACATATACTTATGGTCTTAGTTTTTCCCCCTAAAATATTTTTTTACTTGCTTGCTTAGTGGTTATGCTTCTTCCTTGATAATTTCATGTTTAATAAATGTATTACCTTAACACTTATTTTGTTATTATCTCATAGGTCATGTTGTGCAGTGTTTATTTCTGCATATGGGTGATTTGGAGAGTTGCTCAAGAAATAGTTGGGAATGAAAATTAGAAGTGCTATTTAAATATTTTTAATTTTACAAAGAAATTTGAAAATTGATGAGTTTAAAATAGGCACATTTTAATTTCAAATATATCCCTTAACTTTGGGTCTAGTTTTAAGTATGTCTTTTATTTTTATTTTTGCTTCAAATAGTTTCCCCAACTTTCTCTTATATCTCATTATCTCAAATTAATTCTTATTGAACGCCCCGTTAAATTTTTAACGGATTTAAGTTTAATATCATGCTACAAAGGATCCATATAGCCGACCCCACTATAGTGGGATAAATGCTTGAGTGTTGTTGTTGTTGTTGTTTGTTAAGTTTAATATCATGTTACCGGCAACCCATCCCTATACCCATCCTGATAGAAGTTGTGGTTGGTCTCCTGGCCTGAAGAAAAACTCTCGCTCGGATCCCGTGTTCTCACCATCGCCGAGATGGAATCCATCATTCTCGTTGTTGAAGACTATGCCCTCTCAAGTCACTGGTATTGTGTAAGTTATCTGTCACCCTCGCTGGTTTTCTTCGCGCCCCCTTCATTGTTCAGATTTTGACGTTTTTTGTGTGAATCAGTATGTTTTAGTATTACTTGCATCTTCGCACGGCCTGCCGGCCGTGCTCGATGCTCCCGGTTGCCTTGGGTGCTCACGGGTTTCGCTCGTTCGCACCCAATGAGGGTTTGTCGGTTTGTGTTCGATGTTCTCGTGCGGCCTTCGGCCGCCTCCACCTGAGCTCCGCTCCGCAAAAAAATGTGATTTGTTCATTGCCTCTATTGTCTCGAGTGTCACGGGCTTTGCCCGTTCGCACCCCAGAGTGATGTATCAAAAAGACAAAATACCTGTACTCGGTCAAAATTACAACGGCCGGTACTATTATTTACCTATTGCAACTCCAACTTGATGGTCTCAAAAATACAACGAACTCTATGGATCAGAAATAAGTTGTTACGTTTGTTTTTTGCAACAATCGATATGGACCTGCATGTAATTCAAGCATTTAGATTTTGAGGGGGCAAGACGATTATGGATATGAAAATGTTATACTTACTATGGCTGTGGTTGGTAGTTTAGTTTTGCAAAGATTTCCTTGTACACCACATTTTTAGTGTAAACACCCTCACGACCCTGTATTGTCCCCCTTCTAACCAAGATTTTAGTTTTTTGCTCAGAAACACCACGCGAGAAAGCCACATATAACTGCCCATGACTGAAGACATTTTTTGAAAGGTAAATTCCTATATTTTCAATTGTTTGTCCTTGGAATTTGTTTATGGTAAGAGCGAAGCAAAGACGAACAGGAAATTGTTTTCGAGTTAGCACAAATAACATGTTTACATCCTCAGAAGTCTGTAAAGGTATGCGGGGTAAGAAAACTCTTTGACCATTGTGTTGTCCTGTTAGAATTTTTGCTTCAATGATGTTTCTTCCAAAGCGGCGACAAAGTAGTCTCGTACCATTGCAAAGCCCTATATTTGGATCAATATTCCTCAACAACATTATTGGTGATCCTACTTTCAATGTAAGCTTGTGAGGCGGCAGACTTCCAGGAGACAGAGAGTTCAAGAACTCGGGTAAGTATAAATTTCTAGTGTCATCAAGCACATAGTCAAATGAGTAGTATGTATGTTCTTCTCTGGGGAAAGGAGCAAGGGTCATATCGTTCAGCTTATGTACATCATCATTCATAGGGGTTATAATAGCCCGACATTTCATGTACTCCACATTATCAAAATTGCTCCTCAAGTCCTTGAAAACAAAGTTTACCAAAGTAGAGACTGAATTCTCTCCATCCCACGGAATAATCATAGAATCTGGAATTCTGATCATGTCATCGTCCAGTGTCGGTTCTGTGTCATCACCAACTCGAAGAACAAAGTTGCTGAAATAAATATCACTGGCTGACCTCATATTGCTTGATATGCGTAGCATGCGAACGTTATCCCACAAATGTGACTGAATAATGCTCGAATTTATAATTTCATATTTTGCTCCATTTATGACAACTGGAGTTAACTGTCGGAAGTCACCTCCTAGTATTACGACCTTCCCACCGAATGGTGTATGAATGTCAAGCATGTCCTGAAATGTACGATCAACTGTTTCGAAGGCACGTCTATTAGTCATAGGAGTCTCGTCCCATATTATTGCAGACGCCTGATGTATAAGCTTACGCAAATCAGATTGCTTTCCAAATTTACACTTTGTTGAAGCATCCAGCTGTATCAGAATTTTAAATTTCGAATGAGCAGTCCGGCCACCAGGTAGTAAAGTCGCAGCAATCCCGGATGAGGCTGTTGCCAAAATAATGCAACCGTTGCTTCTAAATTTTGCAAGGATTGCCCGATAAAGAAAAGTCTTTCTTGTTCCCCCAGGTCCGTCAACAAAGAAGGTAGCACTGCATTTTTTCGTTATAGCCTCACTTATCGCGTTGAATGCGTTTAATTGGTCATTATTTAGTGACTCAATAGCGCGGAGATCTTCAAGCGGAGTAAGTATCGCTAATTCATGTTATAGAATGCTGGAGGCATTTTGTAAATCTTCGAAATCATCACTGATTTTAGGTAAGTCAAACTTTTGTATAGTGCGTTTGTGCTCATTGAGAATTCCTGCTATATTGTATAACACTTTATTCTTTATGTAATCTGTATTGCTTGTCGATGCAAAGTCTTCAGCCATGCTAATGTAATTTTCTTCCCATAGTGATCGTACTGTTGTAGGATTAGAGTACAAAAGAATAGTTGCAAATAATATTCTAAGAGCAGAAGGCATGCAGAATAGTCTAGCCTTCGCTAAGCATTCACGAATACTATTATCTTGCTCAAGCAAGTCGTAAGTCTCTGCCGACCGTTTGAAAGTGTTGTGGTGCACATCGTTAACAGTTAGAAGATCATCGAACGATTTCGGGCCTCGTACGTGTGTTAGAAGAAGGCGAAGGAAAAAATCGCTCCCCTTCATTTGGTGAAACAGCGTAGAGCCTACCCACAACCTTTTGATTGGTTGACCTTTTATTCCACTTTCGCTCTGGCTTTAACCATCTATAATACTTCGGGAATTCCTTGTATAGGTACTTGTGCTCTTCCTGACTATTCATGTAAACTTGAAAGAATTCAATCAGCATAGTTCGCGAGTTACGGTCATTGGACAATATCGATGTTATGTTTTCATCATTGTGAAATAACACCTGATGCTTGTTTGGTAAGTGCACTTGCAGTCTTTCTACGGATGGATAAATTCGATTCATCGAGAATTTAAATTCGATTCATCGATTCATCGGTAAGTGCACCTGAGCTCCGCTCCGCAAAAAATTGTGATTTGTTCATTGCCTCTATTGTCTCGAGTGTCACGGGCTTTGCCCGTTCGCACCCCAGAGTGATGTATCAAAAAGACAAAATACCTGTACTCGGTCAAAAATACAACGGCCGGTACTATTATTTACTTATTGCAACTCCAACTTGATGGTCTCAAAATTACAACGAACTCTATGGATCAGAAATAAGTTGTTACGTTTGTTTTTTGCAACAATCGATATGGACCTGCATGTAATTCAAGCATTTAGATTTTGAGGGGGCAAGACGATTATGGATATGAAAATGTTATACTTACTATGGCTGTGGTTGGTAGTTTAGTTTTGCAAAGATTTCCTTGTACACCATATTTTTAGTGTAAACACCCTCACGACCCTGTATTGTCCCCCTTCTAACCAAGATTTTAGTTTTTTGCTCAGAAACACCACGCGAGAAAGCCACATATAACTGCCCATGACTGAAGACATTTTTTGAAAGGTAAATTCCTATATTTTCAATTGTTTGTCCTTGGAATTTGTTTATGGTAAGAGCGAAGCAAAGACGAACAGGAAATTGTTTTTGAGTTAGCACAAATGACATGTTTACATCCTCAGAAGTCTGTAAAGGTATGCGGGGTAAGAAGACTCTTTAACCACTGTGTTGTCCTGTTAGAATTTTTGCTTCAATGATGTTTCTTCCAAAGCGGCGACAAAGTAGTCTCGTACCATTGCAAAGCCCTATATTTGGATCAATATTCCTCAACAACATTATTGGTGATCCTACTTTCAATGTAAGCTTGTGAGGCGGCAGACTTCCAGGAGACAGAGAGTTCAAGAACTCGGGTAAGTATAAATTTCTAGTGTCATCAAGCACATAGTCAAATGAGTAGTATGTATGTTCTTCTCTGGGGAAAGGAGCAAGGGTCATATCGTTCAGCTTATGTACATCATCATTCATAGGGGTTATAATAGCCCGACATTTCATGTACTCCACATTATCAAAATTGCTCCTCAAGTCCTTGAAAACAAAGTTTACCAAAGTAGAGACTGAATTCTCTCCATCCCACGGAATAATCATAGAATCTGGAATTCTGATCATGTCATCGTCCAGTGTCGGTTCTGTGTCATCACCAACTCTAAGAACAAAGTTGCTGAAATAAATATCACTGGCTGACCTCATATTGCTTGATATGCGTAGCATGCGAACGTTATCCCACAAATGTGACTGAATAATGCTCGAATTTATAATTTCATATTTTGATCCATTTATGACAACTGGAGTTAACTGTCGGAAGTCACCTCCTAGTATTACGACCTTCCCACCGAATGGTGTATGAATGTCAAGAATGTCCTGAAATGTACGATCAACTGTTTCGAAGGCACGTCTATTAGTCATAGGAGTCTCGTCCCATATTATTGCAGACGCCTGATGTATAAGCTTACGCAAATCAGATTGCTTTCCAAATTTACACTTTGTTGAAGCATCCAGCTGTATCAGAATTTTAAATTTCGAATGAGCAGTCCGGCCACCAGGTAGTAAAGTCGCAGCAATCCCGGATGAGGCTGTTGCCAAAATAATGCAACTGTTGCTTCTAAATTTTGCAAGGATTGCCCGATAAAGAAAAGTCTTTCTTGTTCCCCCAGGTCCGTCAACAAAGAAGGTAGCACTGCATTTTTTCGTTATAGCCTCACTTATCGCGTTGAATGCGTTTAATTGGTCATTATTTAGTGACTCAATAGCGCGGAGATCTTCAAGCGGAGTAAGTATCGCTAATTCATGTTATAGAATGCTGGAGGCATTTTGTAAATCTTCGAAATCATCACTGATTTTAGGTAAGTCAAACTTTTGTATAGTGCGTTTGTGCTCATTGAGAATTCCTGCTATATTGTATAACACTTTATTCTTTATGTAATCTGGATTGCTTGTCGATGCAAAGTCTTCAGCCATGCTAATGTAATTTTCTTCCCATAGTGATCGTACTGTTGTAGGATTAGAGTACAAAAGAATAGTTGCAAATAATATTCTAAGAGCAGAAGGCATGCAGAATAGTCTAGCCTTCGCTAAGCATTCATGAATACTATTATCTTGCTCAAGCAAGTCGTAAGTCTCTGCCGACCGTTTGAAAGTGTTGTGGTGCACATCGTTAACAGTTAGAAGATCATCGAACGATTTCGGGCCTCGTACGTGTGTTAGAAGAAGGCGAAGGAAAAAAATCGCTCCCCTTCATTTGGTGAAACAGCGTAGAGCCTACCCACAACCTTTTGATTGGTTGACCTTTTATTCCACTTTCGCTCTGGCTTTAACCATCTATAATACTTCGGGAATTCCTTGTATAGGTACTTGTGCTCTTCCTGACTATTCATGTAAACTTGAAAGAATTCAATCAGCATAGTTCGCGAGTTACGGTCATTGGCCAATATCGATGTTATGTTTTCATCATTGTGAAATAACACCTGATGCTTGTTTGGTAAGTGCACTTGCAGTCTTTCTACGGATGAATAAATTCGATTCATCGAGAATTTAAATATTTTCCATAGCGATTCAGGTGCGCATAGCCATCTTCCTTCGACATACTTGTTGACCTCATCATAGTTCGGTGCTGAACGAATCTCGAACGCTATGTGATCTGGGCCTTTGTAAACGTATTTGTATAGGTATTTGATGCTCTTGATGCTACAGCATACTTCGACGTTTAAATGACAGTTGTATTTTAGTAGTAACTATGAGTTATATGGGACCACCCATCTGTTATCAACAAAGGCTTCTTCATGTCTGTCTATTCTAACTGATCTATTGTCATTACGACGTCTGTACTGAGGACACCTTGCACTGTTGTAGCAGCATAGGGTTTAGGATATCCCTTCTTGCAGCGGGAATCACGCATACATGGAGCATTTGTTTTGTAGGCCCCGCAAGGGCCATAGATCATATGTCGTAGTACAACCGTGTATAACTCAGGCTCTGATTGTTGGTCTGGGAGTTCCGCTCGAACAACTGTGTCGTAATCATCTGGTGAGTTTAATTTGTCAGCCGTATCAAAAATAACTAACATGTGACAGTGTGGCAGACCACGCTTCTGGAACTCATTTACATGAACATGTGCAATAACCATGCCTAGAACGCCTCTGTGAAAAATATCTTCTTTAAGCTCCTCATATTTTGCTCGGAAAATTCTTGTCAACAAATCTGGACGATCATGTGGAGCCTGTCCAGGTAGAAGCTCTGAGGTGATTTCATCCCAAGATGGATCGCAGGTCATTGTTATAAATAAATCTGGTCTTCCGTAATGTTGAACAATAGACATTACATCGTGATATCGCTGATACATATCCCTTGGGCTCCCAATGAAAGTGGATGGCAAGATGGTTTTTCGCCCAATATTTTCTGAAAAAGAAGTGAATATTTTTTTAGTTATTGATGCAATTAAGTTAGTAAAGCAATTTCACAGATCTGAAGACAAACCTCCACTTGTTTTGCCCGCATTGAAGCAATCTTGTACACCTTCGTATAGTTCTGCACGAATGTCTTTTTGGTGGTGTCGAATCCAATTCAACCTATGAGTTTTGATTTTAGCGTAGTTATCTACTACATATTGCTGGAGTAGACGACCACCAAGTAGAAGCAATGATGGTGAATGCTGACGTATCTTGATGTAAAGAGAACACAATAAATTTGAATTTATTATTTTGAAGATAAGAGATAGTTGAAAGTCTTCGTATTTACACATTCTAATACCTGTAATAAGTAGGAGTAGTAGTCACAGCAGGAGACCTTTCTTCCTTGTGTTGTGTTTAGATTGCATGACCACCCATATGTACCATGCAGCAATAAAAGTGGATACTATAGAGGATCATAATACCCAGAGTAGTCTTTGACATTGAGTAATTGACCTTCTGTGGTCTGCACAATTATGTCTCTGTCATTTGAACCCAGTATGTCATCTGCACCGACCAGTACAGCTGCGACTTGTGATGTCGTAGGTAGAGTGTACTGACGATCTGCGGCTGGACGTTCACGTATAAGTAACCTGCAATCTAGAATATCAGGTCTCTGCGCAAGTTGTCTCAGTGTTTGGACGAAAGGATTGTATTTGTTGAGTATGTGCTTAATCTTTTCAAGCAATTCAGTTTGTAGTGTACCGTTCTCAGCCAGACGATCTTCCGTCTCATGCTCTGTGTCATAGATGAACATTTGCAGAAATCTCGGGCAAGCTCCCTGTGGCGGTAGTAGGCTTCCCAACCGGTGATATATAGCGTCGTGTGCTCTGAAAGTGTAAATTCCACTGTTTGGGCCTGGTATGTCTGAGTCCAGGTTGACTCCCATCGAGGTAAATGAGAAATAGTGATTGTAGGAACGTATATTTTGCCTAAAGTGTTGTTCCTTAGCAGTCTGATCTGTGAATAGTGAGTAGAGTTCTTCTGGCGCTGGTATTACTGGAATGTGTATCTTCCCGTCTCGACAACATAAACTGCTTGTTTCGCGCATAAACAACTTTGCATTACAATGTATACAGTAATTTGATGGAGGTAACTGCATTCATTGGACTCTAGTTCTTTGGTCACTTTGTCGTGCTGAGTTACGGGATGTAGTTGTTGATGTATGTATAGTTGCTTCTGGTGGTGGTCGTTGTGGTAGTTGTGGTTGTTGCTCAGAAGTAGACGCCTCATTTTGATGTGTCGGTGGAAAGTTAAAGCGTATTGGAGTTTGAATGTTGGAGGTAGTGATTCTTCCGACGACTGCAGAAATCAGATAACTCGTTAGGGTGAATAAACATGTTGGTGAAATACTGCTTCAGAATAGGCGAGAGTACCCGGAATAATCGTTTGGTCAATTTGATTTTGTCGTATTTGACGTTGACGTCTCATGCCAGTTAGTTTTTCCATTCTTGCGCGCCGAGCCTTTTTTTGGGCACGTAACAGTGAGTCTCGAATGGGGTCAATCTGAAGATTGTGTGTTGGAGGTTGAATGTCATGTCCATCGCGATGTACACGCAGTTCTCTTAGCTTAAGCATTCGTGCAGCTCTTGCGGATCGCTGCTGTTGAAGCCAAAATTGACCTCTGTGGAGTTCGGGGTCCCTGAAAGGGGTGACCTCACACCTACTACACTCGAGAGAACGTCACGGACCGGAGACTTAGGAGACTATGAACAGACCCTCGGCTCTAGCGCGGAGGTCCCACCTCACACCCGGAAGGCTACCTGAGCTCTTCCCCTCCCTCACCAAAGGGCTAGGCTAGGTGCCTTGGAGAGCTCTCTCTACTCAACCAAGAAGAAGCTAAGGGAGGAGGAAGCTAAGAAAAGGCCCCTCTCCAAGGCACCCAAGGGGGTCTATTTATATTTTTTCCAAGTCCTGGGGGTAAAAAGACCGAAATATCCCTACGGCCAAAAGGCCTCGGGCCAATAGAAAACAGCCACGCCTGGGGGTAAAGGGGGAATTCCCCCCGAGGGCAAGAAGGTAAAACTGCAGGGGGGGCAAGGGCGAGACCGCGGCCTCTGACCGGTCTCGCCCCGCCAGGCCGCCAAGCTAGAAGGGGCAGGGGCGAGACCCCGGCCCCCGGCCGGTCTCGCCCCACCAGGCCGCCAGGCTAGAAGGGGCAGGGGCGAGACCCCGGCCCCCGACCGGTCTCGCCCCACCAGGCCGCCAGGCTAGAAGGAGCAAGGGCGAGACCCCGGCCCCCGGCCGATCTCGCCCCACCAGGCCGCCAGGCTAGAAGGAGCAGGGGCGAGACCCCGGCCCCCGGCCGGTCTCGCCCCACCAGGCCGCCAGGCTAGAAGGAGCAGGGGCGAGACCCCGGCCCCCGGCCGGTCTCGCCCCACCAGGCCGCCAGGCTAGAAGGGGCAGGGGCGAGACCCCGGCCCCCGGCCGGTCTCGCCCCACCAGGCCGCCAGGCTAGAAGGGGCAGGGGCGAGACCCCGGCCCCCTACCGGTCTCGCCCCACCAGGCCGCCAGGCTAGAAGGAGCAGGGGCGAGACCCCGGCCCCCGGCCGGTCTCGCCCCACCAGGCCGCCAGGCTAGAAGGAGCAGGGGCGAGATCCCGGCCCCCGGCCGGTCTCGCCCCACCAGGCCGCCAGGCTCCTATCGGGACGGGGGCTGGTGTTAGCCAACTTATCGCACCCACCCCCCAAAAGAGGGCCACTAGGGGAGGTCGATTTTTCCTCCCCCTACTAGTATGTTTCCAAGCTAGAGCCAAAATTGGCCACCGAGAGTGCAAAATCTCCCAAAAGCTTAAAACTATACCGGGGCGAATACGGGGTTGTACACAATCCCCGCTCTTTTCGAGGTTGGCACAAACTCGGAAAGAAATGTCCAACCCAATGTATTCGCCGAGTGCAATTTCCTTGCACGCCTCTCCAGGGAGTGAACCTGCCACGCCAGCTATGGGAGCCTAGGTGGCGAGAGCTTCTCTGGGTAACAAACTTGGTTCCCACGAGAGATCAACCAGCCCTGCCAGCTAGGTGAGAGCCTGACAGCGGAATCCATCTGGGAGCAAAGGACTTGGCTTCCACGAGAGATCAACCTGCCCTGCCAGCTAGGTGAGAGCCTGACAGCGGAATCCATCTCGGAGCAAAGGACTTGGCTTCCACGAGAGATCAACCTGCCCTGCCAGCTAGGTGAGAGCCTGACAGCGGAATCCATCTCGGAGCAAAGGACTTGGCTTCCACGAGAGATCAACCTGTCCTGTCAGCTAGGTGAGAGCCTGACAGCGGAATTCATCTCGGAGCAAAGGACTTGGCTTCCATGAGAGATCAACCTGCCCTGCCAGCTAGGTGAGAGCCTGACAGCGGAATCCATCTCGGAGCAAAGGACTTGGCTTCCACGAGAGATCAACCTGCCCTGCCAGCTAGATGAGAGCCTGACAGCGGAATCCATCTCGGAGCAAAGGACTTGGCTTCCACGAGAGATCAACCTGCCCTGCCAGCTAGGTGAGAGCCTGACAGCGGAATCCATCTCGGAGCAAAGGACTTGGCTTCCACGAGAGATCAACCTGCCCTGCCAGCTAGGTGAGAGCCTGACAGCGGAATCCATCTCGGAGCTAAGGACTTGGCATCCTCGAGAGATCAACCTGCCCTGCCAGCTAGGTGAGAGCCTGGCAGCGGAATCCATCCCGAGGTGAGACCTTCCCACCCTCCGAGAGATCAACCTGCCCTGCCAGCTAGGTGAGAGCCTGGCAGCGGAATCCATCTCGAGGTGAGACCTTCCCACCCTCCGAGAGATCAACCTGCCCTGCCATCTAGGTGAGAGCCTGGCAGCGGAATCCATCTCGAGGTGAGACCTTCCCACCCTCAGAGAGATCAACCTGCCCTGCCAGCTAGGTGAGAGCCTGGCAGCGGAATCCATCTCGAGGTGAGACCTCCCCACCCTCAGAGAGATCAACCTGCCCTGCCAGCTAGGTGAGAGCCTGGCCAGCGGAATCCATCTCGAGGTGAGACCTTCCCACCCTCCGAGAGATCAACCTGCCCTGCCAGCTAGATGAGAGCCTGGCAGCGGAATCCATCCCGAGGTGAGACCTTCCCACCCTCCGAGAGATCAACCTGCCCTGCCAGCTAGGTGAGAGCCTGGCAGCGGAATCCATCCCGAGGTGAGACAACTAGGCATCAACGAGAGGTACCACCGGCCCTGCCCAGCTAGTGAGAGCCTGGGCAGCGGGACCGTCTCGGAGCAAAAGAACTAAGCATCTCAATCAGTCCTTACCTAATCTTACATCCTCAAATGGGGAAAAAGATGAGTTACATGACCCCCCCGACTCAGCTGGTCGGGGGCTGGACTCAATACAACATAAGAAGAATACAGGACTCTACCGGGACGAGGCTTCTTCAGGGGGTCTGGGCCTGGTGGTCGCCATCCGCTTCCTGCTCGCCGGACACTTCCATCCTGCTTAGGCTCTCCATGATCTTCTCCATCTCCTCTGCCTTGGCCAACCAAGAGATGGTGTTGACGGCCGTGACATAACACTGTCTTGCCATCCTGGAGTCTCCCTTGACTCTGACCTGGATCCCTCCGGAGCTGAACTTGATGCATTGGTGGAAGGAAGATGGCACGCAACGGAAGGCGCTGATGAGGGGCCTTCCGAAGATGGCGTTATAGCTGCTTGGAGCGTCCACAATGACGAACCGACAGTTCCTTGAGACTCCCCCCAATTTAACTTGGAGTCCCACTCCACCCTCAACCTCCTTCCTCTCCCCTGAAAATCCGAACAGCGGTCCGTCCGAGGCCAACACCCTCCTTGGCTGTACCTTCATCTCATCAAACGCCTTCCTGAAAACGACGTTGACAGAGCTCCCGTTGTCCACCAAGATTCGGGAGACGCTGTAGCCCTCGATGGCCGTCTGGATGACCAGCGCATCGCAAAACGGATCCTCATGATCCGGCAGGTCCTTCACCGAGAAGGTGACCTTCTCCTCCTGGGGCGGTGTCTGGGAGGTTGAGGCGACGCTCCTTCGGTACATGACATGGAGGCTTGCCTTCCGAGTGGCCTCGATCCCCACTCCACCATGGATCACCGCTATATCGCCTCGGGGTCCGACATCGACCCGGTCTTCACAAACATCATCCCCTCCTTCTCTGGGCAGAACCTCTTCAACCCGCACCGGTGGTTGTGGCTGGGCAGGGTCTCTCGCCCCCCTCACTTCCAGGAACTCGGGGCAGGTAGATGTGGCGTGCCCCTCCACCTGGTGGAAGTCACAGTACGACAACTCTACCCTGACCCTTCTCCTTCCCTGGCGGTTCCTCCTCTCCCTTCGACCAATCTCCATCGCTTGCTGGGGTGGGGGCAGGAGCTGCCTAGGGGCTTGCCTCTGGAAGTTGAACCTTCCTTGGCCCCCATGGAAGTTTCCCCCATCATGGGCGTAACCTCTTCCCGGGCCCTGAGCGGGTCCTCCCTGCTGCCTCCAACCTGGTTCCGGACCCTCCTGAGCTCTCCGCTCCTCTCTCCTTCTCCCCTCCTGAGGTCTCGAGCCACCTTGCTCCTTTGCCTCCGTCTCTGTCAGCTTTGCCAACTTCTTGACAAATGTCGGGTTGGCTGCCTCCATGACAATCTCCTCTGCCGCCCTTTCCATCAGCTCCTCGAAGGAAAGGGGGGCCTTCCGAGTCAAGCTCATCTTGAAGGAGCCCTCCTTCAGCCCAACGATGAAGGCCATCTGGAGAGCATACCCTGGCATCTCCTGGACCTCCAGGATCTTCTCTTGGAACCGGTCAACGTAACGGGCCAGCGACTCCTCGGCCCCCTGCCTTATCAGGAAGATGGACTCAGGACTCCTCTTCCGCTTCTTGGAGGTGGAGAAGCGGAGCTGGAAGCTCCGGCTCAAGTCCTCGAACCCATAGATCGACCTCGGAGGGAGTTGATGGAACCAGTCCCTTGCCTTCTCCTTCAGCGTGATCGCAAAGAGGCGACACTTGAAGGCATCCGTCATCGGCCTGATGGAGACGGCGTCCTCGAACCACTACAGGTGCTGAACGGGGTCATCCTTCCCGGTATAGTAAGCCATGTCTGGTTCTCTGAACCCCTCGGGAACGGGAGCTGAGATGATCAACTCGCTGAAGGGTGACCCCCTAAGGGGTGGTCTCGCCACCTCCACTCGCGCAACCTGCTCGCGTGGGAGGTTGGCACTCGCCGGGCTAAAGAACAACTCCCGGCCAGTGAGGTCTCGCTCGACCCCATCTCCCATCCTCTCTTTTCCTGGCCTTCTTCCTGGTGCACTTCCTTCTCCCCCCGCTGGGGTCATCTCGCCTAGACCCCTGGGAGTCGACTCGTCGAGGGGGGGAGCTAGCTCCTGGGGGGTCGGGGTGGAGCTGCCACCCTGGGGAGCAATGCTTCGCAGCATCTCCATGATACCCTGGATGGAGGCCATGAACTCTTGCGTCCCCACAAAGGGTCCTGAGCTAGGGAGCTCGCCGAGATCATCACTACCTCCTTGACCTCCCGTCATGACACTCTCCTGAGATCTTCTGTGCTGGTCACTCTCCACGCTCACCACACCAAAAGTGTTGAAGCCAAAATTGACCTCTGTGGAGTTCGGGGTCCCTGAAAGGGGTGACCTCACACCTACTACACTCGAGAGAACGTCACAGACCGGAGACTTAGGAGACTATGAACAGACCCTCGGCTCTAGCGCGGAGGTCCCACCTCACACCCGGAAGGCTACCTGAGCTCTTCCCCTCCCTCACCAAAGGGCTAGGCTAGGTGCCTTGGAGAGCTCTCTCTACTCAACCAAGAAGAAGCTAAGGGAGGAGGAAGCTAAGAAAAGGCCCCTCTCCAAGGCACCCAAGGGGGTCTATTTATATTTTTTCCAAGTCCTGGGGGTAAAAAGACCGAAATATCCCTACGGCCAAAAGGCCTCGGGCCAATAGAAAACAGCCACGCCTGGGGGTAAAGGGGGAATTCCCCCGAGGGCAAGAAGGTAAAACTGCAGGGGGGGCAAGGGCGAGACCGCGGCCTCTGACCGGTCTCGCCCCGCCAGGCCGCCAAGCTAGAAGGGGCAGGGGCGAGACCCCGGCCCCCGGCCGGTCTCGCCCCACCAGGCCGCCATGCTAGAAGGGGCAGGGGCGAGAGCCCGGCCCCCGACCGGTCTCGCCCCACCAGGCCGCCAGGCTAGAAGGAGCAAGGGCGAGACCCAGGCCCCCGGCCGATCTCGCCCCACCAGGCCGCCAGGCTAGAAGGAGCAGGGGCGAGACCCCGGCCCCCGGCCGGTCTCGCCCCACCAGGCCGCCAGGCTAGAAGGAGCAGGGGCGAGACCCCGGCCCCCGGCCGGTCTCGCCCCACCAGGCCGCCAGGCTAGAAGGGGCAGGGGCGAGACCCCGGCCCCCGGCCGGTCTCGCCCCACCAGGCCGCCAGGCTAGAAGGGGCAGGGGCGAGACCCAGGCCCCCTACCGGTTTCGCCCCACCAGGCCGCCAGGCTAGAAGGAGCAGGGGCGAGACCCCGGCCCCCGGCCGGTCTCGCCCCACCAGGCCGCCAGGCTAGAAGGAGCAGGGGCGAGACCCGGCCCCCGGCCGGTCTCGCCCCACCAGGCTGCCAGGCTCCTATCGGGACGGGGGCTGGTGTTAGCCAACTTGTCGCACCCGCCCCCCAAAAGAGGGCCACTATGGGAGGTCGATTTTTCCTCCCCTACTAGTATGTTTCCAAGCTAGAGCCAAAATTGGCCACCGAGAGTGCAAAATCTCCCAAAAGCTTAAAACTATATCGGGGCGAATACGGGGTTGTACAGCTGCATTGCCAGTTGTTGCGTTCTTTTTGAATCCCCAGAAGTGGCTATCGAGCTTGAGAAATCTACAAATATGAAGAAAGTAAGATTGTTTATACCGCGGTTGTTGAAATAAATGCGGAGAAGCGAGGTATTTACGATTCGCAGGTTGCAAGGGAGGATGGACGGCCAAGTTGTTTTGTGTACGTTGATGGCAAGTCACGGTAGATATATTCGCTGTGCGTCGTCGCCTATGTTGAAGGTGTAAAAATCGAACCCTTCTTGCATTTCACTGCACCTCTTGTATAAGACTTCTCGTTGTAGCAGTTGCCGGTGAATGAATGGAAGAATGTTCTGAGAGTTGAACATTATTTGTGTGTAGATTTGACATTTCCGTGTGTAGATATCTACGTCTTGCATTTCTCTGCTCACGTTGTTCTACAGTTAATGCACGTCTTCGGGATGTGTTTTGCATTTCCTCACCGCGACATGATGTTCCTGATGGGTTATACCATGATTTGTGAGGAAGTTTCCCCCATGATCTGCCCCCAAAATGGGAGATCATGGGATTGACTAGTCTACCTCACCTCCCATGATGAGGAGAACATGGGGGGTGGGGTCCACTCTCTCTCTCTCCAAAACCACCCCCTTTAGGGGTAAACCGCCGCCGGCCACCGCCGCCGCTTGCCGCCGCCACCCGCCCGCCGCCCGCCGCCCGCCGCCGGGCTACCGCCACCGTCAACCGCCATCGGCCGCCGACCGCTGACCACCGGTTGCCGCCGCCGCCATGGCGGCCCGTCGCCGTGGACAACCTCCCCACCGTCCGATCAAGGGGAGGCTCTCCTCGCCGTCTGATCAAGGGGGTAACCACCCACTAACCCACTACTTGAGTGGTGGGGCCCGCCATGATCCTCCCCCGGAGGCTATAAAAGGGACCCCAGGGCCTCTTCATTCGACACTTTTTCTCTTCCCGGAGTTGCCTCCTTCCTAAGGAGAGAGCCCGCCTGCCTCCTCCCTCGAGTCGGCCTCTTGTCGCCGTGAACCACCGGCGGCCACCTGCGGCCACCGGCGCTCCACCAGCACACCACCAGCAAGGAAACGCCCAAGTCTCCAGAGAAAGCCAGAGGAAGAAGGCGACCATCGCTAGCAAGTGTGCGCGATCGCATGAGCCAGAGCACCAGGGTCATCCCACGCATTTCAACACCCAAGTTACTACCGCGGCGCAGTCTGTTGCCCGTCGGGAGCCGTAGTCTCTCTCTCCCCCAAGTTGTAACGGGAGCGGTCTGTCGCCCCGATTCTCCAGCATACTGTAATCACCGGAATCTAGTGGAATTTGATCGGCACAGCCTCGGTCACGTGGTTTTTTACCCATTTAAGGGTTTTTTCTACGTCATCACACCTTGTCTCAACTTTTTACTCTCTTTGACTGTGTGCGCGCTCGACCGCTCCGTGAGCTAAGGCGGTCCAAGAAACAACAGGTCCGATCGGGGCATCGAGTTAGTCCGCAACAGTTTGGCGCCGTCTGTGGGAACCGAGTTCCTAGCATCCTCAAAATACAGTACCCTCAACACAATGGTACTCATAACTAAAGACCATGGCCAGAGAAGCTGCCCGCACGACAGAAGGGACAACACTCGGGGGGCAGGTTGGTCCAAGTCCCCCTCACCGGCGTGTCATCATACCAGAAGGAGAACTCCCCAGTGCGGATGTCCACGGTCGTAGAGCCCGTTTGGACAAAGGATCTGAAGTTCAGCATCACTACAATCACCCAGAAGCAACAGACATTAGGCCAACAAAAGTTGAAGGGCTCACACGCGGAGAGGTTCTCAACTTAATCACAGAAGAACGCGGGCAGGCCAAGCAATATTCCGCTCCAGCCAGCCGCCCGCTCCATCATTACTCGCCATTTGCACCCGAGGTTCGAGCACACCCAATCCCTCACGATTTCAAGCTCCCAAAGATCGAGGCATATGATGGCACAAGTGACCCGTCAGAGCATGCCAGACACTTCGCAATCATGATGCAACTTTGTAATTCTCCAGATCAACTATTGTGCAAAGCTTTCCCAGCAACTTTGAAAGGGCAAGCTCGCACATGGTTCATGTCCCTGAAGGAAGGAGAAATCAAAGATTTCGCCGAACTAACACAACAATTCACGGATCAGTTTATCGTCAGCCGCCAGATATTCAACGATCCTTCCCACCTATCCGGTATCCGTCAAAGTGAAGGGGAAACCATTGAAGATTTCTTTCGTCGTTTCACCACTGAAGCACGACGAATCCCTGGAATAAAAGCGGAACTCCTACACGGATTTATTCTTGGATGGCTCCGCTCTGGTGGCTTCCACTCCGCACTAGTACAAGAAACTATACCGAGCTATTCTGATCTTGTTCAATGAATCGATGCCCAGATTGCTACTGACTGTGCAATCGAAGCACGCCGCCAACAATTCAAAAGCAATTCAAAGAGACAGCGAGAGCAGGGGTTGACACCACTGTCGGTTCCCAAAAAGAGCAACTCGCGCCATGTCAACTCTCGACGGGCTGGGGGCATCACCAACATCAAGCCTTCACTCCCCACAACTCATTTCAAGTAGGAGTGTTGCTCGCCATACGCAACCATCCATCTCTCCAAAGGCCAAGGGCTTTTACTCCAAATTCAGGGGACCAATCTAAGTATTGCAACTTCCACCAAGGTCACGGGCATAAGACAAACGATTGTTCAAGACTGAAGACAGAAATCGAACGATTCGTTCGCCTTGTGTACCTCAAGAGTTCTCTCCAAAATAAAGGCTCTGAATCTACTTGTCAAGAATGATCCGGCACTGAGACGATCCACAGGATGAACATCTCAAAGAAGAGTTTGCTTGTTGCCAAATGAGCATCCAGTGTCCCATCATCACTGCTTGTATTTTGTATTTTTAACATTCGTGAGACGAACAACATGTGTTATTTCCAATCTTATTGATGACTGCATTACAGAGTGTTCAGTATTCCCAACAAGGGACTCTGGCCTTCCTCTTCCAGAGTGTTCAGTGCTCCCAACAAAGGACTCTGGCCTCTACTCTTACAGAGTGTTCAGTGCTCCCAACAAGGGACTCTGACATCTCTTACAGAGTGTTCAGTGCTCCCAACAAGGGACTCTGGCCTCTCCTCTTACAGAGTATTCAGTGCTCCCAACAAGGGACCCTGGCCTCTCCTCTTACAGAGTGTTCAGTGCTCCCAACAAGGGACTCTGGCCTCTCCTCTTACAGAGTGTTCAGTGCTCCCAACAAGGGACTCTGGTCTCTCCTCTTACATAGTGTTCAGTGCTCCCAACAAGGGACTTTGGCCTCTCCTCTTACAGAGTGTTCAATGCTCCCAACAAGGGACTCTGACCTCTCCTCTTACAGAGTGTTCAGTGCTCCCAACAAGGGACTCTGGC
This sequence comes from Platanthera guangdongensis, assembly GCA_039583875.1. Classification (NCBI taxonomy): domain Eukaryota; kingdom Viridiplantae; phylum Streptophyta; class Magnoliopsida; order Asparagales; family Orchidaceae; genus Platanthera; species Platanthera guangdongensis. The sequence goes on along the minus strand of CM077154.1, from coordinate 90,720,747 downwards.
CTCTCCTCTTACAGAGTGTTCAGTGCTCCCAACAAGGGACTCTGGACTCTCCTCTTACAGAGTGTTCAGTGCTCCCAACAAGGGACTCTGGCCTCTCCTCTTACAGAGTGTTCAGTTCTCCCAACAACAGACTCTGATCTCTCCTCTTACAGAGTGTTCAGTTCTCCCAACAAGGGACCCTAACCTCTCCTCTTGCAGAGTATTCAGTGCTCCCAACAAGGGACCCTGACCTCTATTCTTACAGAATGTTCAGATCTTCGCAAAAGAGATTCTGGCCTCTTCGGCTCATAGCCAACTAAGCCGTGAGCAACCCTCATGCAAACTAAGCCCCGAGCAACCCTCGTGCAAACTAAGCCGCGAGCAACCACCGAGCAAACTAAGCTGCGACTACAACCCATGCAAAGTAACGCCACAAGTCAAACTTACAACAGACTAAACACAAACTGGCACATGTTGATGCAAACCTCCACCCGCTCGCCACCATCGGAGCGAACGTTGCACCAATCTCAGGATTGGTCCAAGGAAAGCTATCCTCAATGCTCGCAAAAGAATGCTGCTAATCCCATGATTCGGGCAATTCCAGCAGGGAAAATTGAGAGATAGGCACTCTGCAAAATTTCAAGATCTCAATCATCTCCTCGCAGGGTGGAAAACCAAAGCCGGACCGCAAGGAGACTTCGCAGATCGCCAACCAACCACGAGGAGGATTCTGGACCTGCTCCTCGGGACGCGGGATCCTCACTTCCAAACAAACGGGAAGCCCGTACATCGCCCTCCAGATATCAACACCGTCATCGGTCAAACAGGAGCGCAGGCGCATCAGGCCAGAAGAGCACTTTGAAACCTGCGCCCAACAAAAAGTAAAAGATCAGCCCAAAATAAAGTGTTGGGTATTTCATCCACATGAACCCAGATTTGATGAAGTCACCCTGGAACTAAGATGAATTAAGTTGTATTTGATGCTTGGTTTGAGCTATATGTTTGCAGGAATTTCACTGTGAAGTGTAGACCAATGTCAGCTCACAGTGGGTCACCAAACACACGAACTGTGCAATGTAATCCCTCATTGCATATTCCAAGGTGTTGACTCATGTGTGGTCTCTCTATTGGGATACACTTCATATTCAAGCTATAGGACTATGAGAAAGGTATTGGAAGTTGGCTACTCTAGAAGAATCAGTTTTTTCCAACATCAGAAATTTTCAAAGTGTTTTACTCGAGTAGAGCTTTCACCTACTCGAGTAGTCTGAGTATAATATACTCGAGTAGCTAAGTCACCTACTCGAGTAGATATATTCATATACTCGAGTAGAATGCTTATATACTCGAGTAGATTACTCTATACCCGAGTATTAACAGGTTTCCTCTTTAAAATTTCTCTAAGTCATGGACTCGAGTAAGTATACTCACATACTCGAGTAGATAGAAACATACTCGAGTAGTTCATTATACCTACTCGAGTAGATCATATGTCACTCGTGTACCCTGATATTTCCCTACTCCAGAAATTTTCTAAGTCTTTTACTCGAGTAGAACTTTCACCTACTCGAGTAGTTTAGTTCAACTACTAGAGTAGTTGGTTGCTGACATCTTCAAAATTTTTCTAAGTATCCCACTCGAGTAGTACTTCATGTACTTGAGTAGTTTATGTAATATACTCGAGTAGGTTCTCCAGTACTCGAGTAGATGCTTTATGTACTCGAGTCTCTACACATACTCGAGTAGTTCTGTCTGCTTACTCGAGTAGTCTATCTACATATACCCGAGTATGTCCTCCTTCATATACTCGAGTAGTTATTCAACTACTCGAGTAGTTATTGATTTACTCGTGTAGTTGGCTGAATCTTTCCGAAATTTTACTAAGTCCTTTTTCTGACGGGATTTTTCAAATCACGCGTTATGATTGGTACACGTGTACATCATTATGACCGATTATGACCGTTAGTCTCTCCTATATAAGGTCTTATCAGAAAATGACAAACTCTAAGTATTCTCCAAGCTTTCTTGTCATTCTATTTCGAGAAATATTCTTCAGCCGACTCCTCTCTGATTTTCGCAAATCGGAAGCCGCCGTCGCCGCCTTCTTCTCCAGCCAAAGCTTCTACTTTCAGAGGACTATTCTGAAGAAAGTTACAGATCGAGATCGACTTCGCTGATCATATTCTCTCTCGATTTCTGTAAAAGCGAGTAAATCCAGATCGAAGCCGAGAACCTCTTCACCGATTTCTGAAAGTGCTACAAAGTTGAAAAGAAGAAGATCCTGGCCGTTTCATTCAGATCTGAGTGATTTACTGTTTGTATTCTTGTAAACACTTTATTAATCTTGTAGGAGAAATTTTCTCCGAGTGTAGGAGATTTTCACTCCAAGTTTGTAGGAAGTGTTATCTTCTGAGGTGTAGATCCCTTTGTTTGGATCGAGTTTGTAGGAACTTTGTTCTGAGGGTAGGATCGATTTTTGATCCGAGATAGTGGAGTAGCCGAGTCTAGTTGATTGCTAGATCGGTGAGGGAAAGTGGATGTACCCAAGGTTGGAGAACCACTATAACTCTTGTGTCGTCTGTGATATTGGTAGATCGTTCTGTGCTGCGCTATAACTATTTTTTTCCGCAAAACGACGCACAACTCACCTATTCACCCCCCTCTAGGTGATTTAGGTTGACAACCGTTTTCTTTCAATTGGTATCCCATCCCTACCCCATACTCCCCAGAGTCCAGCCACTCCTTCAGATCAAGTCCCTCAAGACACTCTTCTGTCCACAGCTGCTGCCATAGATGCCATGATTGCAGAGCTTACTGAAGATGTGCTTCCCCCTCCTCCTCTATCTCCTCCAGCTCCAACCACTGAACATCACAAGGACTTGTCTCCAGCACAGTCTCCTGCTCATTCTCCAGCCAGAACTCCAACACCTTCTCCAAATCCTCCAGCAGATAAGCCAGACACCATATTTATCTCTGATGAGCCTTCTCCTGAGCCAGCTGAGGCCCCTCTCAGAACTCTAGACTTCTCTCTTCCTCAGGATACAGAAGAAGGAATTGCTCTCTCTCCTACCATCAGAGCTCACAGCTCTGTGATAATTGAAGAACTAGCTCCTTTGGTACCTCCTTCTCTCCATACTGCTGCTCCATCTACTGCTGCTGCTTTAGTCTCCTCCTCGTCCTCAGATTTGCTGCAACACATCACTATTCTTCTTCAAGAACAAAGACATCATTTTGACACCTCTCTAAAGGTGATCACTGACAAGGTCACTGCTCTTGAGACTGAGATGAGCAGAGGTTTTGCTGAAATTCAGCATAACACTGACAAGCTCAAGTACCTATTCCAACCTAGTGGTAAAGCCCTTGACCATACTATCACTAGTGTGGGTAATGTTATGGAACAAGGTGTCACCCTGGCAAACAATCAGATGGAACTAGACAAGAGGAATGAAGCCAACAAGATGAAGATCTGTGAAGAAGTGGGCCTTTTCAAAGATGATGCCATATCCCAGCTATCTGTTGAAATCAGAAAGGGGGAGGGTTTGATAAAAGAGCTCAAAGAACATGTAGAAAAATCTACTGCTCAGAAGACAGATGAATGGCAAGCTCATGTGAAGACCATTCATGCTGATGTGCTAGCCCAAATACAAAGTGTCAAATTTCACACATATGACACTGCTGTCTGGATGCACAATCAGATCCTGCCAGATCTTGCAGTTGACCCAAACATCATTCCCCATCATTTCAATCCTCTAGCCACAGATGTCACTGCCCCAGCTGTTCCTCAACAACCTACCTTCTCTCCCAAGCCTGGAGACTCAGTTGCCCCTCCAGATACTTATGTTCCAGGCTGGGAAGAAGATCCTGCTGATATATTCCTTCAAGCTCCTTCAGAGATCAGAATCAAGAAGAAAAGGAAGTATGGTGAAGGCCCCTCTGCTAGCAGGACTGCTCCCTCCAAGGCCCCTGAACATGCTGAAGCTTGGTCTCCAACCTCAAAGTCTCTTATTTTGGACACACTCAGGCTAGTTATGGATCACAATGAGAACAGAAGCATGCACTACAGTTCCCAGGAATGGGAGTTATATGAGAAGTCAATGCTGAAAAGGAAGATCCATGACAGAGAGTTTGGGAGAAATAACCTTGCTGCTCCTCCAAGGCCTCCTAAGTATTTCCCTAAGCCTTTCAGCTACCTAAGGAGACTGCAAGAAAAGATGGATAAGCAGCAATCTCAAGCCCAAACCTAAAAGATGATGAGAAATTGAAATGACAAATTGTAGACTTGATGTTTTTGGAAACTTACATATATATATATAATTCTTCATTACTGTCTAATTATCCTTTTCATGATCCTTGCTTATCTGCTCATATTTTTTTCTTACTTTCTTTTATGTCCATAATTCACCTTAGTGTAAGGGGTTCTGACTTCAACAAATAGGGGGAGATTGTTGGGTATTTCATCCACATGAACCCAGATTTGATGAAGTCACCCTGGAACTAAGATGATTTAAGTTGTATTTGATGCTTGGTTTGAGCTATATGTTTGCAGGAATTTCACTGGGAAGTGTAGACCAATGTCAGCTCACAGTGGGTCACCAAACACAGGAACTGTGCAATGTAATCCCTCATTGCATATTCCAAGGTGTTGACTCATGTGTGGTCTCTCTATTGGGATACACTTCATATTCAAGCTATAGGACTATGAGAAAGGTATTGGAAGTTGGCTACTCTAGAAGGATCAGTTTTTTCCAACATCAGAAATTTTCTAAGTGTTTTACTCGAGTAGAGCTTTCACCTACTCGAGTAGTCTGAGTATAATATACTCGAGTAGCTAAGTCACCTACTCGAGTAGATATATTCATATACTCGAGTAGCATGCTTATATACTCGAGTAGATTACTCTATACCCGAGTATTAATGGGTTTCCTCTTCAAAATTTCTCTAAGTCATGGACTCGAGTAAGTATACTCACATACTCGAGTAGATAGAAACATACTCGAGTAGTTCATTATACATACTCGAGTAGATCATGTGTCACTCGTGTACCCTAATATTTCCCTACTCCAGAAATTTTCTAAGTCTTTTACTCGAGTAGAACTTTCACCTACTCGAGTAGATTTGTTCCTCTCGAGTAGTTTAGTTCAACTACTCGAGTAGTTGGTTGCTGACATCTTCAGAATTTTTCTAAGTATCTCACTCGAGTAGTACTTCATGTACTCGAGTAGTTTATGTAATATACTCGAGTAGGTTCTCCAGTACTCGAGTAGATCCTTTATGTACTCGAGTCTCTACACATACTCGAGTAGTTCTGTCTGCTTACTCGAGTAGTTAATTTCTATATACTCGAGTAGTCTATCTACATATACCCGAGTATGTCCTCCTTCATATACTCGAGTAGTTATTCAACTACTCGAGTAGTTATTGACTTACTCGTGTAGTTGGTTGAATCTTTCCGAAATTTTACTAAGTCCTTTTTCTGACGGGATTTTTCAAATCACGCGACATGATTGGTCCACGTGTACATCATTATGACCGATTATGACCGTTAGTCTCTCCTATATAAGGTCTTATCAGAAAATGACAAACCATAAGTATTCTCCAAGCTCTCTTGTCATTCTATTTCGAGAAATATTCTTCAGCCGACTCCTCTCTGATTTTCGCAAATCAGAAGCCGCCGCCGCCGCCTTCTTCTCTGGCGAAAGCTTCTACTTTTAGAGGACTATTCTGAAGAAAGTTACAGATCGAGATCGACTTCGCTGATCATATTCTCTCTCGATTTCTGTAAAAGCGAGTAAATCCAGATCGAATCCGAGAACCTCTTCACCGATTTCTGAAAGTGCTACAAAGTTGAAGAGAAGAAGATCCTGGCCGTTTCATTCAGATCTGAGTGATTCACTGTTTGTATTCTTGTAAACACTTTATTAATCTTGTAGGAGAAATCTTCTCCGAGTGTAGGAGATTTTCACTCCGAGTTTGTAGGAAGTGTTATCTTCTGAGGTGTAGATCCATTTGTTTGGATCGAGTTTGTAGGAACTTTGTTCCGAGGGTAGGATCGATTTTTGATCCGAGATAGTGGAGTAGCCGAGTCTAGTTGATTGCTAGATCGGTGAGGGAAAGTGGATGTACCCAAGGTTGGGGAATCACTATAACTCTTGTGTCGTCTGTGATATTGGTAGATTGTTCTGTGATGCGCTATAACTATTGTTTTCCGCAAAAAGACGCACAACTCACCTATTCACCCCCCTCTAGGTGATTTAGGTTGACAACCGTTTTCTTTCATAAAGGCTCGGAGCAGCATGTCCAAGCACACACGGCCCGAGTGGCACGCGAAAGAGAACAGTAGCGCAAGCATGCGCATAGCAGGGGCATTGCACGTTCAAGCCACGCGACCCGTGCTCGCAGACTGCGCGCTCGTGGAACGCACGCGCGCAAAAGCGGGCGCGCGGCCTGCGCGCGCGCCCTGCCCGCGCGCGCGCGGCATGCTTGCGCGCGAGCGGCCTGCCCGCGCGCGCGCCCTGCGCCTGCTCGCGCGCGGGGGCCTGCTCGCGCACGCGGCCTTCTCGCGCGCGTGCGGCCTGCTCACGTGCGCGCGGCCAGTGCCGCGCACGGCCAGGGCCGCGCGCCGCGTGCGCGCACGGCCGGTGCGCGCGACCGGCCTACGCGGGCGTGCGCCTCCTTCCCGCGCCGCCGGCGCACGCAAGCGGCATGGACGCCCCCGCCTTCGCGTCGGTGCGTCATCGTCATTCGTCGGGCCTCCCTCCGAGTACCTAGGAAGCACTGGCCGCCGCCGCCTCAGCCTTCTCGCCGGAGGTTGTCATGGTGAGAATGGGGGCAGCAGGAAATCCTTCTTCCCGCGCTCGCAGCGCTCTCCGGCAAGAAGAATTTGGGGGGCAATTGATGGGTTATATCATGATTTGTGAGAAAGTTTCCCCCATGATCTCCCCCCAAAATGGGAGATCATGGGGTTGACTTGTCAACCCCACCTCCCATGATGAGGAGAACATGGGGGGTGGGGCCCACTCTCTCTCTCTCTCCAAAACCACCCCCATTAGGGGGAAACCGCCGCCGGCCACCGCCGCCGCCACCGCCGTCGGCCGCCGCCGCCGCTTGACGCCGCCATACGTCGGCCGCCTTGCCGGCCGCCCGGCCGCCGCTGGGCTACCGCCACCGTCCACCGATGTCGGCCGCCGGCCGCCGCCGCCATGGCGGCCCGTCGCCGTGGACCTCCCCACCGTCCGATCAAGGGGAGGCTCTCCTCGCCGTCCGATCAAGGGGGTAACCACCCACTAACCCACTACTTGAGTGGTGGGGCCCGCCATGATCCTCCCCCGGAGGCTATAAAAGGGACCCCATGGCCTCTTCATTCGACACTTTTTCTCTTCCCGGAGTTGCCTCCTTCTTCCTGAGGAGAGAGCTCGCCTTCCTCCTCCCTCGAGTCAGCCTCCTGTCGCCGTGAACCACCGGCGGCCACCAGCGCTCCACCAGCACACCACCAGCAGGGAAACGCCCAAGTCTCCAGAGAAAGCCAGAGGAAGAAGGCGACCATCGCTAGCAAGTGTGCGCGATCGCATGCGCCAGAGCACCAGGGTCATCCCACGCATTTCAACACTCAAGTTACTCCCGCGGCGTAGTCTATTGCCTGTCGGGAGTCGTAGTCTCTCTCTCCCCCATGTTGTAACGGGAGCGGCCTGTCGCCCCGATTCTCCAGCATACTGTAATCACCGGAATCTAGTGGAATTTGATCGGCACAGCCCCGATCACGTGGTTTTTTACCCATTTAAGGGGTTTTTTCACGTCATCACACCTTATCTCAACTTTTTACTCTCTTTGACTGTGTGCGCTCGACCACTCCGTGAGCTAAGGCGGTCCAAGAAACAACCGGTACGATCGGGGCATCGAGTTAGTCCGCAACAATTCCTATTGAAGCACTTGTACTCGGCAGCATTTGAAAAAAATATTTCTATTACGAAAACAAAAAAGTAATGAGTGAATTATTTTTTTGTTTAAAAGGGTTGATCTGTAAAATTGACACAACAAATAGGGAAATAGCATAGCCCAAAAAATTACCTTGAATCAAATTACCTAGGATTGAGTCGATCTGATCTGCATATGAATCATATGAATTCATTAGTCGAAACTTATTGTATAAAAGTTGAAGCATAACAACAATATTCCTGATTCAAAATCAAGGAACTGAATGATGCAAACAAATATTGTTAGTGGACGTCTTCGAGATGTGCCTTGCATTTCTTGCTGCATGATGTTCCTAAAAAATTCTTTCCATTAATAAAAAAAAAATAATGAGTGAAATCATCAACAATTTTCATCTGAGCCGCAGTAGTATTCTATGGTAGTAGTCTCAATTTTTATTTCAATGGACCTGAATCAAATGGATAAATTTTGATGACAATATTCTATGGAGATGAGCATTCTGAAACCGGAGTGCAGAATGAAAGCAGAGGCGGCGGTTGGAGACTGCAAACGGCAGTTCATAGGGAAAATAGCACAGGAAAGGATGAAAGCAACAGTGAAAAATGGGATGAACGCATACCATAGGGACGAACGCAGAGGTGGCCGGAGAGGTAGCGTCGGAAGTTGCAGCGCCGGTTTGCGATTGGCAGCGGTGGTTTGCAGAGAGATCGGGGAATGAAGTCAAGTGGTTCTGAGTCGCCCGGGATGAAGTCCGGTGGAGGCAGACATATACCGGCGGAGGCGAGCCTATGCGGAGGAAAGCACCGGTGGAGTCGGCGGGGCGGGGATGTAGTCCGGTGGTGGCAGACATACACCGGCAGAGGCGAGCCTATGCGGAGGGAAGCATTGGCGGAGTGGATTATATGGTCGTGGTTAGGGTTGGAGGAGCGCCGGGCTTACCTTCTATTTTATTTGAGCGGGGGTAGTGGGGGGCGGGGGGATTAAGTAACGTAAATTTTTGAATTTGGGATTGAGTCGATCTTATCTGAATATGAATCATATGAATTCATTAGTGTAAACTTATTGTATAAAAGTTGAAGCATAACAACAATATTCCTGATTCAAAATCAAGGAAGTGAATGATGCAAACAAATACTGTTAGTGTACGTCTTTGGGATGTGCCTGGCATTTCCTGCGGCATGATGTTCCTAAAAAATTCTTTCCATTAATAAAACAAAAAAAATAATGAGTGAAATCAACAACAATTTTTGTCTGAGCCGCAGTAGTATTCTGTGGTACTATGGTAGTAGTCTCAATTTTTATTTCAATGGACCTGAATCAAATGGATAAATTTTGATGACAATATTCTATGGAGATGAGTATTCTGAAACCTGAGTGCAGAATGAAAGCAGCGGCGGCGGTTGGAGACCGCAAATGGCGGTTCATAGTGAAAATCGCACAGGAAAGGATGAAAGCAACAGTGAAGAATGGGATGAACGCATACCTTAGGGACAAACGCAGAGGTGGCCGGAGAGGTAGCGTCGGAAGTATTCTATGGTAGTAGTCTCAATTTTTATTTCAATGGACCTGAATCAAATGGATAAATTTTGATGACAATATTCTATGGAGATGAGCATTCTGAAAACTTAGTGCAGAATGAAAGCAGAGGCGGCGGCTGGAGACTGCAAACGGTGGTTCATAGGGAAAATCACACAGGAAAGGATGAAAGCAACAGTGAAGAATGGGATGAACGCATACCTTAGGGACGAACGCAGAGGTGGCCGGAGAGGTAGCGTCGGAAGTTGCAGCGCCGGTTTGTGATTGGCAGCGGTGGTTTGCAGAGAGATCGGGGAATGAAGTCCGGTGGTTCTGAGTCGGCCGGGATGAAGTCCGGTGGAGGCAGACATACACCGGCGGAGGCGAGCCTATGCGGAGGAAAGCACCGGCGGAGTCGGCGGGGCGGGGATGTAGTCCGGTGGTGGCAGACATACACCGGCGGAGGCGAGCCTATGCGGAGGGAAGCATTGGCGGAGTGGATTATATGGTCGTGCGGTTAGGATTGGAGGAGCGCCGGACTTACCTTCTTTTTTTTATTTGAGCGGGGGTAGTGGGGGGATTAAGTAACGTAAATTTTTGAATTTGGGACTTGTGCCAATTGTGGGATATTGAGCGTGGCTGTTCATCCAATTTTTGATTTTTTGTGGGAATTTTTGTGGCTGACACGTGGCGTTGAGAGGGGTTATTTTAAGTAATGTAGATTATGAATGTGAAATGCTCTATGTATGTTTATATTAGCAAACGTCTCATAACTACATATTAAAAAAATTAATAATTCAAAATTATAATTTTCATCAGAATGACATGCAAGTATAATAATTATTTTTATTAAATAGTTATAAAAAATATTTTACTGCCACAAATGATTCATCAATGATACGTCAATGTTTTGTCGGTAGCTAGTTTAAAGGTTTATTTGAAATAAAGAATAAAATTAAATAATTTATTTAAAATTATTGCGGGTAGTCCGGTTTTTTCCCGATCCGAAGAAATAGGATCGCTTAACCTTGAAATCGGACCGGGCGCCCAAACAGTCAAACTAAACCGCAGTAAATGACAAGAAGCATTTTTAATGTAGAAAACCTGAAAATGGTGAAAAATCACGTTACTGGTTCTGTGTTGAGCCAAAATCCACTAGCTTCTCAAAGTTTTACAAAGATTGATTTGATCTTGCAGAGCGACAGACCACTACTCAGTTACAAGTGCAAAGTACGGAAAATGAGAAAAAACGACTAAGCTCTCGGAACCTCGATGGAAGTGCTCCGGCCTTGGAATGTTGCTGAACTCGCTGAACCTTGGGGGGAGCGTTGCGGCTGGGAATTCTCTAAGTGCACGGAGATGTGGGTGGGAGCGCTCTCGTTGAAGCGGAGTCTTGATGGGAGCGCTCTCCTGGAGGCAATTGACGTGACTTGGAGCTTCTTGAAATCGTAGAATAATGAGAGAAGCGGAGAGAATTTCTGAGCGGAGAATCAGCTTCAATTCACGACCTCGCCGGAAAACCTCAGAGCTCTCTCTGGCCACTAGAGTAGTTTGTCTTAGAATGAATACCTGAGGGCAAATTTATAGTTTTGTTATGATGGTAATTGCGTCGGTGAGTGATTTGTGTTGATGAATGGTGTCGCTTTATTTCGATCACCTGAATCACCAATTTCGCTGAAATGACGGGATTCCCCCCCCACCCCCCCCCCCCCCCCCCGGCAGTTCGGATGGCCCGGGCAAGTTGCCAAGAGGCGGCGGCGGCTGAAGTCTGTAGCGGGCGCGGCGCGGCGCGGGGCTGAAGACTGTAGCGGGCGCGGGCGGCGCGGAGACGGTAGCGGGCACGGGCGCAGGGATGAGGCGAAAGAACAGCAGCTCCTTACAAGATTTTAGATGTCAGGGACTTCGAGCAATATAACCCGGTTGCTAGAAGTCTCACCGTTAATATTTAAACCAGTTGCGAACTTTTACTGATTCATATAATGAAACAATAGACTATGGAATGAGTGAGAATAAGCACAAGGTCGCTCCAATACCGATTGTTGTGCCACAAAGTTATACGACAAGCAGAGTCTAGTTAAATGGTTAATTGCTTTTCTGAGTTTACTAGTATCTTTTGGTGGCACCCAGATGTTTATGAATGTACAAATATATCATGTTGAGTTCTCATATTATTTAACTTGTAATGCATATTATAGTTGTTAATGTCATCACACTTAAAAATATTAAAATTGGTCATAATCATTTAATATTATCAAGCGGTTTATATACTAGTGGAAATTCATATACATATAAATATGAACAAATTCCGTCTCAAGACCCTAATGATGCACCTGAGACCCTTGGTGCACTTGTTGACGGGGAGAACCTCACCTCTGAGGGGGGCACCGGGCGCGGCTCTCAAATAGTTTGCAGACCATGCACCACAACCCTTCTTCATCCACCGGCAGGTTGTTTGAGGTCGCAGCCTCCCTTCGATGAGAAGTGATCAAGTTAAGCGCCCCTACGTGGGCTTCCCAAGAGGTCACTCATCCCAAGACTACTCTAGTCTGATCACGCTTAATTATAAAGTTCTTTCACTTCTCATCACCATTTGAGTTGTACCCTTTCGAGCGTGGTATTGGGGGTGCCGACAGTCGTTCTTTCGAGCCGTGTGTTGGGAAGGTCGTTACAAAAAAAATACACTTTTTTGTAACGGCCTCCTCAGTCAATAGCTCTAAAGAATGGTCGTCGGCACCCCCAGAGTTCAGCCTCAAATAGTCTACAGATCATGCACCTCAATCCCTTTCCATCCACTGGCGGGTTGTTGGTGGTCGCAGTCTCCCTTCGATGAGAAATGATCCAGTTAAGCGCCCTACGAGGACTTCTCAGGAGGTCACCCATGCCAAGACTACTCCAGCCCCAGCACTCTTAACCATAAAGTTCTTTTACTTCTCATTACCAATTGAGTTGCAAGTGATGAAAAGTGAAAAGAATTTTATAGTTAAGTGTGATGGGGATGTAGTTGTCTTGTGATGGCTGACCTCCTGGGAAGTTCGCGTAAGGGCGCTTACTTGGATCATTTGAGGTTGCGGCCTCCAATAACCCGCCAGTGGATGGAGAGTGTTTCGGGTGCATAGTCTGCAGACTTGTTGAGGCGGAACCCATTCGAGCTGCATGCTGGGGGTGCTGGCGGTCGTCCTTTCAATTCGTGTGCGGGGGAGGTCGTTACAGTTTGGACAGTGGATGGGCATGATGGATCCTCGTCTGCGGCTTAGTCATCAAATATGCAATCTGATACTCGAAAGGAACAAAGAAAGGTGTAAGAGTGACATAGTCATAGTGCTCACGTAGGAGAAAAACATCCACCCAGATATGCTTGGAGAGTGAGTGATTCAGCAATTTTAGAGTAATCTGAATGATACTGGTGTTATCATAGTAGAGTGGGGTGGGATCTGGAGAAGAGACACCAAGATCCTCAAGAAGACAACAAAAAAAAATATCCTCAGCGGTGGTATCCATGGCCCGAAGGTCGGCCTTAGTGCTGGAATGAGAAACACCAGTCTGTTTCTTGAACTTTCATGCAATACGTGAGAAACCCAAGAATAGATAGAACTCAGTGACAGAGAGATGGTCAACTGGATCACTAGCACAGGTAGTATCCGAGTAAGCGCAGAGTTATAAAGAACTACTGTTGGGTAAGAAAAGACCATGAGAAGTCATCGCTCAGAGATAGCTTAGGAGCTGCAGCAGGGGATCGTAGTGCACAGAGGTAGGCACACTAATAAACTGGATCAACACATGAACAATATGGGCAATGTCGGGCCGAGTAATAGTGAGGTAGACAAGGCTCCCAACTAGGTGGCGGTAGCAAGTGGGATCGGAGATTGGAACACCATCATTTGGATGTAGCTAAAGGTGAAGCTCCATATGATGCCCGCCTTGTAAGAGTCAGAGAGAGTTACCCGAGTTAGTAGATTTTATGTGTACCGATGTAGGGAGAGATGAAAACTGTGATCTATAGAGCTGACCTCAAGGCTCAAAAAGTAGCTCAGATGTCTAAGGTCAGTCATCTAAAAATGTTGCTGAAGGTCATGTTTGACGAATGTCACATGAGAAGGGTGATCACTAATAATAATCATATCATCCATATAAAGTAAAAAAAAGGGTCTGACCACGAGAGGAGGAGTGCACGAACAGAGCTGGATTATGTGGACTTGGATAGAAACCGGCGACTGTAATGGCTGAGCTGAAACGTGCAAACCATGTGTGGGGCGTCTGCTTCAGCCCATTAAGATCTCTCCTCAAGCAGCAAACAAGACTTGGAGGGGAGGATAGACCGGGAGGAGGATGCATGTGTACCTTCTACTGAAGATCACCGTAAAGAAAAGCATTCTACACATCGAGCTGAGATAGAGACCAATGGCGAACAGCTACAACAGCAATGAGAGTCCAAACTATAGTCGTGTGAGGGACTAGACCAAAGGTCTCATCATAGTCTCTCCTCTACTCCTACTGAAAACTGCGTGCAACTAGCTGATCCTTGTACCTCTCCACAGAACCATCAGAGTGAGTCTTGACCTTGAAGACTCACTTACAAGTAATAAGAACAACACTAGGTAGAATAGGAACAATGTCTCATGTAAGAGTGTGCTCAAACGCCTCCAACTTAGCAGACATGGCAATCTACTACTCGGGTATCTAGGAAACATCATGGTAGGAAGCCAACTCTGGAGTACAACAGGTAATAGTATAAAGACAACTCAGGTCACAAAATAGAAAATATGAAGGGCAGGTATGAAGGGCAGGTAGGTCCAGCGGAAGCGTAGCAAGGCTAAGGATATAAGGAGGACGTCTCTCATGAGGTGGGTTGCGACGCATGGGAGGATCATCCACGGGACACTCTCTAGAGGAGGCAGGCACTGAGTCTGGAGGTACTAGAGACAAGGGAACAAGAGGATGAGGACTTTAAGTGTAGCGATATAGAATTGGGGCGATGAGCGCGTCAGAGGGAGAAGTGGAAGGCAGAAGGGAGATGTGAGAAGATGAGACTATAGAGGTCGGAGGCAGTATAGGTAGAGGAAAGAGGAGAGGAGGTAGACATTTTGGTGGAGAGGAAAAAGACAGAAAGCGATGGGGTGAGAAGAATGAGAAACTACGCATAAAAGGGAGTCATAGATGAGTGCTAGGTCGAGGGGACGGAGGACACGGAAAAGGTGAGACTCGTCAAAGGTGACATCGCGTGAGATGCGAAGTTGGCGTGCAATAATATCATAACATCGATAGCCCTTGTGCTCGTTATTGTATCCTAAAATGATACAAGATACAGATTGAACAGAAAGCTTGGTACGCTCACGCATAGGAAGTAGAACATAGCACTGATGGCCAAAAACTCGAAGATGAGTATAACGTGGGGAGCGAGAGTATAGACACTCATCAGGACACTAGCCCTGAAGAAAGGTGGAGGGATGCATGTTTATAAGGTAGACAAAAGTGGAAATTGTCTCAGCTTAAAAGTGAAGAGGAAGATGAGAAGAGTGTGGGTTGTCTCTATGATGCGGTGATGCTTCTTTTCAGCGGTGTCATTTTGAGAATGGGCACTAGGATATGCAAGCTGAGGGAGAGTGTCGTGGGTAGCAACTAAATCACAAAAGGCACGAGAGAGGTACTTCCCCATAGTCAGAGCGAAAAATGTATATGGAATCAAAAAACTTGGTGCCCACCATAGTAGAGAAACTAGCATAAATCTGAAAAAAAAATAGATCGAGAATGCATAAAATAAATCCAACAATAATAAGAGTAATCATCAAAAAGTATAACATAATACTGGTGTTCGCCCTTCGATACAAAAGGTATAGGACTTCATACATCTGAATGAACTAAATCAAAAAGGACACTTGGACCTAGACTCACTAGACTGATACGAGAGTTGTGGCTATTTACCAAGCTTACAACTCGTATAAGAGTGAGAATGATCAAAAAAACACGGCCAAGGAGACTGGTACTAATGAGAGATGATAGACGTGAACCGTTGGGGTGACCAAGGAGGTGATGCCAATGAGAGAAGGCCACTGAAGGAATACAAAAGGAGGAGGCAGCTGATGACGACGAAGTGGATAGAAGATGGAGGCGATCAAGGATGTATACCCCGCTACGACGATGTCCAGCTCCAAGGAGTGTCCCTATCATACGGTCTTGCACACAACATGCCAATTCATCAAAAATAACAAGACAACTGTTGGATCCCTAATTGATTTGGGCTAGGTTCACTAACTTAGGATGATGTGACTCAACATGTATAGCCAGGTTCATAGTTGTGTCCTAGAGTCTAGGCCAAGTCCTTAGAGTCAACATCAGATGGACCAGCTATCAACAAGACTATCAGAGACTCAAGATTTAGAAGATTTCAAGACTAAGTAAAAATGAGTTCGACGTTCGTCGAACTCAGGTCCACGAAAGACGTTCTCAGCTCGACGATCTTGAGATATTTCTCTGAGCTGAGCTCGACGATCTTCATTCTCTGGTCGACGAAAACTGGGATACTTCAACAACCTAAAGTCAGGATAACTCCAGATTATTCTAAGTCCAACTTCAGACTTTGGTCGACGAACAAGATTTTGAGCTCGACGAACTTGGACCTCGAGTTCACAACAACCTTCTGTTAGAAGATCTCAGGTCGACGAAGTCAACTTCTCAGGTCGACGAAGTCAACTTCTCAGTACTCTACTCGACGAATTCTTGAATCAGAAGATTTGTGTCGACACTTAGGGCATGTGTCGACACCAACCTATGTCGACACCAGAAAACTTGTGTCGACACCAAGAATAGTCAGTCGATACCCACTTATGTCGACACCAGAAGATCTGTGTCGACACCAGAAGATTCATGTCGACACTCAGAATATCAGTCAACACAAAATACTCGACTAAGTCCAAAATTGTTGCTGAACTCCAGTCGACGAATGTAATTGTCAGCTCGACGAACTTCAGACAGAAAAAGCAAAGGTTCAGAAGCATGCAGTTTTGTTATCAGCTCGACGATCTTAGAACTCAGCTCGACGAACAGATGCTGTCTGGTCGACGAATACAAAATCTCAGTTCGACGAACTAGTAACTCAGCTCGACGAATTCTGCCAAATGTTCAACGATTCCAAACTTAGCCCTTTCCGACATTCTGTCCTCATACTAATGCGGAAATTTCTGAGTAATTAATGCTCTACATTCTCTGAATGTATCCGTTAGAGGAAGCATTAATTACAGTCTTCCTCAGAAATATTACTTGCTGATTTTCCACAAGACAGTTGGGGAAATACATTAATGCCGATTATTCTCAGGCCGTCAGCATTAATTACAGAGGATTCAAATTTTTGAAAGGTGATAGAAGAAAAGAACACCAAGAATCAAGTGGATATAGATCGATACTCAGTCTAACAGTCAAAAAATATAGTGATACACAGAGACTGACTGCAAGAATTCACACAGTAGCAGAAAAAGCTTCACACAGACAAAACTTACTGAAGCATACAAGACATACAAGTGACAGACAGTGATCTTGATTCAGAAGAAGAAGAACAATCATACAATATCAAGAGTCTTCTTCATTCATATTCTCTCCAAGACTTCCAAGGACAACAAGTATCAAAACAATCAAGAAGCTCCTGCATCACTGCTAGTCAAGAACTTGCACAGTACATTAACAAATTAAAGTAAAGTTAGTTCCAATAACAATTAGAAAGATAAATTGCATAATACCACAACTCAGCAAAATCACTTAATAAAATATCTATTAAGCTCGGAAATTAAAGTAGAGTAAGTTCCAATAACAATTAAAAAGATAAACAGTTAGATTGCATAACATTACAACTCAGTAAAATCACTTAGTATCCATTTTTCCCAGCAACTCCTTCGACGCAGCATTTTGTCATAATTCTTCGGAACCAGATAATTTGACAGCGTCCATAACTCACGAAAAGCAAAAACACATTGATCATTATCGCTTAGATCCCTTGGCACCCTTGTTATGATCTTTTGGAGCCCTTTATATTCCGGTTTAGGCCTTAAATAATATGGTAATGGTAAATCACCGTCTTTGTCTCTGTAGTATTCTTCAATATTTTCAGGCATGACATCTACAAAAAACATAATTTAATGTGTTATGGTATGTAGCTGTAATTCAGCCAAAAAATCTAGAAAGAGAAAAGGAGTAAGCTGTGTACACATTTTATCTTTATGATGCAATGTCGAGTAATACTTGATAAATTTTGGCTAATTTACAACATAAATTAGAGATAATGATTGTGAAAGCTTTTAAGTATATTTAGAAACAATGTTAAAATCAGCAAAAAAAAATTAATGTTAAAATTGTGTCCCCTAACATCACAAAATGGTATAAATTGAAAAACAAATTGGCCTAAAAAATCTTCAAGATATTCTGAAATTTTTCATAAATATAACATTATTGCTAGAAATGAACAACTTATGTGTTCAAGCAAAACTGATACAGCAATAAAAAACTTTAAGTTGACATCACAATTTCCACGGGTATAATGCAATATCCATAAAAATGATGGGAAATAGAGATTAGAAAAAAGAAAGGAAATATGATGAATTATATGCAACACAACTTAAATGTGAATCCTGAACAAGATGACTCAGATATTATAGTGAGCTATTTAAAAAATGTGGGATAATCTACAAATTTAGGCTGAACTGTTAAAAGCAAAAACATTGAGGTACAATGCGATGAATCTATATAAGTATGATGCAATAGCTTCCCCTGATATTTTTAGGTTCAATTTTTGTGTTTTATTCCATTCTTTTTTGTCAAAGGACATTGCAGGGAAGTTCTTTTATGTATCCTTACAGATAGGCACTTACAATAAAAATAATAAAATTAAGAAACTAAATCCAAGCCCAATAAACTTCCCAAAAACATGGAGCTTGAAGCAAGAGAAATAAATGAAAGAAAAAATGTTGGTTGTACGTAGATCTAAAATAATTTGCATTTAATATCAGTTTTCAAGGAAAAAATTCATAAAGTAGATCAATAATGTCAAGCTAGAGATAAATCAAGGATGAGATGGAGGATATTGAGGTAAAAAAGTCAAAACAGGAAAACATAAGGCTAGCATCATATGAGATTAACATAGCATATTAATGAAATCTGAAACAGGAAAACATAAGGCTAGTATCATCTAAAATTTGAAACTGGAAAACAAAAGGTTAGCATCATCTGAAATTATCCCAGCAAAGCACAACTGTCGATCATAAGAATGGCATTAGGGTAAGTAAAAAATCATAACCAAAAATAATATATTGCTGGTTACAAAGGGAATAAAGCATATGTTCAAAAAACAGAAAAATCTAAATGAGAGGTTGAAGTTTACCTTAGGTAAAAAAATCAAGAACTGCCAGAGGAAGAAATCACCGTCGGTGGAAGAAACCACCAGATTCACAAACTCGCTCTAAGCCTGGAGAAAATGGAGAAAAGGGAAAAAAAATCGCTGCGGGCAAGAAAGCAGGCCCTAGAGTAGCAGAGAGAACAAATGAAAAAAGAGAAATAATGGAAGAAATGCAAAAAATCGGACGAAGAACAATGCAGTTTGGCAAGAAGTTTGCTTCACCGAGGAGGAGCTGTAACGGCCTCCCCAGCCCACGCTCGCAAGGACGGCCGCCGGCACCCCCAGCACCACGCTCGAAAGTGTTCAACCTAACCAGGTCTGCAGACCATGCACCCCAACCCCTCTCCATCCACAGGCAGGTTGTTGAGGCCGGGGATCGAACCTGATACCTCCTTGATAAGGAGTTTTCAAACCACTCTCCATCACCAACTGAGCTGCAACACAGAATACTAAGTACAATGTGTAACAAAATATCTGATGTCTTTCTTCATTCCCGGCCAACACATAGTATTCCGCAAGTTGGCGTACATCTTGGCAATCCCGGGATGTACAGAATACTGAGTGCAATGTGCCTCTCTCAAGATATCTTCCCGAATTTTACCGCCTTTGGGAATGTAGAGCCGGCATGAAAATAAACGAGGTCGTTTTTTAGTGTATACTCTTCGGTCGATCCACCCTCAACTGACTTAAACACGAGGGTCGGAGCAGCATCTTTTCCTTGCTCCGCCCGGATTCGGCCCTGAATATCACAGACTATACTCATGGTCGCCAAGTACTTCGTATACTTTTTCGAAGGAACTTTATATACCAAAGTGATCTCCATTTCCTCGAGCATTCGAGCTAATTCCATACTCATCAATCGGGACTCAGGGTTCGATTCTGGTACCTTCCTGCTCAAAGCATCAGCTACAGAATTTGCTTTTTCGGGGTGGTACTTCAAGGTGTATTCATAATCGCATAAAAACTCTAACCACCGCCGCTGTCTCAAATTCAATTCCTTCTGGGTATGGACATACTTTAAATTCTTGTGGTCCGAAAAAATTTCGCAGTGGACGCTATATAGATAGTATCTCCAAATCTTCAAGGCGAAAACCACCGCTCCCAATTCTAAATCGTGTACCAGGTAATTGAGTTCATGCTTCTTTAGTTGCCTTGAGGCATAAGCAATCACATGACCATGCTGCATCAGTACCGCTCTCATCCCTTGATACGACACGTCAGTGTAAACTTGAAATCCTTCCTTCCCGGATGGAAGGGCTAGGATGGGTGCGGATGTAAGTCTATCTTTCAGTTCTTGGAACGCAGCTTCACACCGGGGTGGCCACTCGTATGGCACACCTTTCTTCGTCAGGGTAGTAAGAGGAAGGGCAATCTTTGAGAACCCTTTTACGAACTTACAATAGTACCCGGCAAGTCCAAAGAAACTCTGCACATCGACTGCTGACTTCAAGGGCGACCATTCCTTCACGACACGTACTTTGGTCGGATCCACAGCTAGTCCAGCCCCACTGATCACATGGCCCAAGAAGGCAACTTCTTGGAGCCAGAATTCGCACTTGCTGAACTTGGCAAACAAGGCGTGCTCCTTTAGCTTCCTCAATACTAAGGTCAGATGTTCAACATGCTCTTCCTTTGTCTTTGAGTAGATCAACATGTCATCGATGAAAATGATGACGAAGATATCTAGATAAGGCTCGAATACTTTGTTCATCAAACTCATGAAAGCTCAAGGGGCATTTGTGAGCCCAAACGGCATCACGGTGAAGTCGTACAAACCGTACCTTGAGCTGAAAGCTGTATATGAATGTCCTCCTCTTGTATCCTCAACTGATAATACCCCGAGTGCAAATACAACTTGGGAAACCAATGCGCTCCTACCAATTGATCGAACAACTCATCGATCCGGGGTAGCGGATAGGTGTTCCGCACCGTCAGTCGATTAAGCTCCCGATAGTCTATGCATAATCGCAAGGTTCCATCCTTCTTCTTAACGAACAGATCAAGGGCTCCCCAAGGTGATGAGCTGGGGCGAACAAACCCTGATTCCACCAGTTCTTGCAATTGAACTCTAAACTCTGCGAGTTCCTTCGGGGCCATTCGGTAAGGGGTCCTGGAGACGGGCTTGGCACCCGGTACTAGCTTAATTTGAAAATCCACCTCTCTATGTGGGGGTAATCCTAACAATTTCTCAGGAAATATCTCGGGAAAATCCCGCACTACTCGCACATCCTTCATATCTGTTTTCATCTCCTTTAGTTCAAAACATATCATGCATACTTCTTCCCCCCTCATGTGAGCTTTCAAGGCCTGAATCGAAGATAATAACAAACGAGGTGCGAATTTTATACCTTGAAAGATGACATCAGTGTCCCGGTGTCTCAAATAAATTTGCTTCTCCACGCAGTCAATTATTGTGTCGTGTCAATCCAACCACGCCATGCCCAGAATGAGACCGAATTATCGCATTGTCAAAACTGTGGCAGGGGTATCGAAGGTCTTTCCCCCAATGAGTATCTCCAATTCGCACTTGGCGATTGCGGTCATCTCAGAGCCTTCTGGGAGGCGTACTCATCGAGCAATACCAGTGAAGTATTGCACTCCTTTTAGGTCCTTAATGAAGTCCGTAGACACAAACGAGTGCGAGGCACCGGTATCAAATAACGTATAGGCCGGTTTCCCGCCGACCACCACGGTGCCTAAGTACCAATAGCAATACTCAAAGCTAGATCTCTAGTACATCTTAAGTAACTTAAGGTTAATAATGAAGATGTGATAACTAACTGTAACATACCTGCAATCACCTCCTGAGGGTTCCGCTCCTGTGTCATGTCCAACGCGAACACCTGATTCCGAGCAGGCCCGGGGTTTCCTCCTCGTGGTCCTCGTCCTCGACCACGCATATGTCTCCGCCCTCGAGGTGCTGCCAGAGGGAGAGCAAGAGGAGCATTCCCAAACAGCTGCGGGCAGTAACGTCGGATGTGGCCCGGTTGGTTGCATTGGAAGCACACTCGCTCATTCCGCCCCTCGGGTTGCTGAAACTGTTGAAGCTGTGTAGGTGGAGGCAATGTTGGCGGCTGTGGAACCGGGTGCTCCATTCTAATATTCCGGTGGAAACACCTACCACCTCTCTGATGTCCTCTTCCTCCTCCGTAGTCATGTCTCCTTCTATTGCTAGGGCCAGCTTCCATCACACCCTCAGCATGTCGGGAACGCCGGAGGAATGAGTAGTCGGGATCGCCGGAGGAAGCTGCAGTCGGGATCGCCCGATCGTTTTCGGAATCGCCGGAGGAAGGAGCAGTCAGGATCACCGGAGGAAGGAGCAGTCGGGATCGCCGGAGGAAGAAGCAGTCGGGATCGCCGGATCGTTGTCTGAAATCCACAGTCAAGCTCGTTCTGGGAAGAATCAGGAGTGAATCAGCGACGGTAAAAAAATCTAATTTTATCTTATCTAGTTGTTTTCGCTGACCAAAATGCCCTTTTTATTAGCACATCAGGGTGCATTCTGCCAAGGATGCTCTATTTAGAGGGTGCAAAATGCCAATTTTAATAAATTGGAGTGCAAAGTGCCAAAACTCCCTAATTGGATTGTGCATTATGCCAAAAGTCCATCAAAAAATAGCTTAAATAAATGAATTTTAAAAAAGGATCTCTTGTGAAAATTGAAGTTCTCAGTAAAAAAAGGATTGGTATAAAATAGAATTTGAAGGAATTGTTTGAAAATAAAACTTCAAAAAACTATTTGATAAAAAAGGAATTTATGTAATACTTTTTTACAAATTGTTATAATCTATTGAGGGGAAGAAAACCTCAATTTAACTTAACTAAAATATAAACAAACAACATATATGAAATATGAGTTGAAATTAATTTAGCTAAAAATTCAATTCTAATCAAAATTTTCTTATAATATTCCAGATCAATATACATGACTCTTGCAATCACGATATAATAAAGGAATAAAAAAATGGGAAATCGATGCTCGCAATTGGAAAAGAAGAAGCGTTGAGTGATTGTCGGCCATGTAGGAGGGAGATGAGAGCCAGAAGGGAAGCAAGCAACGAATCGGGGGGGGGGGGGGGGGGGGGGGGGGAGGAAGGGGCGAGCTTGCGGTCGAAAAATGGCCGAAAACACATGGGAAATTTTTCTATGCGGGACCATCTCTACATTATTATACGTGGCAATCCTACTTATATAAATATCTCTTTTTGAGAAATTTTCTTTCTCGCTCAACTTTATTTGACGAGGAGTAGCATCTTTTTAGTCCTTGATAGTGTTGTGCTCTACTTAACGCTCCTGACAGATCAGATTAAATTCAGCCGACTTAGCTCGCAGACCGGTAAAGCGCACACACAGTCACAGAACATGAGAGGTAATGCACACGACGATTTTAACATGGAAAAACCTCATGAGTAGGTAAAAAAAATCACGCGACAGGATTTATGTAGATCAAACTCCACTACGAGCTTCGGGTTACAAATTTGTTGTAGAATCGAGTGCGACAGGTCGCTCCTTGTTAGAAATGGGGATGAGAGAGTACACTTATGCTCGGCAGGCGACAGGCTGCCTCACACGAATCTTAAAGTTAGTTTCCTTCAGCGATGGTGAACGTTGTTAGGCCTCACGCGGATGCTGATCACAATCGCGGAACGTGCGGAATAATGTAGGTACAGATCTACGGGATGTTGCTCGCAAGGAGGCTACTCTGAGCAGCTCTCGGGATTTCCTTCTTGCAGTGGACTTAGACGAATCTCTGGTGGAGAGGCGGCAGCTTCCATGACTAGATTTAGTATGAGTATAGAAATAGTTTGTATGCTTGTTGGAATATAGTGTCTTCGCTTTAAAAGATGACATGCATGAGGTAGTGAAAATGATATGGTATACTTTAAAATATTTAACATGCAACCTATCATAAAACTTTCACAGAGAGCAAGTAAATCAAATAAGTCATAAAGGAAGACTTAGCTACTAGCAAGTATTTAACGTTAAACAAAATCTAGTGGGTGTCAACAGCCTGACACGAAGTCCGACAACCAACAACTATCTGAACACAACACAACTATCTGTGAGGAAGAGACAGTTGTAGAACACCAACCAAAAACCAACTCTAGTGAAAGTATCTAGCGTCCATCTAAATCACCTAGAGGGGGGTGAATAGGTAATTTTTGTGTCTTTTCACGGAATAAAAATTATCTAAAAATCAAACACACAAACACAGAGATTTTATAGTGGTTCCCCGAGTTAGGTACGTCCACTTTTCTGCCTCGCCTATCTATCACTTTCACGCAACTCCTACAACTCGGAGACGATGCTCCTACCACTCGATCCACAACCGGATCTACAAACTCGATCCACAAACGGATCTACAAACTCGATCCACAAACGGATTCACAAACTCGATCCACAAATGGATCTACAAACTCGGAGATAAATCTCCTACAATAGGTAAAAGTATATTACAACAACAACGATGACGATTACGAGTCTTCGCTCTGACGTTCTTTGTAAAATTAGATCTTTGTTGAAGTGTTAGACCGGGCGGCCTGGCGGTCTAGTCTGGCGGGTTGTTAACCGCGCGGTCTGACGGTCTCTCTCAGAAGCTTGGAGACCGGGCGGTCTAACGGCCTCCTATTGCGGCCTACTCTTCTCCTGCTGGTGTTGCCGAGCGGTTAGCCCATTTGTCTAACCGTGCAGCCTGTGCGGTCTCCTTATTTCTAGCCGCTCAGCCCTGTAAGTTTTTAGTCCCACATTGTTTGTATGTACTCTCTCCTATCTCCTCCATTATATAAAATGGAGGTCATACCTTTGTAAAGATCACCTTTTTTGGATAATAAAATTTCAATTATTCAAAATTCTGTCTGTTTTTAGCTGCATGTTTGCTACTTCTTACATGGTATCAGAGGACACGGTCTTTTCCTCCTGATTGTGTGCGCTCTCTGATTCTCGCGGCTTGTTTCTGCTTTCCGCGACCTGTCTTCACGGCTTGCCTTCTCTTCTGCCCGCTGCCCTGTTCGCGCGGCTTGTTTCCCCTTGCTTCTCTTCTCTTCTGTTCGCTCGGACTTTTCAGTCCGCGCGACCTCTTCCCTGTGCCTTAGTCTGCTTCCTGGCCGCTGGTGTTCGCGCGGCTTCTTCCCTTTAAACCGATGCGGTTTCGTGCGGGCTGCTCTCTTTTCTCTCCCCGCGGCTTCTCTTCTTCTTGCGCAGCTTCCTGCTTTTTCTATGTCTACTTCCGGTCTCTCCACCCCCGTTATCTCCACCACTCCTGCAGCTCCTCCTCCACCTACTCTTTTGGGCAACCTTGGCACGCTTTCTAAGCTTGTTGGCTCCAAATATCCCAATTGGAGCGTTTCTTTCACCTTTCTCCTTCGCTCTCAGCGCAAGCTTCATCACCTCATCGATGACCCTCCTCCTCTTAACTCTCCTGAATTTGATGACTGGGATGCGAGTGATGCCCTTGTTCACACTTAGCTGGCCAACAACCTCTCTGATGAGTGTCTTCCCATCATTCGCCATGATGAGACGGTCAAGGCCATCTGGCTTCACCTGACTGCTCTCTATTCGAAGGGGGGCCAGACGTCTCGCATTTATACTCTTTCTGCGGACCTCTTCGCCCGCCCCTCCATGTCTCCCGCTGCGGCTTATCAGCAGGTTCAGGCTCTTGGCGCAGAGATCCTACAGAATCGCCCCTTCTCCGCGGACTTGGCCGACCAACACAAACACTTCCAGGAACTCCTGGTTGTTTGTTATCTTCTTCGTCTTCCCGATTCCTATGATATGATCCGCCAACAGATCTTGGGTGAGGCGGAATCGCCTACCTTGGATGCCACCGCGGCTCGCATTGCTGTTGTTACTTCGCTGCTCCAGCGGCCTTTGTTGGCCTCCCCTCCTTCCCAGGACTCCTATGCTCACCAGGCTCAGCGGGGGGGGGGGGGGGTCCTAGTGGCCGCAGCCACTCAGGAGGGCGTGGTTCGTCCAGGTTCCTCTGCTCTCACTGTGGTCGTACCGGCCATTCTGTTGACCGCTGCTGGCAGAAACATCCTCATCTTCGCCCTTCTGGTGATGCTCCTTCCTCGACCTCAGCCTCCTCTCGGTCGTCTGCCGCTGTGGCCACGACTTCAGGTAGTGCCCACGTCGTTACCCAAGGTAAATGGCTGATTGACTCAGGTGCTACCAATCATACTACTAGCAACCCCCATTGCTTCTCTCTCCTTGAAACGCATGACCGCCTACCCCCGGTTCGTGTGGCGGATGGTTCACCCTCCCCGGTGCTTGGGACGGGCATGGTTCAGGTTACCCCATCGCTTCACTTGGAGGACACTCTCTATGTCCCGAAGTTCTCGTGCAATTTATTATCAGTTACTACTTTATGCCGGCAATTTCAGTGCTCTGTCTTATTTACTCCCACTTCTTGTTCTTTTCAGGACCCGAGGACCCAGCGGACGATTGCTACTGGGACTGAGAGCGGCGGCCTCTATTTCCTCGACGACGTTTCCGCTCTGTCTGCCATTTCCTCCTCCTCTACAGATCTGCTTCAATGGCATCTTCGCCTTGGACATCCTCCGCCTCGGATTCTTCGCCAGCTTCTCCCCCACTTACCTCCGACCAGTCCTCCGCTCAACTGTGATGCATGTCAGCTTGGCAAACATCATCGCTCCTCCTTCCCGCCGAAGTAAGGACGTGGATCCTCTCGCCCATTTGATCTCATTCATTCTGATGTCTGGGGTCCTGCTCTTACCCTCACCGTTGGTCGGGGTAGTTCCTACTTTGTCACTTTTATCGATGATTTTTCTCGATGTACTTGGGTGTATCTATTAAAAGATCGCTCTGAACTCTTTTCTATATGGCAATCCTTTTATTTCATGATTAAGACTCAATTTAGCATTTCTATTAAAGTTTTACGCTCTGATAATGCTAAGGAATATCTAAGTCATGAGTTCTCCTCTTTCTTTCGGCAACATGGTCTACTTCATCAAATCACCTGTGTTTACACCTCCCAGCAGAATGGGGTGGCGGAGCGTAAGAACCGTCACCTTCTTGATGTCGCTCGCACTCTCATGATGCAGATGCATGTACCCCGCTCCTACTGGGGCTACGCTGTGCTCCTCGCCTGCTATCTCATCAATCGTCTTCCCTACACGGTTCTCCACGGCCAGACCCCCCTCTCCATTCTATACCCCCGCAAGGAACCCTTTGCTCTCCCTCTCCGTGTCTTTGGCTGTACGGCTTTTGTTCATGCTCCCTCTGCTACCCGCGACAAGCTTTCCCCTCGTTCCACCAAGTGTGTCTTTTTGGGGTACTCCACCACTCAAAAGAGCTATTGTTGTTTCGACCCCGTTCTGCGCAAACAATTTGTCTCCGCGGATGTGACATTCTTCGAGAATGCTTCCTACTTCTCTCTTGCCTCCTCTCTTCCACCTGCTGTCTCTGCTTCTCCACCGCCTCTCTCCGTTCCTTCCCCACCCCTCGACGTCTCCCCTCTTCCCTCATCTCCTCCCTCGTCTCCTTCTCTGTCCGTCTCCCCTCCTATCCCTACTCCCTCCTCTCCGCAGCCGTCTCTCTCTAGTCCCGGGCCAGCCTTCTCTGCCACGGACGCTCCGGTCGATGAGGCCCCCGTAGACCTGGATCTTCCATTGCTCTTCGCAAAGGGCTGCGGGCATGTACTCAACACCCGCTTGCGGCAGTTGTTTCCTATGATCGGCTTTCTCCTTCTCGCAGGTGTTTTGCCTTGGCTATCTCCGCTGCTGCCACTCCCCGCACCTACCAGGAGGCTCTTGTTATTCCTCATTGGATGTCTGCCATGGATGAAGAAATGACTACTCTTACTGAAAGGGGTACCTGGACCCTTGTTCCTCCCCCAGTGGGTACTGATGTGGTTGGCTGTCGCTGGGTTTTCGTTGTGAAATTTCGCCCCGACGGCACTGTGGATCGCTACAAGGCCCGGCTGGTGGCCAAAGGCTTCACTCAGACTTACGGCGTTGATTACTTTGACACTTTCTCTCTGGTTGCTCGTCTCAGCACCATCCGGGTTCTTCTCTCTGTGGTTGTTAATCGGGATTGGGCTATTTCTCAGCTTGATGTCAAGAATGTCTTTCTCTGTGGCGATCTTCAGGAGGACGTCTACATGGAGCAACCTCCTGGGTATGTTGCTCAGGGGGAGACACGAGTATGTCGTTTGAAGAAGGCCATTTATGGCCTAAAGCAGAGCCCTCGGGCGTGGTTCGACAAGTTCAGTGGCATTGTGGCTGTCATCGGCTTTGCAAGGAGTTCGGCCGATCACTCCTTATTTATTCGCAAAACCGCCTCGGGACTGGTAGTTTTGGCAGTGTATGTGGATGATATTCTTCTAACCGGCAATGACCAAGCTGGGGTGGACTTGACGAAGAAACACCTCCGTCAACACCTGGTCACGAAGGATATGGGATCCCCAAAATACTTTTTGGGGATAGAAATCTCTCGGAAGCTGAACTCGATGGTTCTCTCCCAACGGAAGTATTCCCTTGATCTACTACAAGAGGCAGGCTTGACAGGTGCCAAACCGGCCCGGTTTCCCATGGCTATTGGAGAAGACAAAACGTGGACGGATGACTCGCCTCTTCTATTTGATGTTACAAGGTACAGACGCTTGGTGGGCAAACTCATCTATCTCACGGTGACCATACCCGACATCTCCTATGTTGTATACAAGGTCAGTCAGTTTATGCAAGCTCCCAGGGAGTGTCATCTTCAGTCTGCCTTAAAAATTTTAGAGTATGTCAAATCAGCACCGGGCAAAGGGCTAATCTTTTAGAGGAATGGCCATCTGAGGGTTGAAGCCTACTCAGATTCAAGTTATGCGGATGATAAAGGCGATCGAAAATCCACATCAGGTTTTTGTACTTTTGTTGGAGGAAATCTTGTGAGTTGGAAGAGCAAGAAACAGTTTGTTGTCTCCAGATCTAGTGCAGAAGCCGAGTACCGGAGTATGGCGTCAACCACGTGTGAGTTAAAGTGGTTGCGGGCTCTCATGCTTGACCTAGGAGAGGTCTACAACTATCCTCTTCCTATGTTCTGTGACAACAAGGCCGCTATATACATATCCAAGAATCCGGTCTTCTATGAGATAACAAAGCATATAGAGGTTGACTGCCACTTCGTTCGGGAGGAGATTTTGAAGAAACAGATTTGTACTACTTTTGTCACCTCTGACAAAGAATTCGCGGATATCTTCACAAAACCGGTCTCTACTTCCTTCTTCCACATTTGTGACAAGCTGGGCATGATTGATATCTATGCTCCAGCTTGAGGGGGAGTGTTGAAGTGTTAGACCGGGCGGCCTGGCGGTCTAGTCTGGCGGGTTGTTAACCGCGCGGTCTGGCGGTCTCTCTCAGAAGCTTAGAGACCGGGCGGTCTAACGGCCTCCTATTGCGGCCTACTCTTCTCCTGCTGGTGTTGCCGAGCGGTTAGCCCATTTGTCTAACCGCGCGGCATGTGCGATCTCCTTATTTCTAGCCGCTCAGTCCTGTAATTTTTTAGTCCCACATTGTTTGTATGTACTCTCTCCTATCTCCTCCATTCTATAAAAGGTAGGTCATACCTTTGTAAAGATCACCTTTTTCGGATAATAAAATTTCAATTATTCAAAATTCTTTCCTTTTTTAGCTGCATGTTCGCTACTTCTTACAATCTTGAAGCTTTGAGAACTCAGAAAGTTGAAATTTTGAAGAACTTGAATCTTGAGTCTTCGCACGTCTAGATTTGGAGGAATAGAAGTTTTAGAAGGCAGCAATCCAGATGTAGAGGTCGAGGAAGACGAGATCATATGTTCTTGTAGTATTCGACCAATCGGAAATGTCGCGTGCGGAAGGAGGCAGACGATCACTGTTTTGGAAAGTTTTGTCATTTTGAATCGGTGATCAAATTAGCACAAAAGCGAGATTAGCAATTAAGAAAAATATCCCTAGGTATTTATAGAGATAAACCCTCCAACGGTATAAAGTCATTTTCCAAAAATGAAAGCGGAAATTAATGTGCATGGCAGACAACAAACCGTGACTGGTTTTTGAAAATTTCTGAAAAAAGGACCTAAGCCAAATTCGTCAAGTATCATCGAGTATCATACTGATACTCATCGAATATACCTTGATATACAATGAAAATGACTTAGCAAAATCATCCAGGTCGGCTGGACACACAACGCCATGGCGAGGAGGTATACTCGACAAATTCGTCGAGTATCAGTAGGTATACTCGACGAATTCGTCGAGTATCAGTTAACTCAATGCATTCAATTCTTTTAGATCACTCAGCGCCATGACATGCATTCGTCAAATATCGTCGAGTTAACTCAACTCACTCAACGCTTTGATATTCGACGAATTCTACTTGGAAAAATCCATAGAAGTAGTGTCGACTGGACTCGATGAATTTGGCGTGTATCACTTATCATATTCGACTAATTTGGCGAGTGTCGTTAAATACATTCGACGAATTTGACGAGTATGCACGATGATACTTGGCGAATTTTACTTAACAGATTTTCACTTCTCCAATGAATTTACCCTAAGTATATACTACGAATTCGACGGGTATTAGTAAGTATACTCGACAAATTCGGCGTGTATCAACGACGATACTCGACGAATTCAACGTGCATGCTTAGCCATACTCGCCGAATTTTACTTGGGTAAAATTCCAATTTTTCCTAGGTCTAACCCTTGACCATCCTTGAGCCTTCTCTTATACTTGGGATAGAAGTACACCGCAATAGAGAGATTACACGTGAGTCAACACATTGGCCTACACAATGAGGGATTACATTGTATAGTCTTGTGTTTACTGACCCACTGTAACCTGACATTGGTGTGTACTTGACATTATAGAGCTGCAAGTACATAACTAAACAGTAGCATCAAATACAATCTCAATTCATCTTACCTTGAGTGGACCCTTCTTCAAATCAGGGTTATTGTGGATACAATACCGAACAATCTACCCCTCTTTGAAGAAGTCAAAATCCTACAAGCTAAGGTGAATTGCACATAACGAATAATAAAACTTCAATGCAAGCAAAAATATAAATGTAATTAAAAAAACTACGTATTCCAGACAATTTAAGGAAATCATATATATATATATATATATATATATATATATATATATATATATATATATATATATATATATATCAACATGTTTATAGTTTTGGGAGTGCAACCCCACAACACTTAACAATTAGAATATGATTTTCATATCTGCCCGGTCTGCCTCTTCGCTCGCTATCTTTCAAAATAAGCTCTTGGCTTTAGATAGTATCTAGGAGGGGCTGGAGGCATCGAATCAGCACCATGGTTGTTCTTAAAATGTATTCTCTTCTTTGTGCATGCCACCTTGTATTTGTTTCATTCCTCTTGGTCATAGTGATGTTGATGCTTTTCTGCTCCAAAATCGACCAAGGAGAATGTATCCAATATGATTCCTCTAGAGATAGGGCTCCAGACCTCTTCCATTTCTGTGAACGGTTCTTCTCTTACTAGTTCTGGCCTGACTTCAGACGTGCCTTCCCCATATTTTCTTCTCTTGTAAACTGGGGGAGCAGGGTCTTCTGTCCTCTGAACCTTTGGGAATAATGCAGTAGCAGCTGCAATATCCTGATCAATTTTCTGTAGATTCTGAGTGTCTGACCAGTACTGAGAGTAATCTTGGGGAGGATGAACCTCGTCAGGTGTTGGCACAGACACAACAGGAACTTGATTTCCGGTAAATTGATTATATAGACACTCAGTATTATCATATATGTAGTCATTTGATGCCTTGAAGTTTTATCCCATAGAAGTTCCCAGCAAATCCACCTTAGCTGTACGGGCATCCTCCCCCCTTTTGGCTTCGGCGGCGATGGCATTGGCATAGTTGTCCATGCAGGTATCAAAATGTGCCATCGATCTATTTTGGGTATCAATCATTGTTAGAACATTTGAATCAGCATTCTTCAATACCATCATGTTATTTTACAGCCCTGACACAGTGTGAACGATGGCTTGGCCACCCAGAACAAACTACGGATCCAGCTTCTTATCCAGCTTGCTTATTTCAACTTTGACCTCTGTCAGGCCATTTTGAAAGTGAGGGATAGATCTGCTTTAACTCTAAAAGGGGGTGAAAAGAGTATTTTAAAACTTTAATTAATTTTTATAGCGGATTAAAATAAGTGATAAGTATATGTATAAAGAGAGATGAAAACAAAAACAATCACAGCACACAGAAATAAACAATAGAGCTATCTAGACGACACAAGAAATTTATATTGGTTCCCCTAAACTTGAGTACATCCACTCTTCTACCACCCTGGTAGTAATCCACTACAGGTTTTTGATCAGGTGCCCTGCCACCACAGGTTTTTGCTCAAGTGCCCAGTCACCACAAGATCTATTTTTTCAAGGGAGATCTTACAACCCTTTTGAGCTTTTGATCAGGTGCCCAAAAACCAAACTAAGTCTTTTGATCAAGAGACTTAACAACCAAAGGGGTTAACTTTTGAAGGGAGTTATAACCCTGTACATAGTTTGAAATGAAAAGTTATGTTGTCTTCTCTTTCTCAAATAACTGAGAAGACTTTAGTGGATGATGTTGTCAAAGCTCCCCCTGAGATAAAAAAAAGGGGTTCAGGAAGACGAGAGCTTTGCACAGGGTGTAGGCCTTGATGGAGATCTTCAGAAACTTCTTGGACTAGTGTTGATGAGTTGTCCTTTTGAACCCTGAAGCAGAAACTGAAGAAGACTAAAGATCTGTGTGTTGATGTTCTTCTTCAACT
The DNA here is from genome assembly GCA_039583875.1 of Platanthera guangdongensis. Taxonomy (NCBI): domain Eukaryota; kingdom Viridiplantae; phylum Streptophyta; class Magnoliopsida; order Asparagales; family Orchidaceae; genus Platanthera; species Platanthera guangdongensis. Next base: position 90,688,165 of record CM077154.1, on the reverse strand, counting down.
TTCTATAGATAGTAATCTTTTTCTCTATAAAACTTGTATCAGTTATTGTGTAAAAGATCTCTTGTAATTCCTTGTTATTCTGAAGAGAAGAATTTGCTTTTTATATTCTGAAGGATTTCTGCCATTTGAAATTTGAAAAATAATTCCTGAATTTAATGTTGAAATCCTGGGAGTTGAATGACTGGAATTTGTCTTAAATATATTTCCTCAACTGTCTTAGTAAATAAGTCAAGTAATTTGCTCTGTGAAATCCATAAGTAATGTTACCAAGCAACGACTATATTCTTGAGAATATGAGCATTAATTATCGGAGAATTACAGCCTTAGAATAATCCAAACTGAAATCAAAATGAGATAAATGCCAAACTGATACTGAGAGAAATCGTCGAACTCAGGACAGATTTCGTCGACCTGAACTTCAAGTTTGTCGAGCTGAGAAATCATCTTCGTCGAGCTGAGCTCAGAGAAAGTTGATCTGGAAAGTAGTCTGTCAAAGCTGAGCTTCAAGTTCGTCGACCTGAGATAGAATTTCGTCGACCAGAGAACTTGAGAGAAGAGGGAAGATCATCGACCTGAACTCCAAGTTCGTTGAGCTCAGCTCAGAGTAGAGACTCTGAGTTCGTCGATCTGCGATTGATGATCGTCGAGCTGAGTTCGAAGAACTTCGAACTGATTCTCTGAACTCTTAAAAATTATAATTCTTCTATGTCTGGATCTCTGAATTCTTCTGAGGGCTAGATCAATGTTTGTCTAACTTAGTCAAACTGACCTAGACCTTATAACTAACAATTTGACTCTAGACTATACATGGAGGGTCAATAATCTAATAGTGAACCTAGCCCAAATCCAAACTAGGGATCCAACAATCTCCCCCTATTTGGGTGAGGTCACTAAACAAAATAGAAGAACATAAAAACACAAAACAATATAAATATCTGACATAATTTAAAACCATTCAGCAGATATAATATAACTCAGTTCAATACACATATATATTACAGAGAAATAAATGTTCAAGATTTGTTAGAGGGAGGAGCAGAAGATGATTTAGCAAACACAATTGTCCTGTGAGGATTCTCTGCTTCTTATTGAGCCATTTTCAGATCTTGAACCCCAAGAAGTGTAACAGTTGAAGCTTTGAGAACTACTGCTTCTGGATGTACCTACATATATTCATTGGTATCAAATAAATGTCTGTCTACCTAGAATTGGTCAAACTCTTTATGTATATAGGTAGACATTGTAGTGAATTTTGATGGATCTGATCCTTCTGCTCTGGCTTTGTTCATCTGAGATAAACCAATCAATTCTTGAAATCTTGTCATTCTGAAATTTAGATCTAACTCAGGTTCATATGTGGGAGATAAAGGTCTTTCTAGATTAGACTTAGAAGCATCCTGATAAGACTTTTGAGACTTTTTGAATAAAATAGATTGCTATTGAAAATTTATTGGAGGAAGAGACTGTTGGGGTTGGCCTAAATAGTAAGACCTTGGAGGTCTGCATTGACTGTACTTCCCAGCAGGTCTAGAAGACTGATGGGAGGCTGGCATGGGAGTCTGAGAGCTACTGGAAGCTAGCTTCTAATCTTTAGTAACACTTCTTGAAGCACATGTAGCAGGAGGAGGAGGAGGAGGAGGTCCTCTCCTGGTCTACTTAGGTGGGGATTTGTAACGTCTCCTTTTCTTCCTTTAGTTCAGCTCATTCTTAGAGTATCTCATCCATTGTGGCATATCTGGAGTGAGAGGAACATTATGCAGAATATAGTAAGGAGTGTCAGCTGTAGGATTAGGCTTGGGAGCAGCCTTGGCATGAGTCTTTCTCTTCTTAGCCTTTGATTTCTTTGAACTGGAATCATCAAAATCCTCCTCATCATCAGATGATTCAGGAGGATTATCATATAGTTCATTTAATTGTTTTATCCATTCAGCTGAGATTCCTGGAACCTGTGGTTGTGCTTGACTAGCTGGCTCTACAAAACTCTCTGTAGTAATCTGAACACTTTCTTCTTCTTCTTCCATGTCTGCAAACATAATATCATCAAGATTTGGCATTGGAGATTCACACCAGCCAAATGTTGGTGGTGAGAATGCTTGTGGCTCTGACACAGTTATAGGCTCTATAATATTATCAAAAACTGTAAGACTTGTCCTAAGATGTTCCAAAACATCAGAACTTATTAGAGCTAAGTAACATACTATAGCCTTAGAGTACTGAACATCAAAACTTGGTAAAGCATTTCTGTAAACTGAATTAAAAGAATTGAGTAAAGAATTCAAATCAACTGTGGGATTTATAATAAAATCACCAACAGTGGTTATTTCAGCAGCTATATCGCAAGCCATGTCAGTATCTGAATCATCAGTCATATCTATTATTTCTGTTGGAATATCTGCCTCTGGGGAATCTGCTGTTGTTGCTGCTGCTGGAGGAGGAACTGGAACTTCTTTATGGAACATCTCCCCCTGCCTGGTTTCAGATGGTCCTGAAGCCAGGCCCCCAGAAGAAGGAACAGAGGTGAGAGCAGCAGCTCTAGTAGAGAGAGAAGTGATGGAGGCAGAAAGAGGAGCAATAGCGTTTGCTATTAATTGCTCCAGAGATGGAGAAATGAAAGCTAGAAGATCTTTGGCAATGTCAGAGAAATTTAAATATATAGGTTCAGGAGCAGAGGGAGTATAAGTGGTATGATGAACACAGTTGGAACATGTAACACCCCCATCCATCGTATGGCATATAACAGAAGGTCCAGCTGGAACCCGACACCATATACCACGGACAGTCGGAAGGGTTACGTATGAATAACCAAACTATCCAATTAAGACTACTCGTCCTAACATAGAGCATTCTAGCGGAAGCTTTTAAACAGTTGAAAGAACCCATAATAGTAATCCAATAATCATGAATGTCCACAACCACTACAACTGGAATGAAATGCAAATACACTAAAAGATACTTGGCCTTATGGCCTTACAGGAGTTCACTTAATAATATGATGTTTTTCATACATCGGCTCGCAGGCCGGCCACACATGACAAATAAAGAACAACTATTCGCTTGGGCCTTCGAGGGCCAACTCAATAACATGCGCTCCAGCCCGCTATTTGGTACCTAGCTCCGCAGCACCTGCAAGCAACATTCCACCGCACGGTGGCAAACAAAGCAACGGTCAGTCAAAGCCGACCAAATTATAACGACCTCGCCCCTTTCTCGGGACGACGGTGCTCCTTCCCTGAATTTCATTAGCCCAGCTAAATAATTAAGTATAAATATATTTCGCCACAGGTGTAGGCTCGCACGGCCAAATAACACGTGCACTCAGGGCACATTAACGGTGAATCCGGTCAATTCTGTGGCTTCACCACCATCCTCGGGATGGCAATAACATGAGCATTTTAGCCTTTCTGACCACTGTCTAAGGCTCCCGACTATGCCAACGGACAGTCCCCATCAATGGGTCTCTCGCACCGAACCACATAGCCCAGGTCCGATTCCACTTGCCCGTTGCTCACACCGCCTAGTCACCTTAAGACCTACGCGCGGGCCAAGCTTCTCTCGGATCCTAATGTTGGGTACATTGGAAAATGTGTACCAGATTTGAAGAAGCCTCACCCTACTCAATGATATGCATCAAGGTGTATTTGATGTGTTTTGAGTTTATATGTGCAGGTTAAGTAATTGCAGGAAATGCAGGAAAATTTTCTAAGTCCATGTGTCGACACCTAGAGAAGCAGTGTCGACACTTATGAAGGTTTGTGTCGACACTGGAGAAAAGTTGTGTCGACACTTGGAGTTAATTGTGTCGACACTTGGAAAGGCTGAGTCGACACCAGAATCAACTGTGTCGACACCAAGAGACTGTGTCGACACACAGAGAAGCAAAGTCGACATCATCAGTGTCGACACCAAAAGGCAGTATCGACACACAGGAATACTTAGTCGACATCAAATGTGTCCACACATAGAGGCAGTGTCGACACACAGAAGTATTTGTCAACATCAACTGTGTCGACACACAGGACTTGTGTCGACACATAGCAAAGCTTCAACAAAGTTAAAGTAAAGAAGTACTTGTGTCGACACAAAGGAGATGTGTCGACACATAGAAGGTTTCAACAAAGTTAAAGAAAAGAAGGCTTATGTCGACACAAAGGAGGTGTGTCGACACATAGCAAGTTTCAACAAAGTTAAAGAAAAGAAGGCTTGTGTCGACACACAGAATCAGTGTCGACACATTCTAAAGAAGCAGTGTCGAGAAGCTGTTACAACAACAAAAGGAGTTGTGTCGACACCACCAAGGCATGTGTCGACACTTAGTCCACTTTTATCGACACTTAGTATACTTGTGTCGACACATAATGAAGATCAGTCTCGACACTTTCAGACAGAGACAGTGATTTCAAGAAGTGACTGGATGACTTGACAACTGTCATTTCTAACCGGTCAACTACTACTGTCAGAGCTGTCAGAAGGTTGTTAGAAACCGGATCAACCGGTTACCATGGAGGAAGACTATATAAAGGCTTTCTCCTTCAACAGAAAGTGATGATCAATCATTGAAGAATACAGATTCTGATCAATACAGATAGAAGTAATAATACAGAAGATTTTTGTGAGAAGATCTAAGAAGAAGTTGGAGAGAGAGAGCTCCATATAAGAAGTGCAGTTGCTGAACCAAGCTGCCAAGAAAGATTCAGATCGAGATCTGAATCTCAAGTCAGAAGCTGATTGAAGATCAACTTCACAGGAGATTTAACCCTACTGAGTTCAGATTCAAGAAGCTTTGAAGAAAGCTAAGAGAGGTTGATCTCTGTCATCAAGTTCTTCCAAGAACTGATCAAGAAGCCATCCATCCATTCTCTCTCTTTCAGGGTGGTGGTAATAAACTTTGTTTAATCAATTTTTTGTAAGATCTATTATAGATCTGAGCTGTAAGCCTATTTTATAAAGGCTGAGTGTAAGAGATTTAGATCTCTGAGTGTAGGTCTTGTTGAAGACTGAGGTAGGGCTTGTGCCTGAGTTGTAGGAGACTGTGTTCTCTGAGTGTAGGCCTTGTTGAAGGCTGAGGTAGGGCTGTTTTCCTGAGTTGTAGGAGTGGGGACACTCTGAGTTGTAGGAGCCCTGTTGGGGTTCTGAGCTACTGTAAGATCTGAGGATCTGAGGTGAAGAGAAGAAGTTAGGTCGAATCTAGTACACTGCTAGATAGGCAAAGGGGGAAAGTGGATGTACCCAGACCTTGAGGAACCACTATAAAAATCTGTGTGCAATCTGTATTGTGATATTTCTGTGATAGCTGTAGAATTTGCAATTGCTGCTTAAATTACAGAACATATTTTCTGCCTTAAAAGTAAAAGAAAAAGTACACCTATTCACCCCCCCTCTAGGTGGTTAGGCATTAATTCTTTCAAGTGATATTAGAGGCAGGTTGCTCAAAGAATGACTTAATAGTCTGAGTGAGATCCTTAAGGCAGATTCAAGAATCAAGAAAATGGGTTCAGGAGAGAATCATAAGGAACTAGGTTCAATGAAACTACCCATATGTAGAAAGGAAATATTTGGCATCTGGAAAGAAAGGGTCAGGTTGTTTATGCAGGCTTCTGATCCAAGGATCTATATCACAGTAAAAGAAGGTCTTTATATTTCTATGAAGATTTCAGTTATAGATGCAAATCAAAGAATTCCCAAGGATTATTCAGAGATGACCAAGGATGAGATCATCTTGGCCACTATAGATAAGAGGGCCCAGAACATCATAGTAAGTGTCATAGATGATTCTATCATTGTGACACCTTGTGCGTTCCGTTATTTTTGATTAAACTTCACTTGCTCGACCTTGACATGCTCTTTTGCAGTCCACTTTGTTGGTTAATCTTGAGTCTGTTATGAATAAAAAGGAACTCTGCATGTATAATTATATAACTAAAGAAACACAGATGGTCTGTGCGCGTTGGGGTTTCTCCCTCAGCATAGTGCCTTATTCTTGAGTCTGTGCGCATTGTGGACTTTCATCCCCGGCACATTACCTTAGCTTGGTCTGTGCGCGTTGGGGTTTCTCCCTCGGCATGGTGCCTGTTGGCTGGGTTTGTGTGCGTTGTAGACCTTTTTCGCTGGCACAGTACTTTTTTTGTAACGAGCTGATCAGTCTCATTTTCTTTATTGAAGAATAACTTGAATAATAATGAAAGATGAAGGTTTGAACTTCTGATAATATGATTAGCCATTCTTGCTCGACTAGTTTTGTTGTTGCTTACTTTTACTCTGCTACTGACCCTTTTGTTGCAATTGCTTCACAATTTCCTTTAATTTGAGGTTTGTGTAGTTTGTCTTTACTCTTTGCACCATTTGTATCTTGTTCTGAGGTGTTCTCCCTTTGAATGCCTCAGGACCAGAGCTGTAGCAGGTTTAGCTGACCGTATTGTGCTTCTGGTGTTGCTGGTTGATGCGGCCTTTTGCTTCCACATCTGAGCTTGAGGTAGTTGACTTTGTTTAGACTTGTCAGATTTTACTATGGGTTCGTGTCAGTTGTTGACGCCCATAGACTTTGACTTTTTTGTGATAGACTACTTGCTACTTTTACAGCTGTTACTTTTTACCTGTTTATACTTGCTCTTTGGGAAGGATTTATGTTAGGATGCATTTAGTTATTTTAAAATATACAAAACTGCATTCTAGAGTATCGGCATGACATGATTTTTAACTGCCAAACCTACTCTTTTTAAGCGCTATAAGAGTCCTCTATATATATTAAATGTAGAAGACACGGCATCATTTTGAGATACTAAACCTTCATTCTCGCATAGGTTAACAAATGAACTAACTCAGTATTTTTCCGCCGCGTAAAACTTATATATTTTCTCACCTATGGACTAGTGGTCCACCCAACCGAGGGACACGATCATTAACTCTAATAACTTATATACATTATTTTTAACTCAATTTCATAATTCTTTTACATGAAATAAATGTGAGCACGGGTTGCCTCAGCGTCTGCAGCTGTCCCCTACACGACGTGGCATCACGACACGTATTTTCCCTACTCTGACGTATTTTTGAATACGGAGAAAATACGGGTCATGACACCTTGGTTCGTCGGTACACCAAGAATATGCCCTGAGTGCACGGATCGTCGGATCGCGTGGCTGACGGTTGTGATGGATTGTTTGTGCGTGAGAGCACAATGTGTGATATTTATATATCTGCCTATGAAATGTTATGCCTGCAGGGAAGGAATACCACTGCCCCGGGAAAGGGGTAGGGTCCTTATAAATTGGTCACCTGAACGCTGACCGTTTCTTTGTTTGCCACCGTTTGGTGGGTTGTCCCTGTGCAGGTGCTGGAGAGCCGAACGGGACACATAAGGGCTGAAGTCTCTGCCACTGCTATTGTTGCTGCTAGCCCTTGAAGGCTAAATAAAGAATGTAGTGTTTTGTTCATGTGTGGTCGGCCTGCGCGCCGATGTTTGGAATCCACACTTGTAAAGAGCAACTGTAAGGCCATAAGGCCAAACGATATTATATTTGGTGTACATTCTTATATATATGTGGGTATTTATTTCAGTGGACATTCATGGTTGGAGTTCAGTTTGTTTGTTAAAAGCTTCTGATAGAATGCTATGAGTTTGGATGTGCAACTCTAATATTAACCTGTGACTTCGCCGCCTGTTTTGTGGCATATGGTGTGGGGCCCCGGCCGGACCTTCTATTATATGCTATATGAACGGATGGAGCCGTTACACCCCCTAAGACCTCTGCTCGCCTGGGACAGCGATTGCTCGATGGAGCTGGCACTCGCCGTCTCCTACTGGGCCTCAGTGAGTATGGGCCAGGCTGGACCTACTCGCCTGCCTCTTGTCGGGCACTTCTGGGCGAATGCGAGCCCGTCGGCTTTACACGTTACCTGGTAAACCCTCCTCGCTTGGATGAGCCGGGGGCTGCCGAGCTCTGGCCCCTTGACTGCTTGTCTGGGACTTAGACTGTCCAATCTGCCTGGCCCTGAGGAATTGAGCCCGACGAATGCTGAGCTCCGTTCGATGAACACTGAGCTCCGTTTGACGAATGCCGAGCTCCGCTCGATGAAGCTGAGCTCCATTCGATGAATTGAGTGGACTGGGCGGGTTTTTCTCAACACCAAGGCAGAACGACATTGAGTGTCTGGACTTCAGTCAGCGCTAAGCCAGAAAGTCATTGAGTGTCTGGCCTGGAGAGTGCTCAATGGAGCTGGCACTCTCCGCCTCTACCTACTTATTGGTGAGTGCGGGCCTGGCTGGCCTTACTTGTCTGCCACTTGCCGAGCTCACCGCAGCGAGCTGGGGGCTGCCGAGCTCTGGCCCCCTAGGTGCTCGCCCGGGACTTCGAAAAAGGGAGCCGGCCGGTCTGGCTCCTAGCGACCCCACTCGTCGGATATGGGTTGTACATAATCCCGCTCTTTTTGGGCTTGGCAAAGCTCGGAAAGAATCATCCACCCCCAAGTGTTCGGCGAGTGTGATAGGATCCAGAGAGAATCTTAAGGTGGGGTCTACCTGCGGCTATATATATATGTCTGCGTACCTGGGGGTGCTGAGATGCCAATCCCCAAAGAGATACAAGAGAAGCTCGCCCGAGTTCACGAGGCTTCCTCTGCTCGCATCGCCATCCTGACCGCATTTCCCCACAGTATCCTGCAGAACGATTCGGTTGATCCCAATCTCGCTAAGAGGCGAAACCATTCCCTCAAGCGGCCGAGCCAATATTTGATGACCTGAAAACCACCCTGGAGCACGGGACCGGTTCCTCTACTCTACTCGCCCTTGAGAAGGGGAAAAGCAGTCGACCTTTGCGTCGACCCGGACAGCCAGCAGGATGATGGCGAGGCCTCCGTGCCGTGAGTCAAGAACTACCTCGGCAACTCGCGGCTTGAAACTCCAGAGAATCGCCCGTGAGACCCGTCACCCCCTTTGGTACCCTGGGGCTGGACTCGCAGAGGCCGAAATCGCCAGTTCGCACCCCTTTCGCTCAGCGACAACCTACCGGGACCGCGGGGGAGGTGCTGAATCCATCCCCGTGCCGGGCTTTAGCCTCCTCTCGCCAAGAACACACCGTCCGAGCCACGGCAAGAATTTGAGCCTGCCCCCACCCCGCACTTTCTTGGGGGTGTCGAGTTCGTCAGGTAAGCTGTCCTTCAGCGGTTCTTATTCCGTAATTTTCCTGGGATACTTGCCCTTCGTACTGATGTGTAATTGTCTTTGCAGTTCTTCCCAGCCAATCTGAGGCTGGCGAATCTTTGGGACCAATTCGTTACTCGCCCCTCCCCTCTCCAAGATCGCTAGACTCCTTCTTGGGTTCCGAAGTGGAGAACGGCGAGCAGATAAGGAGGGGAATCAGGCTCTTCAAGAAGCTAGTGAGCGGGTTGCACAAGGTGCAGGAGGACAACGAGGCACTGCAGCGCGACTATATGGGGTTCGCGGACGAGGTGAGGGGCAACACGGCAGGCAAGGCGATGTCCCCTTCTCAGCTCCTGGACGAGATCGATGAGAGCCTCCAGACCGCCCAGAGGAACTTGGGGCAGATTCGCGAGCTCCTCAACTCACGGCGACCTGCGGGGAAGGAGAAGCGAGGCCGGGGTAGATAGAAATGGCTCCATTACCGAGCCTACCGGTACTCGCCTCCTGCCCCCTCAGTCCGCGCATATTGAACTTGTTCACTTTTCCTTCTGTATTTAATTTCTATGAACAGTACTCGCCACTTGGTCTGTAATAACTTTAAATATTTTTTAGATTTCAATGCTTGTTAAATAACATATTGCCCTTTAGGTTCACCTTGGCATGTGATGGGACAAACCTCGGAAGTCGGCGAGCTGGGGTTGGTGAGCTGGGCCAGGCGAGCTGGACTGATCGGTCAGCTCGGCCTCAAATTTCTTTTTCTATAAATTGGCCCCCTCACCAACCCCGTACCACCACATTTTTTGCCTTCATATCCCCTCTTCTTGCCTTTTCTCCTCCCGTACTCGCGTTCTACCCTTCCCGCGAGCATGGGTAAGACAAACCCCGACGCCGACGGCCGCTCCAAATGCGCCCAACACTTCACCAACTACCGCTTCTTTGAAGGGAATACTACCGAGGTGGAGTTCGCGGAATTTCTCACTGATTACATGCCCCCTACCTTTGAGGCGCACCGACCCAGGGAGCGCGAGGACATCAACACGTTCTACCCCGGCAAGCTCGTCATCCCCATCTCGCATTTTGAGGTGGGGTTGCGCCTACCACTCTGGCCGGAAGTTCGCCAGATACTGAAGTATTATGGCGTGGTGCCCGCGTAGCTCAATTCGAACGTCATCGCCATGATGGTGGCATTCGCGTGCTTCCTCCGCCATGAGCGAATAGAGTTTAACCTGACCGTCTTCAGGAAACTCTTCTCTTACAAGGCGACCCCAGATGGCGTCGCCTACTTTGGGGTCTCCCTTATCAAAGTTTGCGAGATCGCGAACAAGCGCCATAATTGGATGACCAAGATTGTCTTCATCAAGGGCGATCTCGACAACATCCCCTACTCGCCCCAATGAAAAGGTGAGGAAGTGTATCACCCTCCCGATGTGTCCGACAATGACGCCGAGCTCCATAAATTCTTCCTCCATAAAGACTTCGAGGTCGTCTTCCTGCGAAGGGCCCTCGACTTGCTTCTCCCGTTCTTCCCAACGAAGGTACTTTCTCTTTTTCTTCTTGCTCAGCTCGCCAAATTCCATAGAATTTTTCTGACTAAGTTTTTTCATGTAGGGGAGCAACTCATTCCCGTGAACCCGCCTTTCGTGGAGTCGGGATTACTCCCTGACCCCCTCGCACGCGAGAAGGCAGCGGCGGCGACCTGACAAGATGATCTGACCTCATCCAAGCCCTCATCTAGTAAGAAGTGGTCTGATCCTGTGGGATCCAGCTCACCTCGCCGCCAGCAGCCGCAAAAGAAGATGAAGAGGGTCATGGTGGTCCTCCGGGCGAGACAGCAACAACAACAATAAGAGCCAAAATACATGAGCTCGCCCGAGACCACCCCGGATGTGTCGCCAAAGAGCTCGCTGAAGGAGATCTCGGGCAAGGGGCAGGGGGTGGTGAGTCCTCTACTCCCCCTACTACGAAGAAAGCAGTTAGCGAGCCGAGCGCGCCGAAGGGCCACCCCCTCTTTGGCTTCGGGGGAAGGTGGAAAGACTCGGTCGGCGAGCCCATGGTCCAGTGGGACGAGCTGGCCCACCGAGTCTCCATCTCCATCCTTGACCATTCCTGGACCAACCGCCAGCTCTCCACTAGCCATGCCTACGCTCTTGGCTTCGGCCTTTACGGGCGCGAGGACGCCGAGGACTACAAGGGTATGACCATGTGGCAGCTTGGCCATGAGGGCATGCAAGCCCATATACGGGCTATGGAGCTGCACCATATGATGATCTGTTGTGGCTTCAACCTCAGTAACCACCTGCAGAAAGCCGAGCAGGTGCGCGACGTCGCCAAGGACAAAGCCATCGACCTGGCGAGGCAGCTTGGCATCACCGAGAAATTACTCGCCCAAGCCGCCAGTGGGTTGGTAAGTACCGGGCTGCTTCTTTCTATTTTACTTAGGATTTTCCTGCATTCTCTGTTATAAGTTCGTTCACCCTTTTTTATTTTTCAGGACACCAAGGCCGCTGATGAGTTGCGGGCTCGCTCTACTTAGCTAGAAGAAGAGAACAGCCAGCTGCGTGCTCGCTCCACCGAGCTGGAGGCTTGCGTTGCTGGGTTGGAGGAGGAGAACGGGCGCTGAAGGAGAAGAATAAGGGCCTTCACGGCGAGATCCTCTGTCAAGCGGAAATCTTCTTCCCCCATGCAACAGCGGGCCCCCTTCCCATACAAGAGGCCGAGGGTCTTTTGCGAGGCCGAGGTCGTTGAACGGCTGCGGGTCAACTCGATCAAGTCCGACGAATGCACCCTTCAGATTATGAAAGACACGGGGGTGCTGGTGGAGGGCTGCGTGGAGATCACGGCCCGGGAACTTATGTCGAGTCTGTTCCCTCCCACGCCGCCCAGCGAAAAGGAGGACAGCTTTGACCTGCTCTTCGGGAAGGGCTTCAAAGATGATCTGTCCGGAGGAGTGGGTGAAGATCGCCAGTCCGGGGGGCGAGGCGAGAGCTACCCCCCCCCCCCCTCTCTTTTTTTTCTGTGTAAGTCCTTCCCCCCACCCTTTTGTAACCTCGTTGAAGCGAGCTCTTCTTTTTGTAACAATATTATATAAATGAAAACAGCCTTCATTTTTTCTATCTTTTTCTTGGCTTCCTTGTTGTGACGTACTCGCTTGCGAGCTCTCCTTTTCGGGGGACTTCACGTGTGTAGATCTTGTTATTAGAATAGATGTTAGGATTTGTACTCGTGATTAGGTCTTTAGAGCTCGCTCGCCCTAGACGATTAAGGGATGGACCACTTGCCGCACTGGGCCCACCACCTCCCAGTTTGCTCAGGTGTTGCCTTTCTTGCCATTGTCAAACAAAAACCAGAAAATTTCACAAGTAAAACCTGAAGGGGGTGGAATGCATCGCTGGAGCTTGCCTTTTTCGACGGGTGCAAAGGACTCGGCTCGCCACCCCTCCGCCGAGCTGAGCCCGTGAGCCCCGACTCGCTTGTGAGGACCTTTCTTCCCCTATTAGGAAAGGGGCAAGACTCTTCAAGTAACATTTGGAGAGGGTAGGACTCCCCCAAGTGACATCCAGCCCTACCAGCTAGTTGAGAGTCTGGCAACGGGATCTGCTCGGGGTCCGGGTTGATGTCATCAAGTGATATCCAGCCCTGCTAGCTAGGTGAGAGTCTGGCAGCGGGATCTGCTCGGGGTCTGGGTAGATGTCATCGAGTGACATCCAGCCCTACCAGCCAGGTAAGAGCCTGGCAGCGGGATCTGCTCGGGGTCCGGGTAGATGCCATCAAGTGACATCCAACCATGCCAGCTAGGTGAGAGCCTGGCAGTGGGATCTGCTCGGTGTCCGAGTAGACGCCATCGAGTGGCATCCAGCCCTGTCAGCTAGGTGAGAGCCTGGCAGTGGGATCTGCTCGGGGTCCGGGTAGACTCCATCAAGTGACATCCAGCCCTGCCAGCTAGGTGAGAGCCTGACAGCGGGATCTGCTCGGGATACGGGTAGACGTCATCGAGTGACATCCAGTTTGATATTTCTATTAAAATGTTACGCTCTGATAATATCAAAGAATACGTTAGTCAAGCTTTTTCCTCCTTTTGTATGCAACATGGCATTATTCATCAAACAAGTTTCGTCTATACCTCCCAACAAAATTGGGTGGTGGAACGCAAAAACCGTCACCTCATTGATGTTGCTCGCACCCTACATACGCAAATGCATGTCCCCCTCTCCTACTGGGGTTATGTTGTTCTCATTTCTTGCTACCTCATCAATCACATTCCCTCCACTGTTCTCTGCGGTCAAACGCCTTTCTCCATTCTCTATCCAGGCAAGGATCCTTTTCCTCTTCCTCTACGTATCTTTGGCTGCACGGCCTTTGTGGATGCTCCCTCCGCCACTCGCGACAAACTCTCCCCTTGCTCCACCAAATGTGTCTTTCTGCGCTACTCTATCACTCAGAAAGGCTACTGTTGTTTTGACCCCATCCTTCGCAAACAGTTTGTCTCCGCGGACGTTAGCTTCTTCGAGAATGCTCCTTATTTCTCTAACGAATCCTCTCCTATTCCTGTGGAATCTAGTCTTCCTCCTCCTCTTCCCTCCAGCCTATCCCCTCCTACTGAGGTCTTTCCTCCTTCACCATCTCCATCCTCTTCTCCTCCCTCTCCACCTCCGTAATCTCCCTCCTCTTCGCCGTCGTCGCTCTCTCCTCTCAGGCTAGCTCTCTCCACCACAGATGCTCCGGATACTGAGGCACCTACTGACCTTGACCTCCCTATTGCCCATCGCAAGGGGGTTCGGACTTGTACCCAGCATCTGCTTGCTGTAGTTGTTTCCTATGATCGTCTGACGCCTGCTCGCAGGGACTTTGAGCTGGCTATCTCTTCCACTTCCACCCCACGTTCCTATCAGGAGGCCCTTTCCATTCTGCATTGGAAGGTTGTCATGGATGAAGAGATTGCTACTCTCACTGAACAGGGTACCTGGACCCTGGTTCCTCCTCTTGTTGGCACAGATGTTGTTGGTTGTCGCTGGGTTTTTGTGGTGAAATTCCTCCCTGATGGCAGTGTGGATCGTTACAAGGCTCGGCTTGTTGCCAAGGGCTTTACCCATACTTATGGCATTGATTACTTTGACACCTTCTCTCCTATTGCTCGTCTCAGCACTATTCGGGTCCTTCTCTCTGTGGCTGTCAACCAAGATTGGCTCATTTCCCAACTGAATGTAAAGAATGTCTTTCTTTATGGGGATCTTCAGGAAGATGTCTACATGAAGCAACCTCCCGGGTATGTTGCTCAGGGGGAGACACAGGTTTGCCGGCTCAAGAAGGCTATCTATGGCCTAAAATAAAGTCTTCGCGCTTGGTTTGACAAGTTTAGCGGGATTGTGGCGGCTGTTGGTTTTACGAGGAGTTCTGCTGATCACTCCATATTTACTCGTAAAACTTCTATGGGTATAATGATACTTGCAGTATATGTGGATGATATTATTCTCACTAGATATGACCAAGCAGGGATAATATTGACAAAGAAGCATCTTCAGCAACACCTTGTTACAAAGAATATGGGATCTCCAAAATACTTTCTGGGGATAGAAATTTCTCGGAACACCTTGTTACAAAGAACGGAAGTATGCTCTTGACTTGTTAAAAGAGGCAGTGTTGACGGGGGCTAAACCTGTCTGATGTCCCATGATGACTGGAGAAGATAAAACATGGACAGATGACTCTCCTCTTCTTTCTGATGTTACGAGGTACATACGTCTGGTTGGTAAACTCATATATCTCACAGTGACCAGACCTGACATTGCCTATGTTGTTGGCAAGGTTAGACAATTCATGCAAGCTCCCAGGGAGTGTCATCTACAGTCGGCCTTGAAGATATTGGAGTATATTAAATCTGCTCCCGGGAAAGGACTTCTCTTTCAGAAGAATGGCCATCTAAGGGTTGAAGCGTACTCTGATTCAAGCTATGTCGATGACAAGGGAGACCGCAAGTCAACTTCAGGTTTTTGCACCTTTGTGGGAGGGAACCCTGTGAGCTGAAAAAAGCAAGAAACAGTTGATAGTCTTCCGGTCCAATGCAGAAGCAGAATACCGAAGTATGGCATCGACCATGTGTGAGCTGAAGTGGTTACGGGCTCTCATGCTTGACTTAGGAGAGGTCTACGACCATCCTCTACATATGTTTTGTGACAACAAAGCTGTCATATACATCTCTAAAAATCCGATCTTTCATGAGAGAACCAAGCACATAGAAGCTGACTGCCATTTCATTCGAGAGGAGATTCTGAAGGAATAAATTTGTACGCCATTCGTCACCTCCGATAAAGAGTTGGCTGATATTTTCACCAAGCCAGTTTCCGTCACTTTTCATCACGTTTGCGACAAGCTGGGCATGATCGATATATATGCTCCAGCTTGAGGGGGAGTGTTGCAGATTAGAGACCGGGCGGTCTGGCGGTCTGACTCTGGCAGGTTGTAGTCCAGGCGGTCTGTCAGTTTCTATCCTGCAGTCTGGTTGATGACCTGTTGTTGTTGGTGCTCTGGTGGTCTGTTAATATGTCCCTGGTGACTTGGAGACCGGGCGACCTGGCGGTCTAGTGTAGCAGCTAGTGTCTTTTTCTTGTAGTGGTCGGGCGGTTTGCCAATTCATCAAACCGCACAGCTTAGCGACTTGTATTTATGTTAAACCGCTTGTACATGATATTTTTTAGTCCCACATTGTTTATCTGTAATCTCTCACATCTCCTCTATTCTATAAAAGGGAGGTTATACCATATAATTGATACCTTTTTTGGAATACAAAAATTTCTGTTTGTCCAATTTCCGGACTTCTTTTTTCTATTCGCACAGTTAGCAGTAGCAGGAGACATGGAGGGACAGACAAAGAGGTCCACATACAGAGTATAGATGCGGGACTTCTAAGCCCCCTTGGAGTAAAGAGCGGCAAGATGAAGCCAAACATCCTTGATCGTTTCATCATGATGGATGGCGGGGAGGCATTCATCAGAGAGGATGTTAGCCAGCCATGTGCAGACAAGAGCGTCGTTGGCATCCCAATCATCAAAGAGAGAGGAATATTGCGGATGAGGGTCATCAGTAAGATGATGGTGTTTGCATTGAGAGCGGAGTAGGAAGGTAAAAGAAACACTCCAATCCGGGTCGTTGGCACTGATGGGTTTGGAAACGGTTCCAAGGTTGCCCGAAGGAGTAGGGGGAAGAGGAGGAGGAGCGACAACGGGATTAGTGTTGGCAGAGAGTTCGGAGGTTGCCATAGAAGCAAGAAGAACAAGCCGTGGCGACTTAGGAACATGTCGTGGCAAGATCGCGGCGACTTAAGCACAGGTCGCGGAGACTTAAGAAGAGGAGCGGATAGAAAGGGAGGGTGCGGCGACTAAGCATGGGTCACTGCAAGAAGAACAATCGCGGCGACTTAATAACAGGTCGCAGCGAGAAGAAGGGAGAATCTAAGAGGTCGCACACACAAAGGGCAACGACAAGGAGAGAATGAAACCCCGAGAACAGGGCGCAAGCAGGCGGAAGAAACAAGTCGCGAATACAGGTCGCAAGAAGAATAATCAAGCCGCGCGGACAGAGAAAGCTCACAGAATCAGGAGAAAAAGATCGAGTCCTCTAATACCATATGCTAACAGAAAACAAACAGATCGAAAAATTGGAGTAACAAAATTTTATTATCCAAAAACTGTTTATATTACAAAGGTATAGCCTCCCTTTTATAGAATGGAGCAGATGAGAGAGATTACAAATAAGCAATGTGGGACAAAAAAATTACAAGTATATACGGCTTTACAAATAAACAAACCGAACAAGTCGCGCAGTTAGACGAGTAGGCTAACCGCTCGTCAACCATGGGAGGGAGAGAACAAACTGCCACAGAGAACAAGGCGCCACAGGAGACCGCTAGACCGCCAGTCTCCAAGTTGCCTGAGACAAACCGCCAGACCGCTCAGATACCAAACAGCAATAGCCCGGCAGACAAGCCGCTGAGATAAACCGCCAGACCGCCCGGCCTCCGAACAACAACAGACCACCTGGCCTTCATACTACAACAGGATGGAAGTGTATGGATCCAGTGAAGAAGAAGTTCGTCATCTCCAGAGACGTAGTCTTTGATGAACTAATGTCATATAGAGGTAGCTTATCTGTGGAGCTACCAAAGATCAAGTTGGATGAAGGGAAGAAGAAGGCTGCTGAAGATCTTCAGGTGGAGTTGTATGTGTCACTAGGAGCTCCATGTATTTCAAGCTCTGGGGCAGAGGATTCTGGTTCAGGAAGCAGGGGGAGTAACGCTCCAAGTGTGCCCGGGAATGGATATGATTCTGAAGAAGCAACGGAGGTGGTAAGCAAGGATCAGACTCTTAGGAGATCCAAGAGGACCATCAATCCATCAGCTTGCTATAGCGAAGGAAAACGCGGTGAGTTTTGTCTCCTATTTCTTCACAGGCCCCTTGGATGAGCGGGAGCCTTCTAGCTTTAATGAAGCCACTAGAGTCAAGGAGTGGTAGGATGTCATGGATGAGGAGATGGCTGCCCTCAAGAAGAATGAGACCTGGGACCTTGTGCCCATGGTTGATGGCATTACCCCTGTGACTTGCAAGTGGGTATATAAGCTGAAGAAGAAGGCGGATGGAAGCATCGAGCGATACAAGGCTCGCCTTGTATCTTGTGGTTTTTCACAACAGTATGGTGAAAACTATGAAGTGATGTTTAGTCCCGCATCAACGATGACTTCAGTTCGTGTGGTGATGGCCTTGGCGGCTTACTAGTGTTGGAAGATGTGGCAGCTAGACGTAAAGAATGTCTTTCTTTACGGGAAAATCAACAAAGACATCTTCATGGATCAACCACTGGGATACATATCTGAAGAACATCTGGACTATGTTTACAAGCTCTAGAAAGCCCTCTATGGTTTGAAGCAGGTTCCTCGAGCCTAGTATGAGAAGATTGCAGAATATCTCCAGTTATGTGGTTATCTTGCTTATAATTCAGACTCGAGCTTGTTCATCAAGAAGAAGGGGGAGCTTCTGGTCTTGGTGCTATTGTACGTGGATGACATGATCATCACGGGTAACTCCAATGAGGAGGTAGCTAGGCTCAAGGCAGAGCTAGCTATAAGATTCGAGATGAAGTACTTGGGTGAGCTCCACCACTTCCTTGGAATCGGGGTGGAGAGGAAAGAGAGCGGCATACTCGTGTCCCAAAAGGGCTATGTGGAACGGATCGTTCAGCGATTCGGCATGAGGTAGGGGAAGAGTAACTCTACTCCTTTTGACTCTGACATCAAACTTCGGTGGGATGAGGGGAGGATTTTTCCAGATACTTTGGTGTTTCATGCTCTGGTTGGGAGTCTTATCTACTTGACGATTACAAGGCCAGGCATTGCTTATGCGGTTGGCCGAGTAAGTCAGTATATGGCAGAACCCAGGAAGCCTCATCTGATGGCTATAAGGGACATTTTGAAATATGCGAAGTCCACTTCTGATATGGGTCTCCCTTATGGGAGAGACACGGGTTTTACTCTTCAAGGATACTCGAATGCTAATTATGGGGGGAGATTTAGATGACCAGAAGTCAACATCCGGTTATGTCTTCACATGTGGATCAACCAGTATCTCTTGGTGTAGTAAGAAACAAGACTCGGTGTCTGTCTCTACTACGGAAGCAGAGTACAAGGCTTCGGCCTTGGTAGCTCGGGAAGCCATCTAGCTTAGGAGACTAGTAGATGATGTCTATGAAGAAGTGTGCGGTCCAACTCTGTTTTGCGGTGACAATGAGAGTGCCCTGAAACTGGTTAATAATCCAGTTTGTCATGAGCGGACCAAGCATATAGAGATTGAGCACCACTTCATTTGAGAGAAGGTGTTGGTGGGATCTCTTATGGTTGAGCATGTGCGGAGTAAGGACAACATCGCGGACATCTTTACGAAGCCGCTGCCGAAGAGGCCATTTACTCGGTTACGGGAACTCCTGGTCTTGGTCACCACTTCTCACTTCAAGGGGAAGGGTTGAAATTTGTGAAGTGAAAGTGGGGGTTGATTAGGCAGACCACGCGGCCTAGGCGGACAGTCCTGCGGACTGATGGTGTGGCCTGGGTGGTCTGATTGTTGCGGCCTGGTGATAGTGACCAGCCAGTTCAGCTTGTTGGTGTAACACCTCCACTGTAATGACCGTATAATATGGGTCCGATCGGGGCCCTACAATATACAGACGCCACAACTTAAGCATTAAAAGATGATATAAGCTTACCCATCTCAAAACTCAGAATAAAACAGTGGAAACAAACAAACAAAAGTAGAAGTTATCCACCACAACAGAAGTATCCCAAATGTACTTATGGCCTTACAATATCCAATTATCTAGAAGATTTAAACAAAATTACACAAAAGCAACATGCATAAGCACTCGTAGGCTACCTCGGCATGCAAGCCGGAATCATAGAACATAAAGTTTCACATTCCACAAAATAAAGTTATAATACATCTTGTAACACTTCATGAAGCTTAGGCCTTTTTGGTCGGCGATTTTGCTCCTGCTTGCGATCCTTGCCCTGTAAAAATGTGGTTGTAACGTGGGTCAGCAAAGGATGACCTCAACTATATAACCAACACATCTCCTCCCAGTCGTCCCTAGCGGACCACGGGGCAATCCATCATCCTGAAGGTCAGCACTTCGTTTGCAAAATACAATAACATGTAAAGCTATAAAACAGGTTTGGATGTCTCATACAGCAAACACGTTTCTATGTTGAGCATATAATAAAAGGGTCCTACAATGCAGCATGAATACAATCCCGAGTTTCACCCAAGGCACCCTAAAGCGTATGCTTCTAACACATCATCACATCGGGTACTCTAAATTCCCCATCGGCGTTCAAGCCATAAATACAAGGGTACTCTAAATTCCCCCAAATGGCATACAAACCACAAACACAAGGGTACTCTAAATTCCCCCAAACGGCATACAAGCCGCCACACAAACAAACCGATACGAAACCTTGCTAGACCCCACCCGTCGCGACGACCCAGGCCCAGCTCCAATATCAGGATCAAGTCCACCGAAGGAGACCCGGCGAGACCCAGCTGGAATCGTCCGGGCTTGCCCAAAGCTCGGCATTCTCGTCAGTTCCACAAAAGGGGGACTTGTCTCGTCGGGACACTCTCCACACATGACTTTGCAACGTCACGAGCTAGCCAGCTGACTGCAGAGACAAATCACGCCTTAGCACATCACAATCCCACGCCTTTTCTCGCCAAAATACACTGTTCGTACTGTAGCGTCCTCGTGCCCCAAGAAAACCATCTACCATCACAACGGAGCTAACCTTGTCTGTTTCCGATGAACGTTACCGTGCCCCAAGGAAACCATCTACCGTAACAATGGAGCTAACCTTGTCCAGTTCCGCATACACGTACTCACGTGAAATCAGGGGGGACATACAACATCACCAACGGCGTTTTGCCGCTATGCATCATCACCGAGTCAGACTAACGGTCGTGACCGCGACTTCACCCACAACGCCTAATCCACTAACGGAGCGGATTTATAATGCAATATCATGTCGGGGACGGACACAATCGACCTGATGGATCCTCTTGAACCATGACAACCCAAATCCCTCTCATTTGAGAGATCTGGTGCCTATATGCTTGAAATAAAATCAAGAAAAAGAAAAGATGTCATGCACGCATCCTATAACCGAGAGGAGAAGTATCGTTACCTTACGACTCCTCTTCTTAGCCATGAAACCCTTGTCTTAAACGGATGAAAATGAGCGTCTCCAAGTCCTCTACCCAGATCTGGCCTCGGAACGACGATCGGAGGTCTGAAGCTCCATCAATGGCGGAAGAAAGCTCTCTTCTTCATCCTCCCACATTTCTCTTCCAAACCCTAACTATCACTTCCCCAAATGAGAAAATGAAGAGAAACAACCGTTCAGCCCTATATAAGCACTCTGGAGGAGAGTCTTGGGCCTTTTGATCGAATCCTAAATGAAATCGGACGGCTATAAAGCCAAACGGTAAAACTACTTCCGTCTGCTACCGCCGCGCGGTAACTACCTACCGCCGAGCGGTAGGTTCCCAAGTGCTCGGCCAGAAATAATGTCGCGCTAACACCAGCGATAAGGCTAAAGCCGCGCGGTAATGTCTTCCTCGAGAACTCGACATTTCCTCGAAAACTCAGCGTTCGAAGAACTGGGTACTTTGTTCGACGTTCGATGAAACAGGGCCATCACCGGGTGATAGCTACTATCGCCGGGCGGTAATCCTCCAGCACTCGACGAACAGATCTTTCGATCGACACTCGACAAATCATAGCTATCGTCGAGCGGTACCTAGCTAACGCCGCATGATAGCACTCAATGCCTGACCACTCAACGCTCTCGGTGTAGCGCCCCAAAATTTGAAAGAAGGACGAGCAGAGTCGAGGGCCAAGTTGGGTCTTGGTGAGGGTCACACGGCCTAGGATACGGGCGTGTCCATGGCCGTGTCGTACCGGGTTCGTCGAGATCCTGGGGAGTCGACGATTTTTCGCTCCATTCGTCGACTAGTGGGGGACACGCCCTCCGACACGGGCGTGTCGGATCCCGTTGTTGGGTACATTGGAATATATGTACCAGATTTGAAGAAGCCTCACCATACTCAATGATATACATCAAGGTGTATTTGATGTGCTTTGAGTTTATATGTGCAGGTTAAGTAATTGCAGGAAAAGCATAAAAGTTTCTAAGTCCATGTGTCGACACCTAGAGGTGAAGTGTCGACACTTATGAAGGCTTGTGTCGACACCTAGAGAAGTTGTGTCGACACTTGGAGTAGTTGTGTTGACACCAGGAAAGGCAGAGTCGACACCAGAAGAAAAGTGTCGACAAATACAGGCAGTGTTGACACACTGTGAAGAATTGTCAACATAATCTGTGTCGACACTTAGAGGTAGTGTCGACACCTAGAGAAACTTTGTCGACATCAAATGTGTCGACACCAGGAGGATGTGTCGACACTCAGCAAGTTTCAACAAAGTTAAAGTACTTGTGTCAACACAAAGGAGATGTGTCGACACTCAGCAAGTTTCAACACAGGAAGGCATGTGTCGACACAAAGGAGATGTGTCGACACTCAGCAAGTTTCAACACAAGAAGGCATGTGTCGACACAAAGGAGTTGTGTCGACACACAGCATAATTCAACTAAGTATTAAAGAAGAAGTATTTGTGTTGACACACTCAACCAGTGTCGACATATTCAACGGAAGGCTTGTATCGACACACAGAATCAGTGTCGACATATTCTAAAGATGCAGTGTCGAGAAGCTGTCACAACAACACAAGGAGTTGTGTCGACACCATCAAGGCTAGTGTCGACACTTAGTCTACTTGTGTCGACACTTAGTCTATTTGTGTCGACACATAATGACTATCTGTCTCGACACTTTCAGACAGTGACAGTGATTTCAAGAAGTGACTAGATGACTTGACAGCTGCCATTTCAACCGGTCAACTACAACTATCAGAGGTGCCAGAAGGTTGTTAGAAACCGGATCCGCCAGTTACCTTGGAGGAAGACTATATAAAGACCTTTCTCCTTCAACAAAAAAAGGAGAGATCACAATTAATCAAGAGATCTAACAACACAAAAGAAGAAGACCTTCAACAGAAGATCTAAGAAGTTGGAGAGAGAGAGCTCCTTCTAAGAAGAGCAGTTGCTGAACCAGGCTGCAAAGTAAGATTCAGATTGAGATCTGAATCTCAAGACAGAAGTTGATTGAAGATCATCTTCACAGGAGATTCAACCCTACTGAGTTCTAATTCAAGAAGCTTTAAAGAAAGCTAAGGAAGGTTGATCTCTGCCAAGTTCTTCCAAGAACTCATCAAGAAGCCAGTCAATTCATCTCTCTCTTTCAGAGTTGTGGTTAATTACTTTGTATAATCAAAATTTCTGTAGGATCTTATATAGATCTGAGTTGTAAGCCTATTTTATAAAGGCTGAGTGTAGGAGACTGTGTGCTCTGAGTGTAGGTCTTGTTGAAGACTGAGGTAGGGCCTTGTGCCTGAGTTGTAGGAGACTTTGTTCTCTGAGTGTAGGTCTTGTTGAAGACTGGGTGGTAGGGCTTTGTGCCTGAGTTGTAGGAGTGGGGACACTCTGAGTTGTAGGAACCTGTTTGGGGTTCTGAGCTGTAGGATCTGAGGATCTGAGGAGTAGTGCAGAAGTTAGGCCGAATCTAGTACACTACTAGATAAGCGAAGGGGGAAAGTGGATGTACCCAGACCTTGGGGAACCACTATAAAAATCTGTGTGCACTCTGTATTTGTTTATTTCTATGATTGTTGAGCTAGCTGTGTTGAATTGATATAGAAAATTGCAAATACATGATTAATTGTTCAGTGTTTCTGCCTTAAATTTAAAAATATAAAGTTCACCTATTCACCCCCCTCTAGGTGGTTAGGCACTATTTCTTTCAAGTGGTATCAGAGGCAGGTTACTCAAAAAGGGACATAACAGTCTGAGTAAGATCCTGTAGGCAGATTCAGAACAAACAAGAATCAAGAAAATGCGTTCTAGTGAGAATCACAAAGAGCTGGGGTCCATGAAATTGCCAATATGTAGAAAAAAGATATTTAGCATTTGGAAAGAAAGGGTTAGACTCTTTATGGAAGCATCTGACCCAAGGATATACATTACAGTTAAAGAAGGCCCATATGTGCCAATGAAGATATTCATTTTGGATGCAAATCAGAAAACTCCCAAGGACTTCTCTGAAATGACAAAAGATGAAATCATTCTGGCCACTATGGACAAGAGAGCCCAGAATATAATTGTTAGTACTATTGATGATGCAATATTTCAGAACTTAATTCATTGTAAAACCTCTAAAGAAATGTGGGACACATTAATATTTTATATGGAGGGATCAGAAGAAGTAAGACAAGATAGGAAGTTCTTGTTAAATCAGGAATATGAAAGCTTCAGACAAGGAAAGTCTGATAGCATTACAGAATGTTACAAGAAGTTCTATATGATAGTCAATGAATTGATGTCTTATGGAAGAGAATTCAGCAACTATGAGCTGAATGACAAGTTCTTAAGATCCCTGACTAAGGACTGGGACACCAAGATTTGTGACATTAGGGAAGTGGCCAAACTAGCTGACATACCTCCTCCAACTTTGTTTGGAAAACTGTTATCTTATGAGATGCAGTTATTGGCTAGAAAGGAGGAAGAGAAGACTACAAGAGTGGAGCACAAGGAAAGAGCTGTGGCCTTCAAGACTGAAGCCATTAGGAAGTATAGAAGCAAGTCTCCATCTCCACCTCAAATAGTTGTTGAGGCTGTGACAGATAATTCAGAAAGCAAGAATTCAGATAGCAGTGAAAGTGATGAAGACTTTGCTGCTTTTACTAGGCATTTTCAAAAGTTTCTGAAGAAGAAGCAGTGGAGGTCTAAGCCTACCACTTCTCGGCCAAAAGATGGTTACTATCAGAAAAGGAGGTCATCAAGGAATGACAGAAGCAGGTCCAAGCCAAGCAAAGCTACATCTTCAAAAATTATGTGCTATTGCTGCAATAGACAGGGACATATAGTGGCTGACTGTCCTGAAAAGAGGAAGGAGTCAGCTGACAAAAAGAAGACTCAGTTTAAAGGCAAAAAGGAAAGGTCCTTTGTTGCTAAGAAAGACAAGAGTCTGACTGATCAGTCATCTTCAGAAATAGAATCAGAAGCTGAAGCCTATATTCGATTATTTGCTGAAGAGGAAGAAGATGAGTTCATGCAGCTAATGAATTCAATTTATGAGCATGAGCACAATCAGTGCAAAGGACTGATGGCCTTATCTGAAGGAGACAAGAACCAGGATCAGTCTGGACCAAGTAAGGTACAAAGTTATTCTTCTAGTTCAATTTTTAGTACTGAGTCAGAATCAGATACATCTGCATCAAGTAATGTGGGTGGGTCTGAATCTGAAGGAGATATTCATTAGTTAATTGATGAATATATGGACTTGTTGCAGGCCTTGAAGAAAAGCAAAACCTTAGCCAAAACTCTGGCAAAGAAGATTGCTAGTCTTAAATTGGCTGCTGCTGATTCAGACAAGTTATTAGATCCGAAACTGAATGAAATAGCCAGGCTGAAGAACATTACTGTTATTCAGATGGGTACTATTACATTTAAGAATGATCAAATTAGAAATCTGGAGGCTAGACTTCAGAAGGAGAGAGAGATTGTAGCAAGTTTTTCTAAACCTAAATCTGTTTTACCTTTGATAGATGAGTTTGTACCTCAAAAAGGTAAGACTGGATTGGGGTTTACAAAACCTGCCTGGACAGCTAGGTCCAAATCTAAGGGCAAAGCCCCAGCACTAAACAAGAAGCCTGCAGTAGATAATCCAGCCAGGATTGTACCTAAACAAAGGTACAACATGTTTGAGTGATGGTGTTGTGGCAAGATAGACCACTTTGCCTTAGATTGTTGGCACAATTCAAGTGTCAAGGAGAGTAGCAAACTGCCTGCTAGAAGAGCTACAGGTAGTTTTGTTAAAAGTCAGACTAACCTACACCAAGGACCCAAGAGTTATTTGAGTTCTAAGGTTAAGTAATCTGTTTTGCAGGTGAGTCCAAGTGGTCATGCCCCTATATGGTACTTGGACAGTGGATGTTCCAGGTACATGACTGGAACTAAGGGGTTGCTGAAGGACTATACACCTATCAAGGATGGCCCTAAAGTTACCTTTGGTGGTTCAGAAAAAGGAATCATCAAAGGCTTTGGTAACATTTCTAGTAACCAAATTACAATTACTCAAGTGGCTTATGTAAAGGGTTTGAAATATAACCTCATTAGCATAAGTCAGCTGAGTGATTTAGGATATAATATCTCATTTGTCAAGAACGGTTGTCATATCAAAAGGTCAAGTGATCAAAAGATCATTCTGACATGATATAGGAAGAGAAATGTCTATTGTCTTGACTTTGTATGTGAGAATAATGTTTCTCTTATTTATCTTGTAGCTGATGAGAAAGTCTCACATTTTGTTAAATGGCACAAGAGGCTGACTCATCTTAACTATAAGACAATTGGCCAACTCTTTAACAAAGAGTTAGTGAGGAATGGTCCTCAAGTTAAGTGTATAAAGGATGTGATATGCTCAGCTTATCAAAATGGCAAGAAGACCAAATCCACCTTTCATAGCCTTGAGAACAAGGATTCTGTGAGGTGTCTATACCTCTTGCATATGGATCTTTTTGGTCCTATGCCAATTCACAGTCTAGGTAGGAAGGTCTACACATTTGTGGTTGTAGATGACTATTCAAGATATTCCTGGGTGTTCTTCCTAAGGCAAAAATCTGAAACCCCAAGTATCTTATATGGTTTTGTTAAACAAATTCAGAATAAATTAGACAGTACAGTGGTCAAAATCAGAAGTGACCATGACACTGAATTTCAGTCTGAAAGTATGACAAAACTGTGTGAAGAGTTTGGGATTTTTCAGGAATTTTCCTCACCAAGAACACCTCAGCAAAACGGTATTGTTGAAAGGAAGAATAGAACATTGATAGAGGCTGGTAGAACCCTATTGAGTGACACTTCTCTTCCAGAATATTTCTGGGCTGAGGCAGTAAATACTGCTTATCATGTGATCAATAGGGCTACTATCACCAAGAGCCACAAGAAGGCCCCCTATGAGATTGTGAAGGGCAGAAAACCAAATTTATCCTATTTCAGGATCTTTGGCTGCAAGTGTTATATACTTAATAATGGAAAGTCTTATCTAACCAAGTTTGCTGCCAAATCCCAAGAGGGGATCTTTGTTGGGTACATCAACAATAGTAAGACTTATATGGTCTACAACTTGATTGCTCAAGTTATAGAAGAGTCTATACATGTAGTTTTTGATGAAGCAATGCTCATTAACTATGAAATGACAAGTAGTATTTGCAGCTCTACAGGTGTAACTGAGAGGATGGACAAGCTTACCATAACAGAAGGTTCTTCTGCAAGTCACCAAGTGGAAGATGGTGGCTGCTGTCCAGGGGGAGTACAAGATACTCCTGATGCTGAAGAAGACCAAGAGGTGCAGCTAAATGAAGAGACTGAAGGTGTACAACCTGAAGACAGGCTGCCTCCAGCAAATAGGCACTTAAAGGATCATCCAGCCAATCAAATAATTGGAGATCCCAGACAAGGAGTGCAAACAAGGAGCAGGAATCTGAGTACAGTTCTTTACTCCAGTTTTCTATCCCAAGTAGAGCCAAAGAAATTTGAAAAAGCAATCCTAGACCCTCATTGGATTGAGGTCATGCAAGAGGAGTTGAATCAATTCAAAAGATGCAAGGTATGGGAGCTGGTTCCTAAACCCAAGGACCACAATATTATTGGAACTAAGTGGATCTTTAGGAACAAGTTGGATGAGAATGGAATCATCATAAAGAATAAATCTAGACTTATTGCAAAGGGATATAGGCAGGAAGAAGGCATTGATTTTGATCAAACCTTTGCTCCAGTAGCAAGACTGGAAGCAATCAGGATGTTCCTTGCCTATGCAACATATCAAGGGTTTAAGGTATATCAAATGGATATTAAGTCAGCTTTTCTGAATGGAAATCTGAAGGAAGAAGTCTATGTAGAGCAGCCATCAGGTTTTGTTGATTCTCTTAAACCTGATTATGTATATAGACTTAGGAAGGCTTTGTATGGGTTAAAACAAGCCCCAAGGGCTTGGTATGAAACCCTGTCTAGTTTCTTCATTGAGAATAAATTCTCAAGGGGGAAAATAGACAAGACTCTATTCCTTAAGAAATCTAAAGGCAAGATTATCTTAGTCCAAATATATGTAGATGACATAATATTTGGGTCTACAGAAAGTAGTGTTTGCAGAAAGTTTGCAAAACTTATGCAAGGACAATTTGAAATGAGCAGTATGTGGGAACTTAAGTTCTTCTTGGGTCTCCAAGTTAGACAGACTAAAGATGGCTTGTCCATATGCCAGTCTAAGTTCACCCTAGAGTTGATAAAGAAGTATGGTATGGAATCATCCACTACCATGAAAACTCCTATGGGGTCAAGCATGTCTCTAAGTAAAGATGATGCAGGGAAACCTGTAGATGAAACTTTGTATAGAGGGATAGTTGGCTCCCTAATGTATTTGACTGCTAGTAGACCAGATATCATGTATGATACATGTATCTGTGCTAGGTACCAAGCTTGGCCTAAAGAATCTCATCTGACAGCAGTCAAAAGGATTTTGAGATATCTTAAAGGCACACCTTATCTAGGCATTTGGTACCCTAGGAATGGAGATTTTGTACTGACAGGTTATTCAGATGCAGATTTTGCAGGCTGCAAGGAAGATAGGAAGAGTACTACAGGAACCTGTCAATTTCTAGGTGGAAGGCTGGTGTCATGGAGCAGTAAGAAGCAGACCAGTGTTGCCATCTCCACAGCTGAGTCAGAATATGTGGCAGCAGGAAGTTGCTGTGTATAACTTTTGTGGATTCAACAGCAGCTAGAAGATTATGGTATTCAAGTAAGTAGAACACCTTTACTTTGTGATTCTACAAGTGTCATTTTTATTGCAAATAATCCTGTCTCCCATAGTAGTACTAAGCACATAAAAATTAAATAGCATTTTCTTAGAGAACATGTAGAAAAAGGAGACATTTCACTAGAATATGTTAAGACAGATAGTTAGATAGCTGATATGTTTACTAAGCCAGTAGATGAAACTAAATTCAATAATTTTATAATTGAATTAGGAATGTTAAACTTAGAATAGTTTACAAAAAATTGGCTAAGTAAAGTAGTGTCGACACACAGAGTTGTCTGTGTCGACACATAGAAGTGGTGTCGACATTTCAGAGAATTGGTGTCGACACATCTAGACAGTCAGTGTCGACACTTCAGAGAATTAGTGTCGACACATCCAGAGTAGGTGTCGACACATCCAGGGTGTTGTCGACACTTAGGATTTACACAGAATTCGTCGAGTAGAGTTTCGACTAATCGTCGAGCTGAGATGTATAAGTGTCGACACATATATTCTGTCAACTATATTTGTGTCGACACATAGTTGTCGAGATATTAGAAGTAAGTGTCGACACTTTTCAACAGTGTCGACACATTTCAAGTATTTTGACGCGCCTTTTCACCTTCGATTTTAGAAAGGTATAAATAGGTCTTCACCATTGTTTGTCGACACGCTCACCATAGTTTCGAGACCAAATTTGTGTGTCGACATCTCTCTTCTCTAAATTCAAAATTTCTCCAAACCCTAATGGCGCCCAAGCTAGAAGAGAACATCAATGAAGGTTATGAGCTCATGCGCCTTTGATGACGCGGAACCGGAAATCTAAGGTGTGGTAACCCTAGTTGCAGAGACTGGGTTAGAGTATCTTGTTTCAGAACCAATCAAGATTTGGAAGAAGGAGGTCCTTGAATTCTTTAATGCAGCTACACTTGATGAAACTGGACTCAAGATTAAGTCCAAAGTCCATGGGGCAAAAGTCAAGATCACCTAGAAAAGTCTAAGAAAAGTTCTACATCTCCCTAGAACTAAAGAAGAGGAAGATGTACTTGCATCAAAGACAAGGGAGGCACTGCAATGGTGTGGTTTAGATTCAAGTTTGAAAATTGGATCAATTTTTAACAGGAAAGGGATGAACATACAAGAAAAGTTTTTATCTGAAATAGTAGGCAAAATAATACCGAGCAAGCCTGGTGGGCATGATAGGATATTAGCTCACATGTTCAGTTTGATGACACGGATAATTTTCAATCTCAAAACTGATTGGTCAGCAGTGATGTTTGACAAGATAAAGGAAAGTCTAAAGAAACCCAATCTGGGTAGGATTATGAGTTTGTTCTTAGCTGGAAGTATTCCTGAAGTCATGAACCAAGCTGCTGGTTCTAAGATAAATCATATGAGGAGAATGGATGTTAGGATTATCTCAAGGTGGGATAGGGTGTTGACAAAAGAAATGCCTACACCAGAGAAGGAAACACCTCAGAAGAAGAAGAAGAAAGCCATTGTGGCTCCTGAATCCTCAAGTAGCTCAGTGGAGCAAGTGATTTTTAGTTCTGATGATGGAGAAGATGACAATGCTGGACAGTCACCAGCAAGACATGAAGATGCCCAGAGGCAGGGGGAGCTACCATCTACTAGCCCCATTCACCTGGATCCACTCCAGGGGGAGCCTCCACATGTAGATGAGCCAACTCACTTAGATAGTGAAAGGGTAACCCAAATAATTCTTGAGGTAATAAATGAAGTTAATCAATCTATTTTAAATATTGAGGATGAAGTATTGACTGAATCATTACTTGATGTTGATCAGCCAACTCAGATACATAGTCAACCACAAGATATTGTCATGGAAGACACATCAGTTGCTGACAATGCTCCTGAGATAAGAGATTCTCCTGTACAACCTCAACATGAGTTTACACTAGAAGAGCTGTTCCCTGATCTTTTACAGACTGATTTTGAGGGAGAGAAAGTAGCTGTTGAGGGGGAGTCAGCTAATATTGAGGGGGAGCATGTAGAGTTTCAGGAGGAGACTGCTAGAAAAGAGACTGAGGAGCAAAGGAATGTTGAGGAGCTACCAAGAGCAGAGAAGGAATTGCCCCCTACTCCAAAGGATAGAGTAGACATTGCTAGTACATCTGACTCTGAAGATGAAGAGGATGCTAGAGCCAAGAAAAGAAAACTACAGGTTTTCAAGAGAAGAAGCCAGACCTACAAGAAAGCACTGCAAACCATTGTTCCACAGCCTGCCCCAACTGCTGATTATAGTTCATTGATGGTGGCTTTGCAGATCAAGCTAGATGAGCAAAGGAAGGCTTTACAAACTTATATGGATGAAGGACATAAATCCTTCAATTTGATCTGGCTCAAGATATAAAATCTATTAGATTTGAAGTAAATCAAAATAAGAAGGAAATGACTGACTGTTTCCATAAAGGAGGCAATGCAGTGGTATATCTGGCTACACATCAAGAGCAGATAAAGAAACAGGTTGATGACATGGCAGTGAAACAAGGATATGTCTTAGAAAATCAAATAATGGTGAATGAAAACTTGACTGAATCACATAATGTGATTGTCATAGAAATGAAAAATATAGCTACTGCTCAGACTGCCGCAAGGACTACTGCCAAGGCTAAGTTTGAAAAGCAACTACAAGAGAGCCTACATGTTGTTAAAACTGCCATTGAAGATTCTCAAAAGTCTATTACTGACAAGCTTCAAAGGTTAAAACTTTTTTATAAAGATGGAGTTAACTATTTGAATGCTCAAATCAGATTTCAGAAGGATGATCTTAGGGATCATATAGAAAGAGAAGTCATAAAGGGGGAGAGGGTATTAGTCAAAGCAGGCTCTGACTATGCTAAATGGATTTCAAACAGCATCAAAGCTACCCTTGGATATCCACCCTTGTGTGATGATGATAATGTAGCAGAATCTGGGACAAATCCTGTCTATTTTGGAGGTAAGCCAGCTGAAGTTGCACAAGTAATCTACCCTCCAGCTGATTTTGAGATGATACATCAGGAGGTACAATCTATGTATAGCCCTCCTGAGGGTAATCAGAATATTATTATTGAGAAAGTAGTACAGCTTGTGGCAGAGTCCATATTAAAAGAGCAAGAGACATTATTAAAAGAGCAAGAAGCTCAATTATCCAAGAAGAGGTTCAGAGAGCAGGCTGAATTAAGGCCAGACTTTGAGTAATGGAGCCCAACTTCTAGGAATATCATATTTACTGCTTGGAAGGCTACAAAGTATAATTTCCTAGAGAGGGGCAAATGGTACTCTGACCAAGAGTGGAGAAAATATGAAGCTAGGCAAGAGGTCATAGTACAATACAGAAGGAAGGCTAAATTAGGGAAGCTACCTCCTAATGCACATGTGCCTAGCAATTATTTCCCTAAGACTTATCATTATTTTGAGAGACGGAAGATAAGGGCTGAAGAACAGAAAAAGAAAGATCTTAAGGGAAAGAAGCCTGCTGATGACAATGATGCTCCAGTTCAAGCCAAGATTCAATCTGGGAAGAGCATTGTTATCAAGGAGCCAGAGCAGCCATAGGATAGAATTTCTTAAGTTTACAACTTTGTAATCATTTGCATTAAAACTTCATGTAAACTTTTGATTAATAAAACTTTTGGAAATTGTAACAAAACAATGTTTAATGTTCAATCTATTACATTATTATTCTGAGATAACTGTTTATACATGTTTTGTTTATACATGTTTAGTTTTTACCCTGTCATATAATACTGTTATACATCATATTAAGTATTTGTTATGTATGGTGTATATCATTGACTAAGGGTTATGACTTCTCCAAATAGAGGGAGATTGGTATCAGAGACAGGTTCCGATCCTGGGACCTGTGGGTTGTGGGAGATTGGTATTTTTTACCCTGTCGCGGGCGTGTTCTCTTGGGTGTCGACATGGTGGTGTCGACACAGAGGTGTCGACACGGTGGTGTCGACATAGAGGTGTCGACACGGTGGTGTCGACACAGAGGTGTTGACACGGTGGTGTCGACATAGTTGTGTCGACATAGTGGAGGTGTCGACATAAGCAGGGAACACAGCCATGGACACGGGCGTGTCCATGGTCGTGTCCTTCTCGGGTTGATAGCCGGGATGTGTGAGGGGTTGGACACGGCCTGGAGCTCAGGCGTGTTCAGGTTGGACACGTCCATGTCAAAAGTGACACGGGCGTGTCAAGGACCCGTATCCTGTTTTGGGTGCGACAGTTTCAGCGTCGATTGGGGAACACGGTCTTGGACACGGGCGTGTCATAAGCCGTGTTCGGCCCAGGTGTTTTGTTTTTCAGTTCGGATCGTGGTCGTTCTTTCCCTTCTTTTGGGATCTGATGGTCCAGGGTTGCCCTTGCTTGTTAAGTCTGAGAATATGATTAGAAACCCTCATTCTTCTCCAAAGAATCTCTTTCTAAGATCTAGAGAGAGGGGAGAGCAAGGAAGAAGGTGAAGGAGAGATCTGGTGGTTGGAGAGGCTTCGGTGCTCCAAATCGCGAGCCGAGTCCAGATCCGTGGAGGCAAGATCGTTGCGAAGGTTTTCATCCGGCTAAGTTTCCATGGCTAGGAAGAGGGGTCGGAAGGTAACGACACTTCTTCTCTTGGTTTTAGGATGCATGTTTTAGCATCTTTTATTTTCTAGTTTTTGGGTACCAAACTCTCAAATGAGAGGGGTTTGGGTCGCCAAGGTTCAAGAGAAACCTCCGGGTCGATTGAGTCTGTCCCCGGCATATTTTTGCATTAGAGATCCGCTCCGTTAGTGGATTAGGCATGGTGGGTGAAGCCGTAATCGCGACCGTTAGTCCGACTCGGTGATGTTGCATACGAGCTTTAAGGATTCGTAG
Organism: Platanthera guangdongensis; assembly: GCA_039583875.1. Taxonomy (NCBI): domain Eukaryota; kingdom Viridiplantae; phylum Streptophyta; class Magnoliopsida; order Asparagales; family Orchidaceae; genus Platanthera; species Platanthera guangdongensis. Next base: position 90,654,655 of record CM077154.1, on the reverse strand, counting down.
AGATCCGTTGCGGCAAGATGCCGTTTGTGATGTTTGTGATGTTTTCCCCTTTTTCTCGAGTGAGTACGTGTAGTAGGAACCGGACATGGTTAGCTTCCCAATGGCGGTAGATTGTTTCCTTGGTGGACAAGGTTAGCTCCGTATTGGTGGTAGATGGTTTCCTTGGTGCGCGAGAATGCTGCAGTACGAATGAGGGACTAGGGTGGAATTGTCAAGGCGTGGCTGTGTCTCCGTGGTTGGCTGGCTATCCCATGACGTGCACGTCATGTGTGGAGAGTGTCCCGGCGAGACTAGTCCCCTTCTGTGAGACTGACGAGAGTGCCAAGCATGGGGCAAGCTCGGGCAATGAGGCCATGAGCGGGTGGGGTCCAGCAAGGCTTCTTAGAATCAGTCAGTTTGTGTTTGTTGGAATCCTGACATGAGAAGTCAGAGCTTGCAGGCAAGCCCGGGTCAAAGACCTTGAGCGGGTGGGGGCTTTGCAAGAGTTTCGTGTGGCAGCTTGTGTGCCGTTAGGGGAATGTTAGTAACCCCTTTGTTTGCGGCTTTATGCCAATGGGGAATTGATGAGTACTCATATGATGTGATGATGTGCTAGATGCATACGCGATAGGGTACCTTGGGTGAAGCCCGGGTTTTTGCATACATGCTGCATAAGTAGGCCCTTTTCATTATATGCTCAACAATAGAGAACGTGTATGTTGTTTGAGACATCCAAGCCTGTTCTTAGTGCCTTACTTGTTTATTTATATATTGCATACGAAGTGCTGACTTGCAGGTTGGAGGGGTTCCCCGGGGTCCGTTAGGGTCGGTCAGGAGGAGATGTGTTGGTTACACAGTTTGAGGTCAGCCTTTGCTAACTCACGTTACAATCAAACTTTTACAAGGCAAGGATCGCAAGCAGGAGCTAGCTCGCCGGCAAAAAGGGCCTAAGCCTCATGAAGTGTTACCATTTTGTTGTAGCTCTACTTTTATGATATTGTATGGTTGATGCTCATGTTTTTCGTCTTGCATGCCGAGGTAGTCTAGGAGTGCTTATGCACATTTTTTACTGGTGTTATTATTTGAGTTTTGGACTCGCTTTTATTGTAAGGCCTTAAGGCCGCTTCGATACTCCTATTTGGTGTGGATAACTTCTAGTCTGTTTGCTTTTTTCGATGTGCTGTGGTTATAAGTTTTGAGATCGGGTAGTTATATCATCTTATAATACTGAAGTTGTGGCATCTGTATGTTGTGGGGCCCCGGCCGGACCCATATTATACGGTCATTATAGGGGAGGTGTTACATTTTGGTATCAGAAGCAGGTTAGATTTGAGGTTAGTGCGTATAGAAGTTATCCACATAAGAGTAATGCGGGACCATGCGTGTCCTTATGTTTGAGTCTTGCAATTAGAGACTGATCCCTTGCTTTCTTGCTTTTCTTAAGAGTGCAAGCAACAAGGCTGGTACGTCGAGACCAAGAGAAGAGCTTTCGGCGAGCAGCGCCACAGCTCAGGGTCCTTTGGGCATGGGTGTAAACCCGGCCGACTTCTGCCGCATGCTCGCAGAAGCAATGGTGGCAGCCCAGGCTGTGCAACAGCTCAGGTAGCAACCCCTGCTACACCAGATACGGCGACAACGGTGTCGGGTGGAGAAGTCAGGCGAGTAGAGCCTTTTGCAGAGAGGGTGGTTATCGGGCATGGAGACCGGCAGATGAAGTACTTTCTGAGCTTCCATCCCCCGACATTCAAGGGTGTCAGTACCCCGACTGATGCGGAGGACTGGTGGGCACGGATTCAGGAGCTTTTTAGGGTGGCAGAGATGCCGGAAGAGAAGCAATCTGAAATTTGCGGCCTTCATGTTGGAGGGAGACGCAAAGTTATGGTGGGTGAGCCATAGCGGCCGCCAATTTCCTGGGCGCACCCCGTCGATGGAAGAATTTGGGGATGCATTTCTAAAGAGGTACATTCTCGTTTCTACGAGGCTGGCCCTTTAGAGGCAATTTATGCACTTGATGCAGCGAGATAAGACGTTGGACGAGTATGTGCAGGAGTTCACCCGTTTGGGTCGTTACGCGGGTACGACGATGGCAGATGATGTGGAGAGGGATAACCTCTTTTACCAGGGGCTGAGGGAGAATCTAAGGCAACCCCTCATTGTCATGAAGAGAGCTGGTTTTAACGAGCTCGTTGAGGCCGCCAGGACGTTGGAGAGTGATCTAGAGCGAAGCCAACGCCGCAAGGGTTTTACACCCAAGCAAGGAGAAGGGAAGCCTTCTCCATCCCAAGGAAAGTCGGAAGGGAATAGATGGAGGAAGAAGCCCCACCCGTACAAGTCTGGTGAGAAAAGCAAGTGGAAGTTCGGAGGGTCTCACTCTAAGGGGCCAATGACGTGCTTCAACTGTGGCAAGGTGGGGCACATAGCTCATTTTTGTAACCAAGGGGGTGCGGAGCAGGAGACAAGGCAGGAGCAGACTGTGCGCTCCGGCCCCAGTACTGCAGAGAAAGGGAAGATGGCGGAGTCGAGCGCTTCTCGGTTCCAACCGGTGCAACCAAGGGCTTACAACCTTGGACAGCAGGAAGCGATATGCCAACCCGACGTGGTGACAGGTATGAGGAAGTTTAAGTTTAACCTTGCGCTCATACGTTTAGACCATTATTGTTGATGTCTATGTTGTAGGCTTTATGTTGTAGGCTTCGTCTGGAGGATTGGAGTTGAGTCTTTTTCGGCGGACGTGGAGTTGAAGGTGTGCATGCTCAATTGGTCATCCATGACCACCGGAAAGAAAGGGCTCATTGGTTGGGAGCTAAGCGGAGTTGACTTCGTGTTGATAGCAGCGGTCTTACCGTTGGTCGAGTTTGATGTGATTTTGGGAATGGACTGGCTAGCGGAGCAACGTGCCAGTATTGATTGTTTATCCAAGATGTTGACCCTAAGAAGCGAAGGGCAGACGGAGGTCAAATTTGAGGGCCTTAATGGAGTGGCATGTTCTCTGATTTCGGCCTTGCAGTTGGCGCGGGCAGTTAGCCAGGGTGGAGTAGCGCTTGTAGCGTTATTGGAGGTTCGCCTTTCCAAGTTATCTCTTGGGGAAGTGCCAGTGGTGACAGAGTTCGAGGATGTATTCCCGGATGAACTTCCTGGAGCGCCTCCTCGACGGGAGATCGATTTCTCGATTGAGTTAGTACCGGAGGATAAACAGGTGTCACGTCCTCCGTTTAGGATGACACCAAAGGAGTTGGCTGAACTCAAGATACAGTTGCAGGAACTGTTGGAGCAGGGGTATATCAGACCCAGTTCTTCACCGTGGAGCGCGCCGGTGTTATTTGTAAAAAAGAAAGACGGTAGTATGCGGCTGTGCATAGACTATCGAGAGCTGAATAAATTGACTGTCAAGAATAAATATTTGATCCCTTGGATAGACGACATGTTCGACCAGTTGGTAGGGTCGGTAGTGTATTCAAAGTTGGACCTGAAGTCAGGATACTATCAGTTGCGGATTCGGGATGAGGATATACCCAAGACAGCCTTTGGCACGAGGTATGGACACTTCGAGTTTTCGGTGATGCCGTTCGGGCTGACGAACGCACCATCTGTATTCATGGATTTGATGAATCGAGTATTTCGAAAATACTTAGACTCTTTTGTAGTTGTCTTTATTGACGACATCTTGGTGTATTCCAAATCGGAAGTGGAGCATGTGACTCACTTGAGAATGGTCTTGCAAGTGTTGAGGGAGAAATAGTTGTATGCAAAGTTCTCAAAGTGCGAGTTATGGTTGGAGAAGGTGGCATTTTTGGGCCACGTGATTAGTGGGGATGGGGTGGCGGTAGATCCAACAAAGGTGGAAGCCATCGGAGATTGGCCAATTTTGAGAACCGTGACGGAAGTCCGAAGTTTTCTTGGACTAGCCGGGTATTATAGGAGATTCGTGGAAAACTTTTCGCGGATAGCTCTACCCCTCACCTCACTCACTCGTAAAGACCAGAAGTTTGTGTGGACTCAAGAGTGCAGTCAGGCATTCGAGGCGCTAAAGGAAAGACTGATGACGACTCCAATCCTAAGTCTACCGAAAGGGACCGAAGGATTTCAGATCTTCAGTGACGCGTCGGGGTGCGGTTTGGGTTGCGTGTTGGTGCAACATGGCAGTGTAATAGCCTTTGGATCTAGGCAGCTGAATCCCCATGAGAGGAATTATCCCGTCCATGACTTGGAGTTGGCGGCGGTAATTTTCGCGTTGAAAATATGGCGACACTATGTCTATGGTGCGAAGGTAGAGATCTTCACGGATCATAAAAGCCTGAAGTATCTCTTAGATCAGGACTTGAATATGCGGCATCGCAGGTGGGTTGAGTTCCTTGGAGAATATGAGGTGGTGATCCAGTATACGTCGGGTAAGGCCAATATGGTGGCCGATGCATTGAGTAGAAAATACTCTGGGTAAGGGAATTGGATTGATGCTCATGATGAGCGGTTGGTGCGGGAATGGGAGTCCCTCGGCTTGGAGTGCGTAGCAAGAGGCGAGGCTAGCGTGGCTCGATTAAACTGGATTGAAGTGCAGAACAACTTGTCTGATCGTATTCGGGAAGCGACTCGTTTGGATGTGGAGTTTCAGCCATTTGTGGTGGAAGCTCAAAAAGGCGAGAGCAGCGCCTGGGAGATGATTGACGGGATTCTGAGGAAGGACGGAAGGATTTGTGTACCGTAGTTTGGCAAGCTCCGTGAGGAGTTGATGTTTGAGGCTCACTTTACAAAGTACTCCATTCATCCGGGCAGTACAAAGATTTACTTGGATATGAAGAGATCGTTTTGGTGGCCTGGACTGAAGCGGGACGTAGCTTTGTACGTGAAACGATGTCAAACTTGTGCCTTGGTGAAGGCCGAGTGTCAGAAGCCGAGCGGGTTCCTGAAGCCTCTTCCAATCCCCGAGTGGAAATTCGATGACGTCTCCATAGATTTTGTGCATGGGTTACCTAGATCACAGCAGGGTAACGACGCGATTTGGGTGATTATGGATCGCTTAACCAAAGTGGCTCACTTCATTCCAAACCGGAAGGAGGACAGCATGGAGAAGCTGGTGGAGTTGTATGTTCGCAACATTGTGCGGCTACATGGGATCCCTAAAAGTATAGTCAACGATCATGACGGACGTTTCACGTCCAAGGACTGGAGGTTGGTTCAGAAGAGTCTGGTCACGAAGCTAAAGTTCAGTACAGTTTTCCATCCTCAAACTGACGGGAAAACTGAAAGAACGAAGCGTACTATGGAGGATATGTTGAGGATGTGTATTCTTGACTTCGGCAAGAAATGGGAGGATCACCTCTTCATGGTGTAGTTCGCATATAATAACAGTTACCAAGCAAGTATAAAGATGGCGCCATACGAAGCTCTGTATGGAAGGCGGTGTCGACCACCGATGTCATAGGCAGAGGCGGGAGACACCAAACTATTGGGGAGAGAGGTGGTGACGGATGCTTGTGAGTTGGTACGGACCATTCAAGAGCGCATGAAGGTGGCTCAAGATCGGCAAGCAAAATATTTTAATGCGCGCCACAGGAAGTTGGAGTTCGCGGTAGGAGATTGGGTCTATTTGAAGATCAAGCCGTTCAAAGGCGTTTCACGGGTTCACCGACTCAAGAAATTGAGTCCAAGGTTTTTGGGACCTTTTGAAGTTGTTGAACGGGTTGGAGAAGCAGCGTACCGGTTGGCGTTGTCCGCAGAGTTGAGCGGACTGCATGACGTCTTCCATGTTTCCGTCTTGAGGAAAGCCTTTGTAGAGGCTAGTGTGGTGATCGAATCGGCATCGGTGCCGATAGAGGAAGACTTGAGGACGCGAGTCCGTCCAATTGCTATAGAGGACTCAGAAGTTCGGCAGTTGCGGAACAAAGAGGTCAAACTCGTAAAAGTCTGATGGGACAACTGCGGCCGTGAGGAGCTCTCTTGGGAACGAGAACAAACCATGCTGGAGGAATATCCAGAGTTTTTCCGTTCAGGTATCATTTAAATTTTGTGTACCTCTTCTTGTTTTTTTATAATTTCGGGACGAAATTCTTTTAAGGGGGAGAGAGTTGTAACGCCCCAAAATTTGAAAGAAGGACGAGCAGAGTCGAGGGCCAAGTTGGGTCTTGGTGAGGGTCACACGGCCTGGGACACGGGCGTGTCCATGGCCGTGTCGTACCCGGTTCGTCGAGAGCCTGGGAAGTCGACGATTTTTCGCTCCGTTCGTCGACTAGTGGGAGACACGCCCTCCGACACGGGCGTGTCGGAGCCCGTGTCGCAGGTGTGTTCTCTTGGGTGTCGACATGGTGGTGTCGGCACTTTAGTGTCGACACAGAGGTGTCGACACTGTGATGTCGACACAGAGGTGTCCACACAGTTGTGTCGACACAGTGGAGGTGTCGACACAGGCAGGGAACACGGCCTTGGACACGGGCGTGTCCATGTCTGTGTCCTCCTCGGGTTGATAGCCGGGATGTGTGAGGGGTTGGACACGGCCTGGAGCCCAGGCGTGTTCAGGTTGGACACGGTCGTGTCAAAAGTGACACGGGCGTGTCAAGGACCCGTGTCCTGTTTTAGGTGCGACGGTTTCGGTGTCGATTGGGGAACACGGCCTTGGACACGGGCGTGTCACAAGCCGTGTTCGGCCCAGGTGTTTTGTTTTTCAGTTCGGATCGTGCCCGTTCTTTCCCTTCTTTTGGGATCTGATGGTCCATGGTTGCCCTTGCTTGTTAAGTCTGAGAATATGATTAGAAACCCTCATTCTTCTCCAAGGAATCTCTTTCTAAGATCTAGAGAGAGGGGAGAGCAAGGAAGAAGGTGAAGGAGAGATCTGGTGGTTGGAGAGGCTTCGGTGCTCCAAATCGCGAGCCGAGTCCAGATCCGTGGAGGCAAGATCGTTGCGAAGGTTTTCATCCGGCTAAGTTTCCATGGCTAGGAAGAGGGGTCGGAAGGTAACGACACTTCTCCTCTTGGTTTTAGGATGCATGTTTTAGCATCTTTTATTTTCTAGTTTTTGGGCACCAAACTCTCAAATGAGAGGGGTTTGGGTCGCCAAGGTTCAAGAGAAACCTCCGGGTCGATTGAGTCCGTCTCCGACATATTTTTGCATTAGAGATCCGCTCCGTTAGTAGATTAGGCATGGTGGGTGAAGCCGTAGTCGTGACCATTAGTCCGACTCGGTGATGTTGCATACGAGCTTTAAGGATTCGTAGAGATCCGTTGCGGCAAGATGTCGTTTGTGATGTTTGTGATGTATTCCCCTTTTTCTCGAGTGAGCACGTGTAGTCGGAACTGGACAAGGTTAGCTCCCCTATGGCGGTAGATGGTTTCCTTGGTGGACAAGGTTAGCTCCGCATTGGTGGTAGATGGTTTCCTTGGTGCGCGGGAACGCTACAGTACGAATGAGGGACTATGGTGGAATTGTCTTGGATTGTGATGTGCCAAGGCATGGCTATGTCTCCGTGGTCGGCTGGCTATCCCATGACGTGCACGTCATGTGTGGAGAGTGTCCCGGCGAGACTAGTCCCCTTCTGTGAGACTGACGAGAATGCCAAACATGGGGCAAGCCCGGGCAATGAGGCCATGAGCGGGTGGGGTCCAGCAAGGCTTCTTAGAATCGGTCAGTTTGTGTTTGTTGGAATCCTGACATGAGAAGTCAGAGCTTGCAGGCAAGCCCTGGTCTAAGACCTTGAGCGGGTGGGGCCTTTGCAAGAGTTCCGTGTGGCGGCTTGTGTGCCGTTGGGGGAATGTTAGTAACCCCTTTGTTTGCGGCTTTATGCCAATGGGGAATTGATGAGTACACATATGATGTGATGATGTGCTAGATGCATACGCGATAGGGTGCCTTGGGTGAAGCACGGGTTTTTGCATACGTGTTGCATAAGTAGGCCCTTTTCATTATATGCTCAACAATAGAGAACGTGTATGTTGTTTGAGACATCTAAGCCTGTTCTTAGTGCCTTACTTGTTTATTTATATATTGCATACGAAGTGCTGACTTGTAGGTTGGAGGGGTTCCCCGGGGTCCGTTAGGGGCGGCCGGGAGGAGATGTGTTGGTTACATAGTTTGAGGTCGGCCTTTGCTGACCCACGTTACAATCAAACTTTTACAGGGCAAGGATCGCAAGCAGGAGCTAGCTCGCCGGCAAAAAGGGCCTAAGCCTCATAAAGTGTTACCGTTTTGTTGTAGCTCTACTTTTATGATATTGTATGGTTGATGCTCATGTTTTCCGGATTGCATGTCGAGGTAGTCTAGGAGTGCTTATGCACATTTTTGACTGGTGTTATTATTTGAGTTTTGGTCTCACTTTTATTGTAAGGCCTTAAGGCCGCTTCGATACTCCTATTTGGTGCGGATAACTTCTAGTCTGTTTGCTTTTTTCGATGCACTGTGGTTATGAGTTTTGAGATCGGGTAGTTATATCATCTTATAATACTGAAGCTGTGGCGTCTGTATGTTGTGGGGCCCCGGCCGGACCCATATTATACGGTCATTATAGGGGAGGTGTTACACTCGGCGCCTGGCCACTCAATGCTCTCAGCACCTGGCCACTCAACGCTACGCTACCGTCGGGAGATAACTACTATCGCCGGGCGATAGCTTCCAGAGACTCGTTCTGAAAACTGGGGGTGTTACAATTCCTCCCCCCCCCCCCTTAAAAGAATTATGTCCTCAAAATTAGTCTTCATATAGGAAGACAGCAAGAATATAGGAAGATAGCAAGAAAATTGTTGCAACAAATTTAAACATTATTACAACAACTTTACACACTCATTGTCATTCAGGCAATCAGTAAGAAAAAGGTTGCAATGCCTCAAAATATAGTTGCAACACACCTAATATTGTTCCATCAACACTATGCAAACAAATCTGGATACGCCTCGCGCATGGTTTGTTCTCGCTCCCAAGAGAACTCATCTCGCCCGCAGTTGTCCCCACGCACCTTTATGAGCTTCACTTCTTTGTTCCGCAACTGCCGAACTTCTGAATCCTCTATGCCTACCGGACGGGCTTTCGTCCTCAATTCCTCTTCTATCGGCACATAGCCGGTCTGATCACCACACTAGCCTCCACCAAGGCTTTCCTAAAGACGGAGACATGGAAAACATCGTGTAATCCACTCAGCTCTGTGGTTGGCTAGTTCCCTAGAGTAACCGTGCGTATAGGTGGTGTATCCGCGGGAGGGGCGGACTCTTTCTGAGTTCGCGGAGTTCACTTGATGCGGACTGCTTTTGGAGTTCGGGAGATGGCGGACTATGCCATAGTTCTCATGTTTTGGTGGTGCGGTTAGGAAGTAACCGCGGAGTTTGCGGGTTGACAGACTGCCTTGGGAGCTGGCGGACTGTGTTCTTGTCCGCAAAGCTCGCGCCAGTGTTTTCTCCGATTTGGAACTTGGTCATCTGAGACAAGTTCGTTTCTTGATCACAGAGTCTGCAATGTCCGCTTGTTGACCGGGAAGCTTGTGCCCTTGGTCGTGGACTTTGCTTATTGCAGGATGGTACGGTGTCCACAGGGATGCGGACTGGCTTCCTTTCCGGCCTCTTTAATAGCAGGCAGATAGGCTGGTGTCCGGTCTTGTCCATGCGAACTGGGCAGACTGCTTGGTGTTAGCTGAAAGCTAGGGTGGTGTTTCTATCCTCTAGGGCGGTGACCACACTCCTCATTGCGCCTATAAATAGGACCCCCTGTCACATTATAATTAACTGAATGAACAGTAAGTTGAGTGCGGGTTAATTGTTATGGCCTCGGATTTTCAGTCCGCGCAGTTTGAGAAGGTTAATCGGTTTGATGTTTGCAAGTTGTGTAGCTAGCACTAAGAAGACAGGATTTTGGTTCTAACTGCGGTCAGGGATCAGTGAAGCTTACGGTTTACAATCAGCGTTTTGCAGCAGGTCGCAGTTACGGCCAGCCGGTCTTCTCTCCAGCTTTCCCAGTTCAATAACTTGTCCGTCGGTCTCGACGGTCTATTCTTCAGTTCGGTAGCGGCTTGTTCCGGACTCCGACAGCTAGGCGACTTCTACGATCAGGCGGTTTGCAGAGAGCGGACAAGGTGTTCAGTAGAATAATGGGTTGTTCGCGGTCTATGCGGACTCCGTAGCTCAGTTCGGTGCAGCAACGGCTTGGCGGACTCGACGGTCTCTGAGGCAGTCCGCCCAGCTTGTAGTTCTTCCTTGCTTGTATGTTTTTCCTTCGTACATTGGCGAATCATGTCTCGCAATTTATGTCTTGTCTTGTAAATAAGATTGTTGATATTACAAGACTTGTTGCCTTTTGTTGTCTCTAGTTTATTGAGCTCATTTTATGGTTGGACTGTTCCTGCGCCGGGTTCCAGCTTTCCGCTTGATCAAGTTGTCAGTTTGATAGCTCTGAAAGTTTTTACTTGGTATCAGAGCTATCACCTTGTCATCTTAAGAAATTTTAACAACAACTAAACCTACACCAAGACTAAGTTCCACAACTTAATAGAAAGGGAGGGGTGGACAAAGAAGTAGCCCAATACAGGAAAAAGACTTACTCCTGACCACAACAGGAAGAGAAAAGCTAGTTTATTGTTGTACTAAGTACTATACAGTCTATATACATAAGGAAATTCAGAAAAGGACCAATAAAAGACGTAATAAAAGACTTGACAAGAGTACAAATCACCATTTGCCTTAATATCTTCAAAAATTCGGCCTCACAAACACTCTGCTTCAAGAATCGCCTAGGCAACAATTCCTGAAATTTTATAAGGCAAACAAGAGTCAAGGTGAAAAACCCTAATGCCAAAAGTCCAAGAAAACAAAATTACCTATTACCAAAACGTAGATCTCGGCGAGAGCTTTCCGAAACTACTCTCTAACGACGATTTCGAGCACCGGAGCTCCTACAAGTGATCACTGAAAGCCTTGCAAAACTCGCCGCCCTTTTTTTTCCGCACTCTCAGTCTGATAGCTTGGGGAGGAAGATAATGAATAGTAATCGGTCAATAGTCTTTATCTATTTAATATAATATTACATCAGAATATAATATAATAGTACTTATAATATATTATATATTATATACATATAATATAACATATTATATATTATCTTTCAAATAAATATAATATATTATCTAATATGATAAAATATAATACTATATAATATAATATAACATAATATTAGGTACGTACATAAGTTATAATATAATATAAATCAAATCAACTCAGATTTCTACAAAATTAGCACTGAAATTAAATATCGATGTTACGAAACCAACGGTGAAGTCGAATTTAAGATTCGACTAACTAAACTCGGGAAAAAATCTCCCGAAAACCAAAACACCAAATATTCCCAAAAGGCTTCACCGAGTTCCAAAACAAACCCGGCTCGCAAGGGAAATCTCAAAACCACACTTAAAAATTAACCAAGCTTCCAAAACCTCGGATACCTAATGAGCAAAAGACACGCTCCAGCAACGGTACCCGTCAATTACGCTCCAACGTAACGCCCTGACGTCAATACGTCACTAAAGGGATTTTAAATAAACATCGAAAATGTCGGGGCGTTACAAGGCGGCCGCCCTTTGCGAGCGGTGCCCCGCGGCTGGGGTGCGGCGGCGCCTTGCAGCTGGGCGCGGGATGCTCGGTGTCGGCGATGGTGGCGCCGGCAGCCGGTCGCGGCGGTGGCTCGGATGGTGCACGTGATGGGATCGAGGTGTGGGGGATCGTGTGAGGCGATCGCGCGTGTGGTGGTCAACCCATGATCCCACTAATTTAGCAGGGCTTATGAGAAGTGGGCTAACCACACCCCAATTCGCTATAAAAAAACTTGGTGGCCCCATCAGATAGGTATAAATTTTGTTTGTTTTCCCTACTTTTGACCGTTCCCTACATCTTCTAAACATTATTAGACTGCAAAACTTTTGTGGGATTGTTAATGGCGGACACTATTCTGAAGGAGATTATATTTGTTATTGTTTGCTAAACAATATTCATAAAATTTTAGTAGATTTATAACTTGTGAGAAAAGACAATCATTTGCGAACCTGTGAGTATTTTGAATTCATGCATCTTATTCGTCTGATTATAAAAATGATATAACAACATTAATATCGAATCAAACAGTTTTGCTCAGCAGGAATTGATATCCAAGCGAATCAAAAGACTTCTTATATCCATGCAAACATTCATATTCGCTGGGATATTAGAAGTCTTCTAATGTCCAAACAAATATTTTTGTTCGTAATCTGAAATAATATTCAGACGATACCTACATTGGCCAAGATATCAAATGACCGATTGAGCAAAAATGATATTCAGGCGAACAAAAACAATATTCAGGCGAGCTAAAAAGATATACAAACGATCAAAAAAATGATATGGCGTTGATAATATCGTATTTTTGATTATTCGCACTCAAAATATGAATTTTTTGAGATTTTTTTCCTACACATAGTGGTGCTTTGCTTTTCTCATTTTTTTCAATTTTTAAGTGTGAATATTTTTGTGCATGCGAATAATCAATTTTAAAAAAATAATGCCTGTCAATATCCAAAAATGTCAATAGTCAAATCCATCATGCTAACATCAGCACCCAAGTAATATCGACGGGGCGAGCAGAAGTGATATCCAGAAGAGCAAAGAAATATTTTTTTAAAGTGCATATTTTTAAACCTGCCACTTATAGTAATCCGACGGTCCCGTTCCCAAATATGAAGACAAATTTTTATTTTTATTTTTTTTTGCCTAAAAGGCTAAAACATTGTGAGGAAATAAAATCAAAAGAAGTCCTTTTTTCAAAAATATTTAATAATATTTTCCGTACGATCCCACGTGCCACGTGTATTTGCGCAGCGGCACGCATAAGCCCAAGTCTGTCTATCCTCATTGCAGTGGAAATCGACAAAACAGGGGAGGATAAAACCACCTCCAGTACGCAGAAAAGAAAACCGGAGACCTCCGGCCGCTTCCGCCCACCCCCGCTATAAATTTCCCTTCAATTAATTCGCATTCTTCTTCAACGATTCACCACCATTCTCAGCCCCTGCAAGTAATTCAACCGTCATTTGATTGTGTTTTAAGCTGCCATGGCGATCACTGCAGGCAAACCCATCATATGCAATGGTGGATTGCTTTCCTTTTTCCGATTTCTTTCCATTTTTTTTTAGTTTTTATGATAGTTAGATCTCTAATAGCTCTGTGAATCCTTTTTAATTTTCCGGCGGCCGTAGCTGCGATCTCGTGGGAGGCAGGTCAGCCGCTGGTGATCGAGAAGGTGGAGGTGGCGCCGCCGCAAGCCATGGAGGTCCGAGTCAGGATCAAATACACTTCTCTTTGCCACACCGATCTGTACTTCTGGGAAGCCAAGGCAATCTCTCTCTCTCTCACTCTTCATTATGTCTTGATCGATTTTGTTAACACCGCTTGGCTTTTTGATGGGATCTGAAGCGCCAGCTGAACGGATTGCACCAGGGGCGCGGCCCATACACCCCAACACTTCTCCCTAGGGGGACCGAGTTGCTCCGCAATGGATCTATGGTCGGTTCCGTAGGGCGGGATGTTGAGGCTAGGGCTTGATATCCAAATCTCCTAGATAAGATGGACACTCCCGAACTCCTATCAGAGCCTATCCTATAACGATCAGTCTTCGTTACTGATTCGCGGGAGAGATCGTCGGAGTTAATCACCACCGTAGAAAAAAGCCCCGAGGGTAGAGAAGAAGAAGATGACCAGATTACAACACCAATGTAAAATATTTAATCAACTATCTAATTACAGCCGTACCCCTAATATGGGTAGTAACCCACTACAGTATTCAAGCCCCAGCCTCAACACTCCCGCCCTACAGGACGAATCATGGATCCATTGGGAGCAGCTCGGTGCCCCTGGAGAGAAGGGTTGGGGGTGTATGCATAGTTGTTAGGATCGCGATCCTAAATTTTGTAAATCGATCCTCAATCCAATCATACCATCTGATTGGATCTACCCTCAAAACTCGATCCTGACAACCGTGTATGAGCCGCAGCCCTAGTGCCATCCGTTCAGCTGCGGCTTCGGATCACATCGATCTTTTGAAGGAATTTATGCAACATTAAGGATTCGTTTGGGAGGACTTATTTTCACCGGTCAAACGGTTACGATCGTATGAACCGGACCATAATTATGGTCCGGTTCATATAAGTCCCCCCAAATGACACGTAAGTAGATCTGGCATTATTGGGATTTATTAATAGAATTGTTATGTTTTTTCTGCATGCATGTTTGTTTGGTTGTATATTGTTTCAAAAAACTGTATCTGGTTTCTGAAAATTGATTAATTTTATGGCGGTTCTCATCTTTCAGGGCCAGACTCCATTATTTCCCCGCATTTTTGGGCACGAAGCATCCGGGTAAGTTATTCCTTAGGGCAAGCTTGGATGAAGCTAATTGAACCCTATATTTAGACATTAGAAAGAGTTACAAGGATCATAATTGTGATTTTGTAATTTGTTTTTCTCTTTTGTTGAACACCAATTTGAAAGAAAAAAAAAAGTAGATATCATCTCATGGATCTAGGATTCTATGTTTTTTTCCTCTTACATCATTTACAAAAGGACGGCCATTAGAGGCGCGCATGTTAGGGGTTGTGAGAGTTTAGTCATTAGGCATGTTGAACGGAGGAGGGGTAGACCAATAAAAAATTGAAATGAAACTATAAGGAATAACATGATGTACTTGGGCATTAGTGAGATTATGACTAAAGATCGGGCACAATGGCGACGAAAGATCCATATAGCCTACCCCACTATAGTGGGATAAAGGCTTGAGTGTTGTTGTTGTTGTTGTTTTTTCATTTATAGAAGAAGAGAGAGGGAGATTGGGGGACCTATGATCTGAAGTAACTGTCCTCTTACATCATGTTCGTGTTGCTAAGGAAGCTGGTAGTATTGGTTCATTAGTCTCAATTCATATTGGCGAAATATATGTTGGTATAGAAATATCATGTGGTTGACCCTCATCCCTGTGCTTAACTTTTGAGTTCAATATAGGTTTGACCATTGCTGCATTTTCGTCCAACTACGGTTCTCCTTTGTTCTCGCTCCATACAAGTGATGCCAAAGTCATGGTTTGAGTTAGTTCAAGTATATTCATGTGGGTTGTGGTCCACAACGGCTCCATGTGATAGATTGTGTGCTCCTAGTGCATGATATGTTAGGTTATTTAATTATATGTCCGCACGTGTCGAGGCCGACTCGGAATAGGTTAACGGGTTCGTGTCATACTAGAGTCTTGTTCTACGCTTGAAGTACTATAAATACTCATTCCATACATAGATGCGGTATTGTAGAATACTTTGAGCGGAGTTCCCTTCTACATTCTCAAAGTAAAGCGCTCCGCTAGGTTTTCCGCTCGCTGTGGTTTTCGCGATTCCGGCGATGTATTCCATCGAGAGTAGAAGATCAGCGACATTCCCCTGATCCGGAGGTTTGCGCCGCCAAAGAATCGGAAGCAGCGGCTTCTTTCGCCGTTTGGGGTTCCCGCCGCACGTAGCCGCTCCGCTGCTCCCGCCGTTCGGCGAGTTCCAGATTTCGCCGCTCACGTTCGGCGATTTCCAGAGTAAGCGCGTCTCCCGCCGATTTTCTGTTACCGATCTTGATCGGAATAGCCAGATCCCGCCGGATTTGGCCAGATCTGTGCAGCAAGGATCGCAAGGAGTAGATCTTGGATCTTGGTTCCATCGTCGTTACTCTCCGGATCCGCCGGAACAGAAGAACGCCGCTGGTTTTTTTTTTACTACGCCGCCCGAGACCGTCCTGTCCCAATCCGATCTGCCGCTCGTTCTTATTTTTCTGCAGAGATCGGGGAAGTTATCTGTTGCAGATTGAAAAAAAAGGGGGAAGTTGACTGCGCCGCTGGATCAGAAGTTCGCCATTCTCCGCGATCTACTTGTGAGCAAGGAAGTTGTTAAGATCCAGATCTGAACAAAGGATCTAGATTGTGAAGGAGAAGAACTCCCAGATCTACCGATCCCTTTGGTTTCAATGTCAGTTGAAGATCTAAAGAAAGGAAGGACTTATTCCTAAGGTCAACAACAACCATTATTTGCAAGGATCAGTGGACGCATTCCTCTGTTATCTTCTTTGCAGATCTGTGAAAGAAATATTCTTGTTGTTCCTCTGCCTTTGGATTATGGTCCAACTTTGACTTTTTGGATCTCTCTTGGTGGATGTGGTGAGTTTTCTGTGGAATTGAGCTCAGATCTGTGTATTTGGCGACTGTATTCAGCCAGAGAGGAGGTGTAAATAACACCTGGATTGGATCTGAAGACCCGTTCTCGTCTCACGCGGATCAGGTGACTTCTTTCTTGTTTTTTTGTTCAAGCAAAGCGAGATGTCGAAGGTTTCATCCTACGACATCGTCAAGCTACAGTCGTTCAATCTCTCCGACTTCCACGCATGTAAGCTGCACGTCCAACTTGGTATGAAGGAACGTGAAATTTTCTACACGGTCCTGAGTGACTTTGCCACTACCGAAGAGGACGTGAGCGAACTTCAGTGGAGAAAAGATGAAAATTTCTGCAGGGACTACCTCTTAAATTCTCTAAACCCTAAACTCGCCCTGACCTACAACAGTCATAAGACTGCAAAGGAGATTTGGGATCGCTTGAATGCGCACTTCCAGAAGGAAGAGGGGTTGTCGAGGACTCTCCTTGGGGAGAGACTCTTCACTTCAAAATTCAATTTGAACTCGTCAATCACCTCTCAAATAATTGAACTGGAGAGTCTGCGTCTCAAGTTGGCGGACGATAAGTCTGACATCTCTGATAATCTCTTTGTATGTCTGATTCTTAGCAAGCTACCTCCTGAGTGGTTGACGTTCAAGACTGAAATGCACAGACTGAAGGAAAAGATCGCATTGGATGAACTCAAAAGGTTCATTCATATCGAGGATCAAAACATCGCTGGTAAGAGCTTAGAACAAGTTAGTCAGTCCTCACAGGCTGTTAACTTCGTTTCTCGACCCAGCAAGCCTCGAAGGAATCCACCAGCACCCAAAGGTGAAGCCTCTACACAGTTGGCGCCTAAAAAGCCCTCTTTCAAAAAGAAGAGAGGCAAGTGCCACAACTGCGGCAAGTGGGGACACTGAGCGGCTGAGTGCAAGGCTCCCAAAAAGAAAAAGGAGGATGCCCCGCAAAATGTGGCGAACATGCTGGCTGATGCCTCAGATCCCAAGTCCTTCGTGGCTATGATCGGGAGCAGTCATCGCAGTTCGTCCTCTGAGTGGTGGCTTGATAGCAGTGCTACCTGTCATGTGACGAATGACAGAGGGTTACTTGCAGAGGTCAAGGCGATCCAGGAGAAGGTGAAGAACTGCAATGGAGGAGAGACCGAGGTGACCCATGCTGGTCCTCTCATCAGGTAAAACTCTTTTTTTGCATAATGTTAAAGTATTGTCATCTTTAACTAAAAATTTGATTTCTATGAGTTTGTTAGATAAGGCTGGGATGTCCTTCACAACTTAAAACGGTAGAATGACCTTAACGGTAAATTCACATTATTTTGGGTGTGCGTACCTGATAAACGGAATGTATAGACTTAGCTTAAACAACGGTAGCATTAACCAAATAAGTTCGAACCTTATTGATCCGAAGTTGTTACATAACAGACTTGGACACGTGAACTATAGGAAAATGCTAGATCTAGCGAAGAGTCATAACATTCTCTTAGATCTGTCGATTCGATTTGACAAGTGCGAGGTGTGTGCTCAAACCAAAATCATTAGAAAGCCATTCAAATCGGTTTTTAGGAGCACGAAACTTCTTGAGTTGATACAGTCAGACCTCTGTGATTTTCGTAGCCACGTCACTAGAGGGGGAAGAAAGTATCTGATTATATTCATAGACGATTTTTCAAGATATTGTCATGTGTATCTGTTAAAATCGAAAGACGAAGCCTTTGAGACGTTTAAGACCTTTAAATCTCGTGTAGAAAATCAGTTGAACCTGAAAATTAAGAGATTTAGAAGTGATCGAGGAGGAGAATATCATGTTACTGGGTTCAAGGAATTCTGTGCCTTTGGGGGAATAATACTTGAAACTACAGCTCCTTACTCACCCCAGTCTAATGGTGTTGCCGAGCGTAAGAATAGAACTTTAACAGAAATGTTGAACTGTATGCTCCTAACAGCTGGGATGCCTAATTCCTTTTGGGGAGAAGAAGTTCGTGCTGCAAATCACATTCTGAATAGAGTGGCTTATTCTCAGCTCACTGCTACCACGTATGAGCTGTGGCATGGTCATCCTTGTAGATACGATACTCTAAAGACTTGGGGTTGTATCGCATATGTGCGATTACAAGACCTTAAGAGGCCTAAGGTGTGACCTAGGACGACCACATGCGTCTATTTAGGTAGTGCAGAAGATAGTGCAGCCGACAGATTTCTCGATCTATCCACGAATATCGTGATAGAGTCTAGAGATGTCATATTCTTTGAAAATACATTTGTCAAGGATCATGGTTTGTCTGTTTCCGGGTCTAATGATATGATTTCAGAATCTATCGTAGAACTTGTAGCTGGCCCTTCTGGCACTGCTCCCCAACCTATAGAGGTGGAAACTATTCCACTTAGAGCATCTACAAGAGAGATAATCCCTAAGAACTTTGGTGAGAATTTCATCACCTACCACTTAGAGGATGATCCATTCTCCTACCAGGAGGCAATGAGATCTAGAGATTCGTTGATGTGGGCAGAAGACATTGATGATGAGATGGACTCGCTGTTACATAACAATACTTGGCATCTAGTTGACTTGCCGAAAGGCGCTAAAGTCCTAGGATGCAAGTGGGTGTTGAAGAAGAAACTACATAGTGATGGGTCTATAATCAGGTATAAAGCGCGTCTCGTAGCTAAAAGTTATAAACAACAAGGGGGAATAAACTACTTTGATGTTTATTCACCTGTGTGTCACCTATCGACTATCAGGATTCTTCTGGTCTTAGCGACTATCGAGAATTTTATAGTTCATCAGATGGATGTGAAAACAGCTTTCTTAAACGGAGAGCTTGATGAAGAGATCTACATGACACAACCTGAAGGTTATGTGCAGAAAGATCTAAAAGATAAAGTGTGCAAACTGGATAAATCAATCTATGTGCTTAAACAAGCGCCTAAGATGTGGCACATGAAATTTGACCAGGTGATAAAGAGTCGGATTTCAGTCCAGTCTCTCAGATAAATGTCTTTATCACCGCTCATTGTCGAATCTGACAGTCATCATATGCTTATATGTAAATGACATGTTGATTTTGGGGTCTAATCTTGCTGCAGTTAGAGATATTAAATTCACTCTGGCAGAAATTTTGACATGAAGGACCTTGGTCCTGTGGATACCCTGTTAGGTATGAAGGTTAGAGTTGACAAGGGTCGAGTTACTCTTAGTCAGGCTCATTATATTGAGCAACTTCTTTCTACCTGGGGATATGATAACTGTAGGCCGATTGAGACGTCATTTGATCATAATGTGAAGTTGAGTCGTAACGTAGAGACCAGCATTGTTCAAGTCAAATATTCTAAAATAATTGGTAGTCTCATGTATGCCACAAGTTGTACTAGACCAGACATTGCTTTTTTGGTTAGCATGCTGAGTCGTTTTACTAGTAATCCAGGCAAAGAGCATTGGAAAGCCCTAGATAGGCTGTTGAGGTATCTGAAAGGTACTAAAGATCATGCTCTGTGGTACACTGGTTACCCACCTTCTGTGGAGGGACATTCTGATGCGTCATGGTGTTCAGAAGTCGGGAACAACAAGTCCACCAGTGGATATATATTCACTTTGGGTGGAGCTGCTATCACTTGGAAATTCAAAAGACAGACCTGTATGTACAACCCCGTGTTCGCCGAGCGGGTCCCACCAGGAAGATCGAGCGAACCGGCCCCGCGGCCCGCACCCATGCAACAAGTGGGCGTGCGGTAAAGGGGTGGTCCGCTCCCGCCAAGTTCGAGCGAGCGAGCCGGGCGAGACGACTCCCCACCCCTCCCGCTCGCTCGGAGAATCGTCGGCCAGAGCAGGGGGCGCCAATCGTCGAGCCGGTACTCGCAGAGGGGCTCGGCGACTTGTGGCCTGCGAGCCAATCGGAGGGTCGCGATCGCTACCAGTCGCCCCTACACGCGACCTGGTCGCCGGTCCGCCTCGGCAGAGGACTGGCGGGTTTCCCGCGGACCGGCTCGCGTTCGCCCAGGAAGGATAGGCAGGCCGCTGGAGCCGGGTCGCACCCGCCTCTCGCGGAGGGGAATTGGAGGCGACCTGACTCCCCATGGGCGCGAATAGCTTCTCCAAACAGCGGAGCCACGCTGTTGGCAGACCAGGTTGGACTGCGTATAGCTGCTCAGGACAGCGGAGTTTGGCTGTTGGCAGACCCAACCCAGGGCCTTTTCGTATTTTCAGGTCAGTTCTTCTGGTTATTGGCAGTTCAGTCTCCAAAAAATTATAAATAAGACCCAAGGGGTACCCCAGAAGGCACGTTTTTGAGTGCCTCCTTACTCCCGTTTTCAAGTGTTTTCTGAGGGTACCTTAGCTCGGCTCCTGGCTAAGGAGGGGAAGCGCTCAGAGATCTTCCGGGTTTGTGGTGGGACCTCCCTGCCGAGCCCTTGGGTCTGTTTCTTCTTATTCTGGTTTCAACATTTTGGTGCGGTGAGCGTGGAAAGTGGTCAGTGCAGAAAGGCTTCGGCGAGCTCAATGACGGGAGGACAAGGATCTGACAGGCAGGATTCACCGCCCCCCCCCCCCCCCCCCGCCTCTCGCAACAGTGGGGATGTTGGAGGATTTCAGGAACGAGGTGCTGGGCCTCGTCAGGTTCGCACTCGGCGCGCGGGCCGAGTGCTCGACTCCGGCAGCCCAGATCGCGGCCGCCCCCTCTTTGGGCGAGGACGCTCCTGGCCGGCGAGCTGGGAAGGAAGTGGCCGAGGAAGGCCGAGGGTGCGAGCTCCCGGGGCGCGAGCTTTTCCCCGGCTCGGCAGGCCGAGGCAGGTTCGGCGAGCTGGGCTCGCGAGACTCGCCAGCTCGCCCAGTGGGGGGAGGCAGTCCTTTCAGCGAGCTGATCTCCTCAGCTCCAGTCCCAGATGGGTTCAGGGAACCCGAGATGTCTTACTATACCGGGAAAGGAGACCCGGTCCAGCATGTCCAATGGTTCGAGGATGTGGTCTCCATCCGTCAGATGTCGGACGGATTCAAATGCCGGCTCTTCGCAATCACCCTCCGGGAGAAGGCAAGGGAGTGGTTCCACCAGCTCCCGGCCAGCTCAATCTACTGCTTCGAGGACTTGCGCCGAGGGTTCATGCTGAGGTTCACTATTTCGAAGAAGAGGAAGAAGGAGTCTGAGTCTTTGTTCCACATTAAGCAAGGAGTGAACGAGACGTTGGGGAGCTACGTGGACCGATTTCAGGAGGAAGTTACCCAGGTCCAGGAGATGTCGGGCCATAGTCTGATGATGACCTTTACCCTAGGACTGCAGCAGGGGTTCTTCCGGATGGAGCTGAAGAGAGTTCCCCCTCTCTCCTACGAGGAGTTGATGCAGAGGGCGGCGAGAGAGGTCGACGGGGAGGCGTCGAATCCGGAGTTTGCAAGAAAGCTACCCAGGTGGGCCACCGAGGAAGAGAAAGAGTCGAGAGGAGGAAAGGCACAGGAGGAGAGAAGGAGAGAACCTAGGCAGAGGGAGCAAAGGCAGCTCCAGTGGCAACAACAGCCGAGGTGGGGGCACCAGGAGCCCGACCGTCGGCTGGGCTGGAGACCTGAGTGGCAGGGGCAGGGGCCACCAAGAGGATACTACGGAAGGGGTCACCATCAGGGGAGGCAAGAGCAGTTCCATCCTCCGAGTTGGAGGCAGGGCCAGAGGCCCCGGCTCCCCGATCAGGAGGAGGCCATGGCCATAGCTTTGGGAGCAAGGAGGGGGATCATGAGGAGGAGGAGAAGAGAGGTCAGGGTGGAGCTGCCCTATTGCGACTTCCATCAGGAAGAGGGGCATGCCACGGCCATGTGCCCGAAATTCTTGGAGATGAGAGGGAATAGGGAGCGGCAGCAGCAGCAGCAGGAGGCGCGGCAAGAAGTGAGGATCGAGGAGGTCCTGCCTCGGGCGGAGGAGGATCGTTGCGAAACCGGGTGGATGTCGGGACCCGAGGTGGGATCGGAGTGATCCACGGGGGAGTGGGGATCGAGGCCTCCCGCAAGGCAAGTCTCCACACCATGTACCGGCGGAGCGTCGCCTCTACATCCCAAACTCCGCCACCGGAGGAGAGGATCACCTTCTCCGGGAGTGATATGCCAGACCACGAGGATCTGTTCTGTGATGCGCTGGTCATCAAGGCCGCCATCGAGAATTTCACTGTCTCTCGGATCCTCGTGGACAACGGGAGCTCCGTCAACGTCGTCTTCAAAAAGGCGTTTGACGCGATGAAGGTGGAGGCTAAGAGGGTGCTGGCCTCGGACGGGCCCTTGTTCGGGTTCTCAGGAGAAAGGAAGGAAGTAGAGGGAGGAGTTGGCCTCCATGTCACCTTGGGGGGGCAGTCCCGAAACTGCAAGTTCGTCATTGTGGACGCCCCCAGCAGCTACAGCGCCATCTTCGGGAGGCCTCTCATCAGCGCCTTCCGCTGCGTCCCCTCGTCTTTCCATCAGTGTTTGAAGTTCGACGCTGAGGGGGTTCAGGTCAGGGTCAAGGGGGACCCAAAGGTGGCGCGGGAGTGTTATGTCACTGCGGTGAACACCATCTCTTGGCAGGAGGGAGCCGAGGAGATGGGACGGAGGATGGAGGAGGTCAGGCAGGAGGCAGGAGGGGAGGAGCCAGAAGTGAAGGACCACGCAGGAGAGGCGGCAGGAGGAGATCTGGAGGAGGTGGCTGAAGTGAGGGGCGCGGGAGAAGAGGTGGAAGTAGAGGTCCCCATTCCAGAGGAAGGGGATGCCGAAGGATGGGGGAGCAATCCAGGCTGGAGGCGGCAGAGGAAGTGGTGGAGCTGGAGGTGCTCACCCCGGGAGGTAGGATGGAGAAGATTCGCGTCAGCGGAGGGCTGACCCCGGAGGGCCAAGGCAGGATGCTGGAGTGCATCCAGAAGAACGTGGACATCTTCGCCTGGGACGCCGCGAAGATGCCGGGGGTTCACGCGGATGTGGCTTGCCACCGCCTCAACCTGGACCCGGGAACACGCCCCGTTCAGCAGAAAAAGAGATCCACGGCAGACAAGCTGGCGGAGCCCATCAGGGAGGAGGTGGCAAAGCTTCTCAAGGCGGGCTTCGTGTCCGAGATTCAGTACCCCGGCTGGGCTCCAACGTCGTGATGGTTAAAAAAGGAGACGGCTGATGGAGAATGTGTATCGATTTTTCCTTACTTAATAAAGCTTGTCCTAAGGACTGTTATCCTTTGTCTCGGATCGACGCGCTGGTTGACTCAGTCGTCGGCTTTTCTGTAATGAGTTTTTTAGATGCCTTTTCAGGTTACCATCAGATCAGGATGCACCCCCCGGACGTCAAGGATGTCTCGTTCATCACAGGGGATAGCTGCTACTGCTACAAGATGATGCCATTCGGGCTGAAGAATGCTGGGGCCACCTACCAAAAAATGATGGATAGGGTCTTCAAGGAGCAGAGGGGGAGGAATTTGGAGGTGTATGTAGATGACCTCATGATCAAGAGTCGGGATGTGGACTCCCACCTCCGGGACCTGGAGGAGACCTTCACCACCTTGCGCAAATACAAGATGCGGTTGAATCCCCTGAAATGTGTCTTCGGGGCCAGCAGGGGAAAGTTCTTGGGACACCTCCTCACCCCCGCGGGGGTCGAGCCCAACCCAGATAAGGTCAGGGCTATCTTAGAGCTGGGGCCCCCGCGGAATGCGAAGGAGGTCCAACGGCTGACGGGGAAGCTAGCAGGGCTGAGTCGCTTCCTTTCTCGGGCAGGGGAGAAGTGCTCCCCCTTCTTCAAAACGCTGAGGGGTGGTCAGAGGTTTGAATGGACCAAGGAATGCGAGGAGGCGTTCCAGGCCCTCAAGGTGCAGTTGACACAGGCTCCGCTGCTCCAAGGGCCGAAGGAGGGGGAGGATCTGTTCTTATATCTCGGGGTCGGGGCAGAAGCTCTGAGCTCCGTCTTGGTTCGAGAAGAGGGAAGGAGACAGCTCCCTATTTATTACGTCAGCCGGGTCCTGAGGAAGGCCGAGCTCCGGTATCCGATCTTGGAGAAGCTTGCATTCGCCCTAATCATCTCGGCTCGGCGGCTGCGACCTTACTTCCAGGCACACTCAATCCGAGTGGTGACCAACCATCCCCTCCGCAACATCTTCGAGGGGGTGGAGCATTCAGGCCGGCTGGCTAAATGGTCGGTGGAGCTGAGCGAGTTCGATGTCTCCTTCGTTCCGCGGCTCTCGATCAAAGCTCAGGCGATGGCCGACTTCCTGGCCGACTACGTGGTGGAAGTGGCGGAGGAAGAGCTCACCCGTCCGACTCCTTGGAAAGTGAGGGTGGATGGAGCCTCAGGGAGGCATTCCCTTGGAGCGGGGGTGGTCCTAGAAAGCCCTCAAGGGACTCGAATTGAGCAGATGGTGGTGGTGCACTTTCCCATTACCAACAACCAGGCCGAGTACGAGGCCGTGATAACAGGGCTGCGCCTGGACAGGGAGCTGGGGGTGCTGGATGTGGAGGTCCTAACTGACTTCATGGTGGTGACTTCCCAGATCAACGGGGAGTTCGAAGCAAGGGAACCCACCCTGAAGTCATACTTGGCCAAAGTGAAGGGGGTCATAGGCACCTTTCAGACCTTCTTCATCCGACACGTGCCAAGGGGAGAGAATGAACAAGCCGACCAGCTAGCAAAGTATGGTCCCCGGGCGGGGGGCACCATCACCGACCTGTTCCGCCCCTCCATCGAAGAAGGGGAGCTCATGAAAATCGACCAACAAGTTTCGTGGATGGATCCAGTAGTAGTTTTCCTCTACACGGGAGAATATCCGGAGGGGGTAGACAGGAAGAAGCTAAGGCACAAGTCAGCTTACTACCTCCTTAAGGACGGACAGCTATACAGGAAGACCCTCTCCGGGATGCTGGCTCGCTGCGTGGCCGAGGGCGAGGTGCAGAGGATCTTGGAGGAAGTCCACTCCGGGGAATGCGAGAGTCATTCCGGGAGTCGGACCCTGGAGGGAAGGATAGTCAGGCAAGGGTATTTCTGGCCCACCCTGGGTCGAGACGCCGCGGAGTTCGCAAGAAGATGTCATAAGTGCCAGCTGTTTACCCCTCTTCAGCTACAGCCGGCCCAACGACTCAAGAGTATCACGGCCCCCTGGCCCTTCGCAATCTGGGGAATGGATTTGGTCGGACCGTTTCCCCAGGCCAGCGGTCAGAGAAGGTTCCTCCTAGTGATGATCGACTACTTCTCGAAGTGGATGGAGGTGAAGGCGTTGGCCAAGGTGACCTCCCAAGTGATCAGGAACTTTGTTTGGGGGGAGATCATCTGTCGTCATGGGCTGCCCCAGGCCATCGTCACAGACAACGGGCCCAGTTCGCCAGTGTCGAGTTCACCAGCTTCTGCGAGCAGCTCGGAATCGACCTCAGGTTCGCCTCGGTCCACCACCCCAGGAGTAACGGGCAGGTGGAGGCCGCGAACAAGATCATCGTCAACCTCCTCAAGAAGAAGGTGGAGAATTTGAGGGGGAGCTGGGCAGAGCAGCTCCCCGCAGTTCTTTGGGCCCTAAGAACCACCCCTAACATGGCTACGGGGGAGACCCCCTTCAAGCTCTCCCATGGGAGCGAGGCGGTGCTCCCCGTAGAATTTGAAGTCCAAACGCCGTGAGTCGGGGCGGCCAGAGAGGGCCGAGAGGAATGGCAAGCCGAGAACGAGGAGGAGCTGAGACTCTCCCTTGACATGGTGGAAGAATTGAGGGACCTTTCGGCTGTCCGACAGGAGGAGGTAAAAAGAAGGATGGTCAAATACTTTGACAAGCATGTCAGGGTCAAACAGTTCGCAGAAGGAGACCTGGTGCTGAAGAAGGTAGACGCGGCAGGGAGGTCAGCGTCCGTAGGGAAGCTCAACCCCAGCTGGGAGGGGCCGTTTATTGTGAAGGAAGCTTTGAAGTCAGGGGGCTATCGGCTCCAAAATGTAGAGGGCGAGACCCTGAGTCTCACCTGGAGTGGAGACGACCTGAAAAGGTTTTTCCCTAAACGCCTGTAAGCAATACTTTGATTATAATGAATTCCTCCCCCCCCCCCCCAGTATTGTCGTAGCTAGCCTGCATAAGAGAGATGGGAATGTATTTGGACCCCGAGAAGATCCCGCTGCCAGGCTCTCACCTAGCTGGCAGGGCCGGAAGTCACTCGGTGTCATCCTTGGCCTCGAGAAGATCCCGCTGTCAGGCTCTCACCTAGCTGGCAGGGCCGGAAGTCACTCGATGGGATGTATTTGGACCCCGAGAAGATCCCGCTGCCAGGCTCTCACCAAGCTGGCAGGGCCGGAAGTCACTCGGTGTTATCCTTGGCCTCGAGAAGATCCCGCTGCCAGGCTCTCACCTAGCTAGCAGGGCCGGAAGTCACTCGATGGGATGTATTTGGACCCCGAGAAGATCCCGCTGCCAGGCTCTCACCTAGCTGGCAGGGCCGGAAGTCACTCGGTGTCATCCTTGGCCTCGAGAAGATCCCGCTGTCGGGCTCTCACCTAGCTGGCAGGGCCGGAAGTCACTCGATGGAATGTATTTGGACCCCGAGAAGATCCCGCTGCCAGGCTCTCACCTAGCTGGCAGGGCCGGAAGTCACTCGGTGTCATCCTTGGCCTCGAGAAGATCCCGCTGCCAGGCTCTCACCTAGCTGGCAGGGCCGGAAGTCACTCGATGGAATGTACTTGGACCCCGAGAAGATCCCGCTGTCAGGCTCTCACCTAGCTGGCAGGGCCGGAAGTCACTCGGTGTCATCCTTGGCCTCGAGAAGATCCCGCTGCCAGGCTCTCACCTAGCTGGCAGGGCCGGAAGTCACTCGATGGCAGAAGTCTGCGACCCAGAGCGAATCACGATGTCGGGCTCCCACCTAGCCGGCAGAACCAAAAACTATGCAAATGGTGTTAAGAAAGGATTGGGATCTGATGACTCGGGCAAACAGCGAACCGCCTCGCCTCGCCTGGTCCGCGAGTGGCCTCGGCAGCGGAGGCCGTGCCGCTGGTACAGGTCGCCCACAGCGGGACGACCCGCCGGGCCTCCTATAACTCCTAAGCTGAATCCGTAGGCATACGACCTCGTTGACGCGGCGCGAGGTGAGCGGCAGCGAGCGTGATAACGGAAAAATTACATCGCGCAATAATCGCAGGCAGACGTAAGTAACGAGTGGGGAAGCGTTTGTAAAAGCATTAACAGACGAAAGTCAAAAAGTATAGGCGTGTCCCGCGCTTACATCTCAAACGACAAAAAGAGCATAATGTTTACACCTAATAAACAAACGTCAGAAAGCGGGCGCGACGCGAGATCCGGGGCGGGAAGTCCTAGATGTGCTGAAAGGACTTATCCCCGGGATCCGGCACAGGGAGGAACAGTGTCGGCACCACGTCGCTCGCCGAGAGATCCGCGGCCTCGCTCTTGAGGAGATCCGCACGCCGCAACATCTGCATCGTATACTTCGCGGCGCTGGCGGCGTTCTTCTGCATCAACACTTCCAACTCGTGGTCGGAATAATGCTCGAGCAGGCAGCCCCTGTTGTCAGGCGGAGGAGCAGCGGCGGCAGCCTCCAGCTCGCGCACCCGCGCCTCCAGCGCCGATTTGTCCTGACCCAGGGTGGCGATCTCGGCACCCATCCGGCTCGCCGTCGCCGCGTCCTGAGGAAAGGAGAGAAAGTCATAAGGTGAACTCGCGAGAAGGGGCGGTTATCGAAGGTGAACACGTACCACCCCTCCCAGGTACTGCGCAAAGGTCTCCTCGGCCGCGTCGGCCCGCCTTCTCTGGAGGTCCTAGTCCTCCTGAGCGAGTTTCCGGGCCTCCTCTTTCTCGTCCGCCAACTTCTTGAGGGAGGTGGCGTTCCGCTCCAGCTGGGTGCAGCGCCTCCCAACCATATGGGCTAGCTCCAGGCCGCGCAGCTGGGCCCGCGCGCTCTCGTGAACCAGTACTCGCGTCGCCTCTTTGTCGTAGATGGCGGCGTCCTTGCGCGAGTACAGGCCGAACGAAAAATTGTACGCCTCCCCGCCGATGGTGTCCTGCTCCAGCCAACTCGGCAACAGAGTCGAGACCACCGCGCGATTAGACTCCTTGTCCCATGACAGAAGTGGGATGCCGAGCTCGTCCAGGTATTTCTCGCCGTAGCCGAAGTTGTGATGCCCTCTCGGCACCGGCCTCGCGGTGGTTTGCGACGTCCGGCGGCCCGGAGGTACTTGCCGCCCCGGCGGGGATGTCGCTGGCCGAAGCAACAATGGGGGGGGGGGGGGGGGAGCCCTCAGTCGGTAGATCAGCCGGGGCCTTGCCTTTCCTCTGGCCCCCGGCTAGTTGCTGACCCGTAGACTTCGCCGTCTTTGGCGGGAGAGCGGGCTGCTCGCGGCCCGGCCTCTTCTTGGCAGGGATCGACGGGGCCTCGCGCTGAGCGGCGTCGGCGGCCTGAGCGCGAGCGAGGACCCCGGAGGCGACCCGAGCACTCTCATAGGGGGGATGGAGGGGCACGTCTCGCTCGCCTGCCGGAAAAGGAAAGTAAGACCTAGGAAGCAAAGAGCGAGACAAGAGTAGTGGTGAGTGGCAAACCTCCCCCAGGCGAGACGCCAGCAAGGTCGTCGAGGTTGCGGCGCAGGTACGCGACCTCGAAGTTCTTCCCGGAGAAGAACCCGCACAAGTCGGCCTCATGGCCTCCCAGGCTTGGCGGGCGGTAACTCGCCTCGCTGAGCTGCACCGGCGAGTAGGGAACGTTGTCAAAATCCCCCTTGACGAACAGAAATTTCTTGAGCCAGTTGTGACTCTTGTTGACGGTCTCCCGCACCTTGAGGTGGGCGCTGGAGAAGTAGGCGGTGCCATCCCGGTTCGCACGGAAGGAAAACAGTTTGCGGAAAACCGTGAGATTAAACTCGATCCGCTCCTCCCGCAGGAAGCAGGCGAACCCAACCATGACAGCTACAGAGTTCGGGGTCATCTGGCCTATGACGACCCCGAAGTACTTCAGTACCTGACGAACCTCTGGCCAGAGGGGGAGGCGAAGGCCCACCTCGAAGTGGGCCAGGGGAATGGCGAGCTCGTTCCCGGTCAGATCATTGATCTTCTCCCCCTCCCCGGGCCGTCTCGCCGAGAACCCAGCCGGGATGTGGTCGCCTAGGGCCTCTAAGTATTCGCGCTCTGAGATGATAGCGCAAGGAAAATCGTGCTCCGAGAAGGTCCAGGCGCATTTGTTTCGCCCGTCCGCCTCGCCGCCGCCGCCGCCGCCCATTCCGCCGAATTGTCGTCGTTCAAGCGAGACAGACCCAATGGGTGAGCGAGAATTGTGCTTTGCGGAGGGCAGAAGGCGGGTGAGTGCTTTGAAGCGGTGGAGGGATAAGAGCCGGCCACGCCTATTTATAGGGAGAAAGAAAGGGCGGGAATTTTCCCGCCAACGGGAGGGGTGCGAGTAGCAAAAATCGAGCCTGACGGTTCGACTCCCCAACGCGCAGCCACAGCGCCAGGACCGTTTAACAGTAGGTCTCGCTCGACCGCATCCGCACGAAGAATGAGCGGGCGAGTCTCAGCCCGAGCCCGCCCAGGATCCCGAGCGAGTCGGGGAGACTCGTGGCTGGCGAGCTCCTCGGCTCGCTCCCGCTACGATCGGAATGACGGGTTGAGCGAGGTCGTCCCCAGACCTGCCCTCGCCACAAGAAGTGGACGAGGGGGGGGGACGCGAGTACCCTCGAGCCCGCCTCAAGTAAAATAAAAACAGCAACATGATAATTTTGGCGTGCATCAGAGATCAAAAAGTCAGGCCCATAGGCGGGCGAGGAGAGTCACAAATTGTTGCGAATACAGAATGAGGCTTTGAAATAGTAGAAACTCCGCGATATCCCGCGAGCGGGGGGGGGGAAGAAAGGCCGGATCAGTACTGGATCCACTTCCACCTGCCCCGCAGCTGCGTTCCCAATCGCGGCGGCATGCGAGGATAATGATAGTCGCGCACCGCCACCAGCTCCTGCTGAGCCAGGCCGACTTGTTCCGAGGCATTCCTAAGACGCTCCTCGGCTCGCGTAATGTGCACGCCAGGCGCAGTGACCTCGCCGCCTTCTGTTGCGTGCGGGGCTCCCTCCAAGGCTGCGAGCCGAGCCTCGGTGTCGGCCTTGTCTTGATCGACCCTCTTCACGAGCTCCTGAAGCAGCAGCGTGTGTTTCTGGAACAGCCGCGTCACCTGCCTCTTCATCCCCACCGCATCGGTCGGGTCGCCCAGGTAATCAGAAACACCCTCCACGTCGGGCGGAGGCGAATACCCTTCGCTCATCTCGGTTTCGGAGGAGACCATGTTGTAGCCTACAAAAGTGCGATTTAGAAGGAGCGAGCGAGAACGAGGCAAACGCTGAGTACAAGCTTACCAGGGGTTGGCACGTCGTCCACGCCGATGGAAGGACGAGAGGAGCCCGGCCGACCCTGAAAGGCTTCTCCCTCGAGGGTCTCAAGAGATTTTCCCAGTCCGTGGGGAGCCGGCGAACGAGAGGTTTTCGGAGGTGGGCGGTCCAGAACTGGGGGACTAGCAACCCTCTCAGACGACAAGGGAGGGGGGCGATCCTCCCCCCGGTCCTCCTCGTCCTCACGAGGCGGTGCCTGCAAGACGAGGGGGTCAGAGACGTTGCAACAAACCAAGGAGGAAGGTCGCTTACCTCAGGAGCGACCTCATCGCCAGCCGCCGAACTGGAACCCGGGAAGTTGTTCGTCGGGGACCGCCTCACGATCTTCCCCTTCACCGGCCTGAAGAGAGGGCCGGGAGACCCGCGCGCTAACCAAGGGGCGGCCTCGAGGGCCTCCTCCCGAGTCTTCTGGCCCGCAGCTGCCAAGCGAGCTCGCACTTCTACGCTGACCGACATCAAGGAACTGCAGTCTGTTCAAGTAAGATGAGAGGGTCTGGGGAGACCCCCCTGGGCTCGGTGGTATATTTATAGCCGAATAGTGGGGGCCCCACCAGAAGATTCCCTGCCAGCTCAGCACAGTACTCGCCGAACACGCGGGTTGGATGATTCTTTCCGAGCTTGTATCAAGCTCAAAAAGAGCGGGGATTGTGTACAACCCCGTGTTCGCCGAGCGGGTCCCACCAGGAAGATCGAGCGAACCGGCCCCGCGGCCCGCACCCATGCAACAAGTGGGCGTGCGGTAAAGGGGTGGTCCGCTCCCGCCAAGTTTGAGCGAGCGAGCCGGGCGAGACGACTCTCCACCCCTCCCGCTCGCTCGGAGAATCGTCGGCCAGAGCAGGGGGCGCCAATCGTCGAGCTGGTACTCGCAGAGGGGCTCGGCGACTTGTGGCCTGCGAGCCAATCGGAGGGTCGCGATCGCTACCAGTCGCCCCTACACGCGACCTGGTCGCCGGTCCGCCTCGGCAGAGGACTGGCGGGTTCCCGCGGACCGGCTCGCGTTCGCCCAGGAAGGATAGGCAGGCCGCTGGAGCCGGGTCGCACCCGCCTCTCGCGGAGGGGAATTGGAGGCCACCTGACTCCCCATGGGCGCGAATAGCTTCTCCAAACAGCGGAGCCACGCTGTTGGCAGACCAGGTTGGACTGCGTATAGCTGCTCAGGACAGCGGAGTTTGGTTGTTGGCAGACCCAACCCAGGGCCTTTTCGTATTTTCAGGTCAGTTCTTCTGGTTATTGGCAGTTCAGTCTCCAAAAAACTATAAATAAGACCCAAGGGGTACCACAGAAGGCACGTTTTTGAGTGTCTCCTTACTCCCGTTTTCAAGTGCTTTCTGAGGGTACCTTAGCTCGGCTCCTGGCTAAGGAGGGGAAGCGCTCAGAGATCTTCCGGGTTTGTGGTGGGACCTCCCTGCCGAGCCCTTGGGTCTGTTTCTTCTTGTCTTCTTCGTTGTTTTTCTTGCAGGAGCAAAGTAGGCGCGAGATCACCCCTTCCCCAAGGATCGAACTCCACAAGAGGCCGGATTCCAGTTTCAACACTGTATATCATTGTCGTCTATGGAAGCCGAGTTGTTTGCTTTAGCCTTGGCCGGTGAAGAGGCAGATTGGATCAGGAATTTGATTCTAGACATTCCCCTATCTAAGTTACAAGTCAACTCGTTGAGCTTATATTGTGATAATCAAGCAGCAATTCAAGTCGTTAAAAATACCCTCTATAATACTAAGAGGAGACATGTACGATTGAGACATGACTTGTTGAATTATCTGAAAGAAAAAGGAATTATCACTTTGATCGATGTACGTTCAAAGGATAATCTGGTTGATCCATTGACGAAAGGAATGTCAAAAGACCGTCTAATCAAAATTGTGGGGGAAATGAGACTAAAGGCAATTTAGTTCGACCTTAGTTCAGCGATAGTTGATTCAGTTCAGCCTTTGTCCGAAAGTTTTGATTATTCCGATTTTTTTTGTCAAGCAAGCATGTTGTGTTCCGTTGATGCTTTTGGTTGCTGAGCTCGGATCTAGTAAGTTGTTTCATTTCAAACTTGATGCTAACAACTTTACCTGGATTCGGCTTTTGCCTTGGAGGAGAGTGTTATTCCAAACTTGATAACACAATCTGACTTGGTCTTATCTCTTCTTCTGGAGATTGGTTTCATTCCAAACTTGATGAGTTCCAATTAACTTTAGAATGGCAGTAACCGTGACATTCCATATAGGATCACAGATATAGCTGCGGTGTCCAGAAGTCTGAAATCGTTTCAGTTGAAACAGATATCAGGTTCTGAGGTAAAACTATAATACTCTGTGAACGTGTCCTCCCAGCCAAATTAAAAGTTTAATACTAAGTTCTTTTTTTGTAAGAACTAGATATTTGCAAATTTGCAAAGGATGGAATTCATTATGAAATGAAATTCTCTGTTGAAATTGCAGGGGTTGCTGGTATAGGAGGAGCACTGGTTGACTGGGATCCAGATCAGGATGATCTTTTGGATGATGAGTTTTAGAGTATTTGTAGTTTATCTTTTGCTACTTCGGTTCAGAGCATTGTTTAGCTCTTCTTTTATGCACTGTTTGATTGAACTATTAGCTCTTTGTTTGTTTGGGACACCGGGCGTTTTGGGTCTGTGTCTTGTTGTACCTGAGACTATTCTGTGTTGCAGCTGAGTTTCGTTTTACTTATGCGTGCATACTATTCTGTGCTTATGTGTAGTTTGTTTGAAACAGGTGCTGGACACGGTTGTGTATGATTCACAGTTGGTTGAACTTTGCACAAACCACCCTCTATCCGAAGTCTGGGTTCACGGCGGACATAGGAGGAGATTGTTAGGTTATTTAATTATATGTCCGCACGTGTCGAGGCCGACTCGGAATAAGTTAACGGGTTCATGTCATACTAGGGTCTTGCTTTACGCTGAAAGTACTATAAATACTCATTCCATGCATAGATGCGGTATTGTAGAATACTTTGAGCGGAGTTCCCTTCTACATGATATACTTGATGATGTTAAAAATTTCTCGAGGGGTAGTGCTGATCGGTATATGGAGCTCTCACACGAGGAGAAGATTAAGGCTCCGTTTGGCGGGACTTATTTTCACCGGTCAAGCGGTTACGACCGCATGAATCAGATCTTAATTATGGTCCGATTCATGCGGTTGTAACCGCTTGACCGGTGAAAATAAGGCTCAGTTTGGAAGGACTTATTTTCACCGGTCAAGCGGTTACGACCGCATGAATCGGACCTTAATTATGGTCCGATTCATGCGGTCGTAACCGCTTGACCGGTGAAAATAAGTCCCCCCAAACGGAGCCTAAGTCCTGCCAAACA
Organism: Platanthera guangdongensis; assembly: GCA_039583875.1. Taxonomy (NCBI): domain Eukaryota; kingdom Viridiplantae; phylum Streptophyta; class Magnoliopsida; order Asparagales; family Orchidaceae; genus Platanthera; species Platanthera guangdongensis. The sequence continues at coordinate 90,620,854 of CM077154.1, read as the reverse complement.
TAGCCTAAGGCTCCGTTTGGCACGGTGGTGGCAAATCTAGTTATCTTTTCTTGATGGCGGTCTTAATCATTGTCTTGTCAAGCATACATTCTATGGCGTTTTTGTTCAAACTCACCGGTGCAAAAATGTCATGAAACCTAATACTCCATGTGGCTGACCTTTACCAATAAATTTTGAGTTGGATATGAGTTTGACCACTGATGTGTCTCGCCCAATATTGTTTTCCCTTGTTTTCTGTATTCTAATGCTGGTGTTGTTGACAGGATTGTTGAAAGTGTCGGGGAGGGTGTGACCGAACTCAAGGAAGGAGACCATGTTCTTCCTGTATTCACTGGAGAATGCAAAGAATGCACACATTGCAAATCAGAAGAGAGCAACATGTGTGACCTGCTGAGGATTAACACCGACCGAAGCGTAATGTTGAGCGACGGAAAATCACGGTTTACTGCGAGAGGAATCCCCATCCACCATTTTCTCGGGACATCCACCTTCAGCCAATACACGGTCGTTCACGTCGGCTGCCTCACGAAGCTGGATCCATCCGCTCCTCTCGAAAATGTCTGCGTCCTCAGCTGCGGCATTACGACAGGTAACCGCAATGTGCTGATCAGTTATATTCCGTGTCAACCATTTTTGCGAGTTTTGAGGTCGTGGTGTTAGAAATATGGACCGTGGTACAGGATTGGGAGCAACACTCAATGTGGCAAAGCCCAAAAAGGGCTCCAGTGTAGCCATTTTTGGACTTGGAGCCGTCGGTCTTGGGGTAAGGATAACAAACTAATGGATTTCGGGTATAAGTTAGTCTCCCCTCTATAATGCAATGATCATTTTCTGCTCTTTAGGCAGCAGAAGGCGCTAGAATTGCAGGAGCATCACGAATCATTGGTGTCGACTTGAATCCCAGCCGATTCGAGGAAGGTAACTCACTAGATTGAGATTTTTCACTCAGTTTTGCTCTTTATATGTCTGATTTTATGAACTGTGGCATTCTTATCTCTAAAATACAGCAAGGAAATTTGGTGTGAATGAGTTTTTGAATCCAAAGGATCATGATAAGCCAATTCAAGAGGTGCTTCAATTCACTAGTTTGATGCATATGTGCATTCTTCTTGTTCGAAGATTAACGGCTTCTTCCACAGGTTATTGCTGAAATGACCAGCGGCGGAGTTGATAGTAGCGTCGAATGCACTGGCAATGTCAACGCCATGATATCCGCATTTGAATGCGTTCATGATGTAAGTGAAACTAAGAAGCCCATCGACTCAGACTCTTAATTTAAAAGCTCCTTTATGTAGAGATTTGTTAGCTTACTTTCACCTGTTTCAGGGCTGGGGTGTTGCAGTGCTGGTGGGAGTGCCGAACAAGGATGCAGTGTTCATGACAAAGCCTATAAATGTGCTGAACGAGAGGACTCTGAAAGGGACTTTCTTCGGCAACTACAAGCCTAGAACTGACCTTCCATCCGTCGTTGATATGTACATGAGGAAGGTTTGAATCTGAGAACTTCGATTCCACAAAGCAAGTGATGAATCTGCTCTCGAGTTTGAGCGGCTGTTTCTCGTGCAGGAACTGGAAGTGGAGAAATTTATCACCCACAGGGTCGGGTTTTCGGATATCAACAAAGCTTTCGATTTGATGGTGAAGGGTGAAGGGCTACGGTGCGTCATTAACATGGATGAGTAGTAGATCTGTTGAGTGCTGGCTTGGGTTTGTTTACATGCCTCGAAATAATAAGGGGGGTTTCATCTGGTTGGCTTAGCTTTGCATTCCCAGAATAAAGGACTAGTAAAAGCTCGTTATCCTTTTGATAGATGTCTTAAATCATAATATGTTTGAAGCGTTGCTCATAGTGAGTCTTTTATAAATGTTCTTTTTTCGTGTGAACCACGTAATTTCTTGTGTGATTCTATGTTGTTTTTTACTTTTTTCGTGTGATTTGGGCTCCGTTTGCTGTGGTGGTGGCTGTCATGAGGATCAGGATTCTCCATTTCACATAGAAATTGATATTATGCATTCCATAGTGTAGATTAATTCATCTCAATTCAAGGGCTTTCATTAAATAGGCTGACAAAGGCTACCCTGAATTAGTTTCAGGTCCATTTAATGAGAGTCTTTGGATTGAGATGAATTAATTTTCATCATTAAATGTAGAGTATCCATTTCATTTCATGTGAAATGAAGAGAATGTTGATGAATGCCCGACCTCACTTAAGGAACTTCATCTTTTTTTATGTTCAAAACTAGTTTTGTTTGGTGTGACGATCGTGATCGTTGTCTTGCCAAACATGCATTTTATGATGATGGTCTTTCTGTCCAAATTCACAAGAAAGTTGTGTCAAACTGCCAGTCTTAAATTTGGATCAACACAACCAATACCAAATTGTTATAAATTTTAGTTCAAGATTGTTTCTAGAGCTTTGTTTTGTTGCCATATAGGGGCGAGTCCACAAATCACCATAAATCTCAAGGTCCATCTAGGATGACACCTAATCCTACATGGGCCGCACTAAAATCCAATTCATTTATTTGATTACAATGTAAAACTATATTTTACAATAACAACACTCATGCATTTATCCCACTATAATGGGGTCGGCTATATGTATCTTTTGTCGTCATTGTGCCCTAAATGTAAAACTATATTTTAAATAAAAAATCTCATTGTATTTATGTTGTATAACTTGAATTGATTTTGGAAAAAACTTCACCATCATGGAATGTATGTTTGGCAAGCCAATGGTTATGGTCGCCGTAAAAAAAAGAAAATTAGTTTTGAACATAAAAGTAGATGAAGTTCCTTAGGTGAGGTCTGGTGTTCACGAACGATGGTTCATAACAAGATTGGATCGGGCTTGAACCGGGCCGGTTGGGCCCGGGCTTTTCGCCACCTGGGCCCAACGTGAGGCCCGAGTTTCCTATAGGCTGGAAAATCCCGCCTATACTCGAAATCCCATCCCAAGCCGGGATTTCTTCTTGGGGAAATTCCGCCAGGCAGGATTTGCCTGGGGCGGGATTTCCAAGAGGAAACCAGGAAATCCCGCTTCCTGATGGAAATCCCTTGGCCCAAGTGTTGGGCCCAGGCTAGGTCGGGCGTCCAGGCTTATTCGGGTCCAGGCCAGGCACCAGGCCGGGCACCGATTCAATATGGGGGCCAGAGCAGGGCCCCAGCCCGGCTTAGGTCCGGGCCAGGCCTAGTCGGGCGATTTTTGGACCAGGCCGGTCTTTTTGCACACGTGTTCATAACCACTAATCTCACATGCTTCATATTTCGTCATAAATTTCTGTTATGAAGTATCATGCAAGATTAATTAAGACTTCATTTGGGATGACTTATTTTCACCGGTCAAGCGATTACGACCGCATGAACCGGACCTTAATAAAGGTCCGAAGGTCCGGTTCATGCGGTCGTAATCGCTTGACCGATGAAAATAAGTCCTCCCAAACGAAACCTAAAACTTTTGCCCACGAATCCTTCACGTGCTATTTATACACTATAAAATTGATATAAATGTTGTTCATCAAAATTAAACATGTATTATTATGGTAAAAATCATTGTGAAATTTTACCTAATACATGATCAATGGCTTCCTCAATTCCTCACTATTGTGGATTTCCTGTTTGAAGCGAAAGCAATTATGGTGTTTGGATGAAATTGGTGTCTTGGAATTGGATCATTTATAATTCTATTGGGGTGCTTGAATGTTGGAATTAGAATTCAAATGAAAGCGGCTAGGTCGTCCTCGAAATTTTAGAGAAACTTCTACTCAAGTCTCTAACAACCCTTATGGTGATGGTTCATTGATGTGATTTTCAAATCTCTGCATTTGCCATTGAAACCTCATGGTTGGAAAATATGATATTTGTAGGATCATCCTTAAAATTTAAGGTAAGCTTTTGACATCATTTTAAGATTGTCGGCGGTGACTATTCATCAATCCGAGCAATGGATCTCCGCCATCTTTGATCGGTCATCGCGGCCAAAAAAAATGAAAGTTGTCAAGTTGAATTCAAATTTTTAGGACCTCTTTTCATCATCTCAAGATTGCTCGCGGTGACGATACTTTAAACCTGATCCAACAATCATTGTCAGAATAATAGAAGCGAACAATTCAAATTTTGTATGCCCCCGGCTAATTTCAATTCCAATTCTGCTCAACGGAACGACCTTTTATGGTACTGATCATAGAGGATGTCTCCATTTCCCTTTATTTGAGATTCTTCTCCATAGTAATCACCATTGGAGTCTCTAAGTCCCCCCTTTTATTGAGAGCCTTCCTAGCAATCTCTATTACCAAAGATTTCTCATGCTTGACATGAGGAATTATAGTTGAGCCATTCATTAAGCACTTACTTTGATCCTAGGCCAGCTGCAATCTCAATAATGATATAAAATTTTATATGTGAGAAAGGCAATACTACTACAAGGACCTACTTTTCAAAAATCATCCAACTCATCAATAATGATATAAAATGTTTCACAATCACTATTATACATATGCGCTCATAAATAAGAAAAAATTTTAGATCGGTTACTCACCTAAAAATAGGTGCTCAGTTAAATACTGCCCGTTGATCTGACATCCTACGACCCATATGGTATTAAATATTGACCGTTGATCAGTATTTCGATCAATCATGTTATTCCTGCAGGAAATCAATAGTCAGTATTTAATACTGTTTCTATTTCTAGGTGAGAGTAACTCACCTAAATTTTTTTTGCCAAAATATTCCTCATTAGCATTCTTCCGGTCATCCCATATTATAGGCAACAGTGAGATTATGACTAAAGATAGGTCACATATTGGTTTGCTATATTGTAGATTTTAACAAGGCTACAATTTACACTATTTCTCCCTTTTGTTTGAATACTCGCTCCAATCACAAGGAACCCTCAGCAGTCTCACTCTCCATGTAAGATCCATTTGGCATAAATCCTATATAGAGCTCTCTCTACTAATTTGAAGGGCAGTTTTTAAGACAGCTTATGCCTTTGGAGCATATCAAATGAAGATTAAAAATTTCTATCATGTTACATAATTTATGACTTAAAATAATACAAGCAATGTCATAAGCAATCCCATTTTGGTTATTCGCAGTTCATTGATATCTACAGGCCAAAAATATATTTGCAGTCCAAAATATTGGGAGTCTAAAAACAGAGCCCATGTTTCATGAACCAAGTCTCATCGTATTACAAAAATATTCCTCCTGAGCTCCAACATCATGGAGAGCTACACAGGATTGAAGATAAGAAGAAAAATCCTAGACACGAGTAGAAAGAACGCATGAAGATTGCAGGAAATATTAGAAAACTTTACCCGTGCAAGTAAATTCACAATTTTTTTTTGAAAATCAAGTTCTCCCAAATAAAGATTCACCAAGTGTGATTTTTCACGGTAGAGAGTAAAGTTTACGTGAAATGAACAAGAGATGATAAAAAGGGTGTTTTCAAACCTACATTATTCGAAAGGAGTTTAATGAAGGTGCTGAAGATTCTGTGAAGTGATCCTTGGAGAGAATTCAACACCAATTCTCTCAAGCCATAGAGAAAGAACTCCAATCTTTTTTTTTTTTTGAAATATTTTTTTGGACTACGAATAAAACGAGAGATTTTAGTCATTTTTGGGGTGTGAATAGCCATTTTTAAACTACCTATAGCATTGCTCAAGAACATTGAGGGTCATATAATAGGCAGAGGGGGACCCACGTATGGGCACACCCGAGCACGTGCCCGGATCAAATTTTTTGCGAAATGCTACAGTGGGCTGCTGGCCGTTCAACTGTTTCGCGATATTGCTCGTTGCCCTCTTGTTTCCTTAGCGTAGAGGGAGGCCGCAAGCCCTAATTCCCTCGGGACTCCACCGCGATGAGAAAGAAACGTCATCCTACGTCTGCGAATGCGACAGTGAGAGACTGCGAGTCTGCGACTCCACTTCGAAGACGGTATCACTGCAGCTCCGAGTGTGGCCCTGGATGTTGGGAAGAGGTGGGAAGATCATCTCTTTATGATCCAAATTGCTTATAATAATAGCTATCATACGAGTATACAAACGACAACTTTTGAGGTCTTATATGGTAGGTAGTGTCGTACTCCATTGGCTTGGATAGAAACATCTGAATCGAAGCTGTAAAAACATAAGGACGTTGAAATGTGACTTTAACGATACGTTTGATTCGAGAATGAGTGTTGATTGCGCAAGATAGGCAAGCAAAATACTATAATGTCTGGTACCGAGATGTAGAGTTTGTGGTAGGCAATGGGGTATATCTCAAGATTTAACCGTTCAAGGGAGTATCAAGGATCCGACGCTTGAAAAAACTGAGTCTGAGATACCTTGAGCCGTTTGAAATTGTTGTGCTGATTGGAGAAGCTGCCTACCGACTGAAGCTTTCAGCTGAACTCAGTGGTTAGCACGATGTTTTTCACATATCGGTGCTACGGAAGGCTGTGCAAGAGCCTACGCAAGTGGTTGCTGTGAAGCAAATTCCGATCGATAGTGGGTTGACGATGAAAGTCAAGCCCATTTGTATCGAGGACACGGAAGTGAAGCAACTACGGAACAAAGAGATTGAAATGATCAAAGTCCGTTGGGACAACTGTGGTTGTGAGGAGCTATCGTGGGAGCAAGAGCAAAGCATACGAGAAGAGTTCCCTGAGCTGTTCCGTTAAGGTACATTGGATATATTTTGTACATCTGTATTGTTTCCTGTTAAGTATGGATTTTGGGACGAAATCGCTTAAAAGAGGGGAGAATAGTAATGCCCCAAATCTCCTGAAAATAACAGGAAGATGGTCACTGGAAGTTACCGTGCGGCGGTAGACCAAGCACTGGCAGTAGTGCGATACCGCGCGGCAGTAGCCGGTGAATAAAACATCATTCAGCTCTGGATGGTAACGCCCAGCGGTAGTACGATAACGCGCAGCGGTAGTGGGAGCGGCGGGGCGGTGCTGGATGAGACCACAGCCATCACCAAAGTTATCGCGCGACGGTAGCAAAGATACCACGCGGCTGTAGCTCTCCGATAAAAGCTTGAAATGAGATCTATTTCTCATTTTCTCTCTAACTCTCTCTCTCTCTCTCTCTCTCTCTCTCTCTTGGTTCTTGAGGAAGAAGAGAAAAGCCGGGAAGCAAGAACATGGGTGATCCAGCCAAATTGTGAAGACGTGTGGTCAGATTCGCGAGTCGAAGCTAGACCCACGGAGAGGAAATTGTGGTGATCAATTCCATCCGGATGACATGCAAGCTCAGCGACGAGGAAGAAGACGCCACAGACCCGCTCATCTGCCAACAGCTTTCAGGTATCCTACGAGGCTTCTTCCCCTTCTTTCTCACTTTGTGCATTGATAATGGCTGATTAGGATCTTATATGTATTGTGTGATATGGAAGAAATCGGTTTAATAGTGGATCTAAGCCTTCATATTTCACTTCTTCAATCAACTGCACGTTTTTATTTTTGTTCATTGTTAGTGAATTGATATGGCAAAGCCAATTTTTTATTAATCATCTATTTCATGAGATTCTATAATTTTGTTATTGATTTATAATTGTTTCTGCCAGTTGAGAATACTAAATATTTATTGATTTTTAGTTATTTGAATGTGCAGTTGAACGATGAGAGTAGTGTGACACTATGGCTGCATGAAATAATGTTAATAACAAGTGCATTATTAATTGGGGTCCAGCAAATTCAAACAAACCATTACCTGAATAATAATAGCAAGATCACTTTGTATAGGTGTAGTACTTTGAGAAGGGGTTGAGGCCTTACCTGTAAAACCAGGCTCTGTTTGGGGAGGACTTATTTTCACCGGTCAGGCGGTTACGACCGCATGAACAAGATCTTAATCAAGGTCAGGTTCATGCAGTCGTAATCGCTTGACCGATGAAATAAATCCTCTCAAACGAAGCCGAAGCGATATCAGAAGGAAATGCCTAAGTGTAATGCCAGCTAGAAGATGGACTAACAGCACATGTTGGAAAAACGCCTTTTAACAGGCTTCAACTTGAGTAATAATGTGATGCACGAGTCAAATGAAAATCCTGGATCCACCGCTGATAATGTCACTTTCAAATCCCATAAGAAGACTAGAGTCTGCGTGCAATTTAGGCTTATAAATATTGTCCTCATAATAGGATGGATAATAAACCCAATAGCTCTTAATAGAATAAGCAAAAGCCATATAACAGAGTGCCTGGCAACTTGTACCACAAACTATACAATATCTACATGAAATAATTTTTCAATAATAGATGTTGATTATGGTAACTTATTAATATAGAACATATTAGCAATATTCTAAAAAAGGAATTTTGGATAAATTATTATTGATAAATAATAATATATAGCAATAAAGTGGCAACTTACTAAAATGATATTACACGTGATCAAAATGATAATATGGAAATAAATGAGCAAGTAGTACAAAGAACAAACACATCCACAAGTGAAGTCGGTTATATGGATCCTTTGTTATCATTGTGCCCTATCTTTTGTCATACTCTCACTAATGCCTAAGTACATTATGTTTTTTCCTTACAGTTTCATTCCAAATTTTTATTAGTCTATCCCTCCCTTATTTAACATGCCTAGTGGCCAGACAGGTGACTCTAATGGTCTCCTTTGTATGTATCCAAACCATCTTAGTCGAGCTTCTCACATCTTCTCATTGATTCTACTCCTCTCTTATCCCTGATACATTCATTCTTAATTTTATCCAGTCTTGTGTGTCCACACATCCGCAACTCCCATTTTTGGTCATGTAAACAATTCACAGCCCAACACGGCCAACACTCTGAACCATGGAGCATCGCTGATCTAATTGCAGTACGATAAAACTTGCCCCTAAGTTTTAATGATACTTTACGATCACATAAGATCCCTGACGCGCCTCTCCACTTCAACCAACCCGTTTGGATTTTGTGTCACAACTTTATCAATACCCCGGTCTTTTTGGACTATTGATCCAAGATATTTAAAACACTCACTACAGAAAATATCTTGATCACTCAATAACAAAATCATTCGTCCTTGTACTAATAAATTTAGGCTCCATATACTCTGTCTTTGTCATGATCAACCTAAAACCCTTCTTTTCTAAAATGTCTCGCCAAAATTCCAATTTTGTGTTTACACCCTCGCGCTTCTCATCAACGAAAACGATATCATCCGCAAAAAAAAACACCAAGATATTGTTTGTTGGATATGTTCGATGAGCTCATCTAAGATAAGGGTAAAGAGGTAGGGGCTTAAAACTAAAGCTTGATGTAAGCCAACAGTGAGAAACTCCAGTGTTAATCCTCCAAATGTTCTCACCCTTGTCACTGAATTTGTTTATGTATCTTTGATTATGTCAATATATGAAACATTTACAGCTTTCTTTCCTAAGACTCTCCATAAGATCTCTCTTGGAACTCTATCATAAACCTTCGCAAGATCAATATAAACAGCATATGCAAATCTTGTTTTCTTTCTCGGAAGTTGTCAATGAGTCTCCCGTCTTACTTTTCTTTCTATTACTGGTTTTCTTCTATTTTTCTAAACAAAAAATATACCATGAATCCAAATAGATTCTTCGAGATGAAGTCTCCCGTTTTACTTTTCATTCTATTACTCGTTCCCAGAGTTTCAAGTGAAGCAATTGGAGTTTCAAGTAATTTAAAGATTATGGGCCCAAACAGTACAGTTTGTTGTCAAACGCATATATAGCCAAATAGATGACTAAAAAATTTAATCAAGTAATTAATGATATAAAATAATGTTACTGACCTATAAATAGCCATTGGAGATCAGTTCACAGTAATATAAGGCTAAATTGCTGCTGCAAAGTGCAAACTAACCATTAGAAGCAATGAAATTTATAAGCAGGAAACTTTTTTTCCCTAAAAGCAGGAAACTTAGGCTCCGTTTGGGGGGACTTATTTACACCGGTCAAGCGGTTACGACCGCATGAATCAGACCATAATTTATGGTCCGATTCATGCGGCCGTAACCGCTTGACCGGTGTAAATAAGTCCCCCCAAACGGAACCTTATTAATAGCCAGAGGCCCAGAATCCAACGAAAATCAGGTCAAACATACAACAAGAACAGACTGACAGTAGTGCTTAAGATTAAACATCAGTATTGTAGCAGAATCATACCCTTAAAATTGCCGACAACAATCAGAAAACAACTCTGAACGAATAAAGAGGACAGTTCAACATTATTATAAAAAAGCTAATAATTTTTTCCCTAAATCTCATTTCCACCCGAACATCAAACCGAGTCCAAATCCAGACAATGAACTTGATCAATACCTGCGAGGAGGGGCGCGATCGAAGAACCTACCAGATGGGCATTCATAGGCAAAGTGCCCACGACCGCCGCAATTGTTGCAGACCATTAGAGGGCCCATGCATTCCCTACTGATGTGACCGATTTGATTGCAGTTCCGGCAGATGACGTCCCTATATCCACCGCCGCCACCGCCAACTCCTCCACGGTAGAAACCGCCGCCTCTATCTCCGATCGCATCAGCCTTGGGGCACTGCCTGGCCACGTGGCCCGATATGTTGCATAAGTTACACACGGGCTCATTGGAGCAATCCCGGGCCAAGTGGCCCGTCTTCCTGCAATTGTTGCAAGCTTTCTCGTTGGTGCAATCGGCAGCCATATGGCCTTGCTTGTAGCAGTTGTTGCAAAGTCTCATATCGCCAGGTGGCAGCCCAGGAGTGGGGCAATCTCGCGCAATGTGACCGGATTTTCCGCATGTGTGACAGATGCCTTCGTTGGAGCATTCGCTGGCCAGGTGGCCGGGCTCTTTGCAGTTCCAACAGAGGGCCTTCGTGGAGCACTCTGCAGCAATGTGCCTGTTCGGAATGACAATGTTTTAACCAACAAAATGGTGTATAAGCGCTTTAGCTTGTTTGGCCTCATGCACCGAACTGCCCAGATTTTAGGTGTAGGCTTTACAGTGTTTGAGTTTGTGAGCCATGGTGCTCCATGACAAACAAAAGACCGTAATATTGTTATCAGAACCCCATAAAAGATTTGATTTCATAACGAGCAAAGGAGCAAGTACCATATAATTGATGTTTATTGAGCAAGAGCAATGATTAAGGCTCTTTTTGGGGAGCTTGGTCCTTGTGGATGTAATTAAAAAATGCAATTAGCAATAATCGGTCACTAACAATATTGTCCCAAAACAAGGACCTAGAAAATTAAATTTGGGTCAAACTTGTGGGAGTAAAAATTCCAAAAGCCATTCTCTACAATCAAGCCTTTATCCCACTATAGTGGGGTCGGCTATATGGATCCTTTGTCGCCATTGTGCCCTATCTTTTGTCATAATCCCACTAATGCCTAAGTACATCATGTCTTTCCTTATAGTTTCATTCCAAGTCTTTATTGGTCTACCCCTCCCTCGTTTAACATGCCTAGTAACTAGACTCTCTCACAATGCCTAACAAATGCCTCTAATGGTCTCCTTTGTACGTGTCCAAACCATCTTAGTCGAGCTTCTCACATCTTCTCTGCAATTGGTGCTACTCATGTCTTATCCCTGATACATTCATTCCTAATTTTATTGAATCTCGTGCGTCCAGTTGTCCACACATCCACCTAAGCATTCTCATGTGCAAAATTAAATGCCCAACACTCTGAACCATAAAGCATCGCGGGTCTAATTGCATTACGGTAAAACTTGCCCTTAAGTTTGTTATCACAGTTCCAAAAGCCAAAAAAAAGACATAATTTTGTTTGTTATCACAGTTCCACTACGCCACAGCTCAAACGCAACAGTTGTTCCAAAGAGTCTAATGATCCATTTGGGATTAGCTTTGAGTGTTGGTGTAAAATTATAGTCATAAATTCCTGACCGCATAAGGATGGCTGTAGTAATGTTTCGACTCAACCGCCACTATTCTCCAAAAGAGCCAATGGCTCCGTTTGGAGCGACTTTTTTACTATAGTGAGTTGGACAAAAATGTCGTCATCATAGAATGAATGTTTTGCAAGACAATGATTATGACTGCCACCAGAGAAAAGAAAGTTGTTTTGAACATAAAAGCAGACGATATTCCTTGGTGAGGTTGGGCATTCACGAACGGCAGTTAATAACCACAGCGTTCAGGATCACTACCACAGTGCCAAACAAAGCAATAATGTGATATTGAGCAAAAAAACAATAATGTGATATTTTACCCGGGAAGTCCACAGTTGTTGCAGATTGCCACATTCGTGCATTCTCTAGCATAGTGTCCAGGCCTTTTGCAGTTTTTGCAAAGTTCAGGACGACTGAAAAAAAAGGAGATAACACCATGAACTATACAAAAGATATCACAATCAAATATACAGTAAATTAGTTCAAATGTACTGATTATTTGATTACTGATTCACTTCAATTGACATTTATCAAGTGTTTCAGACACAACTAAAAAGAATGGATGGTTTCATTAGTTTAATAAAAAATCATTTCTTGCAATCAACTATTTAAGCTACACTGAACTTAGGTCTTCAGATTTTAGAAAAGAAAGGAAGCCGAGGATCCTCAAATAGATTAATCACAGGGTTAGGAATAGAATGCATGAAACAAATATACCAGTAATTTTAGGGAAATCATCAGCAAAAGTACACAGAAAATGAGATGGACTATGGGGGCATCTGACATAATAGGGGCACTTTCCATATAGTGTCTTAAATTGTATTTTATTTTTTTCGAACAAGAAAACATCAGTTGTATGCTAACTACTGGATTAATGTATTTTCTAAAAAAAAAAAACAAATTCCCTAATTTTTCATTGTATCACAAGTGCATATATACAGAGCTGTCAATTTGGCCTGATCAAAAATGAGTAAATTCATTTTTTTTGATAAATTCCTCACCTTTCCTATGACTTCCCAGAATGATCCTTCAATGCACGCCATTTCACAATAAATAATTTCCATAAACATTCTTAAACGACAAAATTCATTTATAAACCAGGCAAGAGCAATCCGCTGGCTTGGCTTGCCCGTGCACCGTTTACCACAGTGGCATAGAGGCAGCCCAGGTGTGGTTTCTATGCTTCGACATGGAGAAGCCTCACATGACACGAGACTACTTCAAGCAATTGTGTCAATGCGGGGAATCCTTTCAACAATTAAGTTCACTGAAATATACTAGTAATTGACAACTATGTGGCCAACATCCGACCTGAGGTGCACGTCTCCACCTTCATTGCGGAACTTATGGAGTGTCTTCGTCGGGACATCGAGTTTGAGTGTCCTCCTAACCTCACTACAGATTATGAGCCTGGCGCGGTTTTGCGATCACCCCCTTCAGTTGGATAGGATCGGCAACTATCAACAAATGCCACCACCTCCCAGATACGAACTGCCAGAATGCCGAGGCCACCATCCTGGGGGTAGATGCAGCGGACCAGCAACAAGTCAACAACTCCATAATTGTTCATCCGCATGCTATCTCCACAGATAAAAGAGCATTGTGCAAAGAAGCTTCTGCACCAGAACATTGGTGCAAAATGCTCATTTGGTTAGAGGTGGAAGATAGGGTGACAGTCTCTAGGGATGATGATGATTCAAAGATCTCGCTCCATGCATGACTAAGGTACTGACTTTGGGTTTTGGTGGAATCAGGGTGGCCAACCACTCCATTCAAATCTTGGTGGATTCAGGCAGCACCCAAAAATTAATTAGGAAGATTGTCGCTCAGCCTCTGGGTTTAGCCCAAGAAGGGCAAGCTGTGATCAGAGCCAACGATGAACAACAACCTAGTTCAGGCACATGTGCAAATAGGCATGTACGTTTAGCCCGGCAGGCATGGGCTTGTCGAACCCGTGTTATGATACCGGACGAGCCAGACCCATGCTGGGGGCGCATGTATCAACACCGTCCACGCGACACGGCCGCATGAGGGTGGGGAATGCTTCTTTATTTTCTATGCGCTTGTTTAATATTGTAAAGAGAGGACCAAAACCTTGTATATATTTCTTGAATAATTAGTTACAAGTATACACACACTTATATAGGAGAAGAAAGAAGAGAGAAATCCTAATACATGATGTGGGACTAATACAAGGAGAGAGAAAGAAGAAAACATGGGCCCTTAATTGGGCTTTTCTAACACTCCCCCGCAAGCTGGAGCGTACAAGTCGTAGGCACCAAGCTTGGATAAGAACTGATAGTATAGCGTCCTGGAGAGAGCTTTCGTCAGGATGTCCGTAACTTGGTCAGTAGCAGGAACATGCTCCAAATCTATCTTCTTTGACTGTACTTTTTCACGAATAAAGTGACAGTCAACTTCGATATGCTTTGTTCGTTCGTGAAAAACCGGATTCTTGGCAATATGAATTGATGCCTGACTGTCGCAAAATAAGGTTGTCGGATATGAGAGACGAACACCTAAGTCTCCCAGAAGGCCTTCAAGCCAGATTAGCTCAGAAACAACAGCAGTCATAGCCCGGTACTCGGCTTCAGCAGAGGAACGCGCAACCACAGTTTGTTTCTTGCTACGCCAAGTTATGAGGTGCCCACCAAAGTAAGTACAGAATCCAGTTGTGGAGCACCTATCATCAATAGATCCTGCATAGTCAGCGTCAGAATACGCAACAAGAGATAGAGATGTGGATGGCTTATACACGAGTCCTTGTCCGGGGGCAATCTTGAGATATCGAAGGATGCGCTCGACAGCTTGAAGATGAGATGTCTGAGGAGCGTGCATGAAACAGCTCACAACTCCCACAGCAAATGAGATGTCTGGTCGAGTCACCGTAAGGTAGATCAGCTTCCCGACCAAGGGTCTGTAATATTCCGGATTTGTAAGCAGCTTGTCAGAGTCAGAGCTATGGGCCGAGAGCTTGCGATTTGCGTCCATAGGAGTCTTTGCAGGTTTGCACCCAAAATAACCTGCATCATGAAGGAGGTCCATACAGTACTTCCTTTGAGATAACACAAGACCATCAGAGCGTCGTGCGACCTCGAGCCCAAGAAAGTACCGAAGGTTGCCCAGATCTTTGGTCTGAAAGGCGGAATTCAACTGTTCTTTGATCTGTTGTATTCCTGCCTTGTCGTCGCAAGTAATCAGGATATCATCAACGTAGACCAGAAGAATCACAGTCCCGATTGACCGGTGTCGGGTGAAGAGAGAAAAATCAGGCGAGCTCCGAGTGAAGTCACTAGCACAGACCACCTTACTGAACTTTTCAAACCACGAACGCGGGGACTGTTTGAGACCATAAATGGATTTCCGAAGGTGACATACCAAAGACTCCCTCGTGGTCTCAAACCCGGGAGGTTGCTGCATATAAACTGTCTCTTGTAGATCGTCGTTGAGGAAGACATTCTTAATATCCAGCTGATAAAGTGGCCAGTGACGATGAACAGCCAAGGAGAGGAGAACGCGGACCGTGTTCAATTTGGCCACGGGAGAGAAGGTTTCCTCGTAATCAAGGTCAGGTTGCTGAGTAAAGCCCCGTGCCACGAGGCGAGCCTTCAGACGGTCGATAGTGTCATCCGCCGCATGTTTAATGACATAGACCCATTTGCAGCTCACAGAGGTGTGGCCAGCAGGAAGAGGAACCAGATCCCAGGTCTGGTTAGCCCAGAGAGCCCGCATTTCATCGTTCATAGCGGCCCTCCATCCTGGGTGTCGAAGCGCCTCCTGCACATTATTAGGTATAGAAATAAAGGAGAGAGAAGTGGCAAATGCGTAGAGAGGCGGCGTGAGCCGATGTAGAGAGACGTAGTTGGCCAAGGGATGAGCTGTAGAGACGGGAGCGTGATCTGTCGTAGCCGAGGTATCGCTGGTGGCGGGGAGCTGGGTCACGGGAGCATCTTTGGATGGGCGACGAGAGTAGACACAGATAAGTGGTGGAGGAACCCGAGGAGGAATGGGGGGGAGGAGGAAGAAGACGGCACAGATGTCGTGACCGGTACAACAGGTCGGGGAATAAAGGGAGCAGAAGACGAGGTGGTGGTGGGTAAGTGGAAGGGCTGGTCTTCGCAGAAGGTGACATCCGCAGAAACGATCAGCTTTCCGTCAGTAGGAGAGTAGCAGACGTACCCCTTTTGAGTGTGGGAGTAGCCAATAAACATATACTTGGCGGCCCGAGCAGCAAGTTTGTCGGAAGGAGGGCCAAGAAGGTGGACATAGCAAACACACCCGAAGATCCGCGGTGTGAGAGAGGTGAGGGTGGTGGAGGGATAGAGGAGTTGGATGGGGGAGGCAAAATCAAGAACAGAGGAGGGAAGGCGATTGATGAGATGACAGGCGGTGGAGACATCAAAGTTCCAATATTCGATTGGAACGTGCATTTGGAACATAAGGGAGCGCGCAATATCGAGAAGATGACGATTCTTTCGTTCTGCCACCCGTTTTGCTGAGGGATATACGCACATGAAGTTTGATGGATGACACCAAATTCAGTGCAGAGATTGGAGAAGGCACGACCCGTATACTCCCGAGCATTATCAGTGCGAATTACTTTGAGGGGGTAACGAACTGCGTACGCATCTCAAGTAAAAAGGCGTGAAATACAGAGGTAAGTTCAGTTCGATCATGTAGTAAATAAAGCCACGTGGTACGAGAGTAATCGTCAATGAACGTTACAAAATAGCGAAAGCCAAAAATACTAGGGACTTTATAAGTACCCCCAGACATCAGAATGAACTAAAGATAAGGGAGTACTACTCCTGTTACAGGCAGGGGGGAAAGAAGAACGATGTTGTTTGTCGTCGATATAAGATTCACAAGAGAACTCCCGTAAAGGTATATCAGGAAGAGCCCGCTTGAGAATCGAAAGGGGAGCATGTCCAAGGCGGCGATGTCAATCAACAGTAGAGATGGCGGAGAGAAGACGTGGTGGGATATCCAAGATGTACAGCCCATTCACCAGCTGCCCCTGACTAATGGTACTCCGGGTGCGGCGATCCTGCATAAGAAAAGAAGGTGAAAAGGTAATACAACAATCAAGGTCGTGCGTGAGACGACTAACAAATAATAAATTGAAAGGAGACCCCGAAACGTGAAGAACTGAGGAAAGAGAAAGGGTCGGTGTTAGCTGAAGAGCAGCGGAGCCAGAGACTGGTAGGGTGTCACCGTTGGCCACAGTGATGCGAGCAGGATGAGGCGTATGTAGATACGCTGTGGGTTTCTGGGAGGTGATATGGTGAGTAGCGCCAAAATCAACGATCCAACAAGGATTAGGAGAGAGACGGGTGATACTTTCCGCAGAGAAGGACGCAACAGAGGTGGCAGCGGAATCATCAGACGTCATGCGATTAGCAGAAGGAAAGGCCGGGCGGATAGCAAAGAGAAGGCCGGGCGGCGAGCAAAGAGGAGGTCGGGCGGCTAGCATAAGGAGGTCGAATAGAGAAGAGCAGGTGCGGTAGAGGCAGAAGTCGCACGGTCTCGATGGCACCAGCGACAAGAAGATTCGCGACCAGGATGCGGCTTGCAGCAAAAGAAGAGACCGCTAATCGACAAGACACGTCGCAGCGGCTAGCCTAAGGAGAGAAAGCCCGCACGGTCACGGTGAGGCCACAAGCGGGAAGAGAGAAAGCAGGCTGCGCGGATAGGGAGGAAGACCGCGGGGATATAAACAAGATGAAGTGGGACCCACGTGAGAGTTTATAAAAGAGAGAGAGGAGGAGAAGTGGAAGCCACGAGGAGAGAGAGCGGTTAAAAGGGGGCAGACCGCACGATATGACGGCTAGGAGAGAGAAGAAAAACACCGGGCGGTTTCCAGGAGAACAGGCCGGACAAGCAAGTCCGGGCGGACAGAACATGTAGACCGCAAACAGTAGACCGAATACAAGGTGGAGACCGGTGGCTCTGATACCATGTAAAGAGAGGACCAAAACCTTGTATATATTTCTTGAATAATTAATTACAAGTATACACACACTTATATAGGAGAAGAAAGAAGAGAGAAATCCTAATACATGATGTGGGACTAATACAAGGAGAGATAAAGAAGAAAACATGGGCCCTTAATTGAGCTTTTCTAACAAATATTATGCATTGCGGTTTTTATTAGTGCCCACATGTTTAAGCCCAGGTGTGGGGAGGCGAAATTTGGTGAACCAGTTATATTCCAGATGGACCCTTGGTTGGAAATTAAGCTGGTAATTTTCTCCTCACCCTCTCTCTCTCTCTCTACCCCTTCTGATTCCATAGGCCTAGCCGCTGGTTGTGGGTCCCGCAATTTCGCAATTGCACGACGCCGGGTCCCCCCCCTCCCTTCTCCTTTCCTCTCTTTCTCTTCCTCTTCCTCTCCTCAAACCTGTTCATCCCTTCCATCGGGTATTTCCCCCATCAACAGCCATAGCACCGTCGGGCTCCAGGAAGGGTTCCGCTGATCCTTGGTGGGATTCATCTCTCGTCGGCCCCATCACCAGATCCAGATCAGGAGGTCATAACAACTTGGTATCAGAGCCAAACACCGGAGTTCCACTCTCTGATACCTACCGCGCCGCCCTCTAGGTTCTTCGTCGCCCGCCCGCGCCCACACCGTCGCCCATCTTGTCAGCTGGTTTGCTGCCTGCGCCCGCCGTGAACCCCTTGCAGCCACCCGTCATGGCCGACAGTGGCCCCTCACTCACGTAAATCATGGAACTTTTTCAGTCCATGTTCGCCACCTAGAACAACAAGATGGAAGCTCTCAATGTATGTTTAGACGCCATGCAAGTTACAACCCACGCCGCCTCTCCCACCACGAGCCGAGTCGAGTCTCCTCACCAATGCGGCGACAACTTCGCTTTTCCTCGCTCTTTTAGGATGGAGTTCATGATCTATGAGGGCCGTGAGGATCCAATAATGTGGCTCACACGGTACGAGTTCTTCGCAAGTCAACATGCCCCAGACGAGGAACATGTCGGCATCGCTTCCTTCCACCTTGGACCGGCACAGCTATGGGTGACTCGATTCCTACGGTAACACCCTAGCCCTTCTGGGAGGATTTACGGGCAGCACGCACACTTCGATTTGGACCTTCCATGCCGGGCAACCCCCTCGGCGACCTCATCGCCCTCAAGCACACAAGCCCTATTGAAACTTGGAGAAATTTTAGTTGTTACTGTCACGTGCCACATCCTTATTGCCGTCACAGCAGGTTGCCCTATTCACAGTCGGGTTGCCCGAACGACTGTGCTGGGACGTGGAGTTTCAGAAGCCGCAGGATCTCATCACCGCTATAAACATGGCCCACACTTGCGAGTGTCGTTTACTGCTTGACCGGCCTCCATGAGTGTTAGAAACCAGGTCGGGGTAGACTACAGCACCCACCGGTCCATGGCCGACTGCAGTCCAATGGCAAACAAGCATCCCCAACCAAATCTCTCCTGGGGTCCCACATTTCGGGTAAAGGCCGGGTCGGTTGTTGAGGCCCGGGGCTTGATCCCGGGACCTCCTTTATAAGAGGCGCTTAAGCCAACCTCTCATACCCAACTGCACTGCCTTAAGGCCTCAACAACCTACCCGGCCTTTACCCGAAATGTGGGACCTCGGGAGATTTGGTTGGGGATGCTTGTTTGTCATTCGACTGCAGTCGGCCATGGACCGATGGGTGTTGTAGTCTACCCAACTGCAGTGCAGTTGGGTATGAGAGGTTGACTTAAGCGCCTCTTATAAAGGAGATCTCGGGATCAAGCCCCGGGCTTCAACAACCTACCCGACCTTTACCCGAAATGTGGGACCCCAGGAGATTTGGTTGGGGATGCTTGTTTGTCATTCGACTGCAGTCGGTCATGGACCGGTGGGTGATGTAGTCTACCCCGGCCTGGTTTCTAACAATGAGCATGGCCCGCGCTTGTGAGTCCGTGACGGGGCGTCTCCTGTGCTCGTGATCGGCCACTCCTACAGTGATCGGCCCATCGGCCCGCCGGGACTATTTCGGCAACGCCCCGGCCACCGTCTGTGGTTTCTCCACGATTCCACCAACCGTCACCAGTGGGGACACAAACCGCCGCGACCCACTTTTTCTGACGCCGCTTGTCCCGACCCAAGAAAGTCGCACATCGTGAGAAGGGGTTATGCTTCAACTGGCAGCGCAAACGAGAACCCTTCACCCCTAGTCACCAGTGCAAACAGTTTATTCATTTGTATGTTGATGAAGTTGAACCACAACCCATCCGAGGATGAGGACGATGGAGTACACGACTCGACTCCGACTCTGGCACGCGCTACACAGCTCTCTCTCAACGCTCTAGCGAAGGGGCCGCAGGCCGCGGACGGTTGCATCGTCCAGATGTATGTGGACGTGAAGGGAACATCCCTCCTAGCCCTCACACCCTGAACGGACACGGCAGAAGCACCTCATCTCCCTACAGTTTCATTCGCCGAGACAGGGCCCTTAGTCTTCACCTTCATTTTGTCTGCAGTAGCCATGTCAAGGTGGCAGTGACAAATGGCCAGCAAATGGCGTGTCCCGGTGTGTGTCGACGCGTGACCTTTGTTGTGGATGGCTACAGCTCACCGACAGGTCTCTTTTTAGTGGACCTTTGGGGTTTTGAAATTGTATTGGGTGTTCGTTGGTTGCGAACCTTGGGACCACTCACATGGGATTTTGATTGCCTCACCATTTCATGGCAGGCAGGTTCTCGTGTGGTCCAGTGGCAGGGTCACGCTCTCGGGGAGTCTCCTTCCTCATTTTTAGTCCATACCGAGCCCATGACTACCCCGGCGGAGACGCCAGCCGACCACCTTCCCGACCCGGCCAACCTTCTACAGCTCTTCTCCAGGATATTCAACTTGCGCTCAGGCCTTCCCCCGAGTCGCCAACAGGACCATCGCATCTGCCTTCTTCTGGGCCCGGCCCGGTAGTGGTGCGAGCATACTGCTACCCTTTCATCAAAAGGACAAGATCGAGCGGCAATGCAACCTTCACCAACAAGGTCTTATTCGGCGCAGTGTCTCCACCTTCTCTCCCCCAGTCATGTTGGTGCACAAGAAGAACAGTTCATGGCGGCTCTGCGTGGACTACCGGGACCTCAATGTTAACACAGTAACTGACAAATTTCTTATTCCGATGGTGGAAGAACTCCTCGACAAGCTACATGGAGCGTGCTTCTTGTCCAAGCTTGACTTGTACTTTGGCTATCATTAAGTCCGTATGGCGGCCGACGACGTGGAGAAAATTGCATTCTGCACGCACTATGGTCGTTTTAAAATTTTTGGTCATGTTGTTCGGTCTCATGAACCTATGAAGCACCGACACTTCAAAATGCCCAATGTGTCGGTGTCAGACTCTTCGACACTCGTCCGAATCTCAGACACTCGTGTCGGAAGACCGATACGCTGGCTCACATGGGACTCGTGTGTCCGCTCAATTGGACATGTATGTCCCTAAGCTAGCTACTCACGGTGAGGCGGGAAACAATTTGACTTGGAAGTGCAATTTTTGTGAAAAACATTTTATAAGTTATATACAAGAGTGAGAGCACATTTGTTAATTATTGGTAGAAAAGGAATTCAAAAGTGTGTAAAAGTCTCGAGCAGTGATCTATTTGAGGTGGAAAACTAGAAAAAGAGGTGAATGCTAGAATAACGAGTTTTGCTCCTAAAAAAGTGTCTTTGCCCCCTTATAACATTTCAAGTAGTGAAGGTGGATCTACTAGTGGGGTGATATTTTCTCTGGAAAGAGGAAGATTGAAAGTGGGGGAAAGGTTTGCTTAAAAATCCATTATTTTTACTAATGATATATAATGGAAATGTGTTATGTTCTATCATTTTTTAACCTTTTCTTAAGTTTTGCATTTGAATATTTGATAAGTACTATTAAACATGACTTAGTTTATTTGAATATTTGTTAACTGTTCTTTTTTTATTATTTGTTAAATGTTTTAGAATTTTCATAATTATAAAAATAATATTTTAATATGTGTGTCCCAGCATGTCGAGATAAGATATTTTTTGAGAATTGATGAGTCACGTGTCATGTCGTGTCGCGTCACGTGTCGGTGCGACATAGTCACGAATGCTCCTTCAACTTTCAGGCCCTCATGAACGAGGTATTCAACCCCTTCCTCCGCAAGTTTGTTCTTGTTTTTCTTTGACGACATTCTTGTCTATAGCAAGTCATGGGCGGAACATCTCCAACATCTACATGTCGTTCTCAGCTTGGTGCACACTCACCAATTGGTCCTTAAGGCCTCTAAATGTTCCTTCGGGAAACGCTCCGTCACTTACTTGGGCCATGTGGTAGACAATTTGGTGTTTCGGCCGACCCGGCAAAGCTCCAAGGAGTGGCGTCGTGGCTTATACCGCAAACCCTTACAAACCTACGCGGTTTCTTTGGTCTCACGAAATATTACCACCGTTTTATTCACAATTACGGGATCATCACAGCTCCCTTGATCAGTTTACTCTGGAAGAACACCTACATGTGGACGGAAGCCGCAACTCAGGCCTTTCACTCTTTACAAGTGGCATTGTTATCCGCTCTTGTTCTTCTCGTCTGCCGGATTTTCCTTCCTTGTGGAATGCGACGCCTCAAAACTCGATTATGGTGTCGTCCTCCAACAAGAGGGGCATCTGATAGCTTATTTCAGTCGTCAAACGGCCATCCATCATCGCAAACTACCGGCCTACGAACAAGAAGTCTTTGGGCTCGCCAAAGTCGTTCGGCACTGAGCACTTACTTATGGGGCCGCTCCATCATTCGACGGATCACTACAGCTTAAAGTACTACTCAAACAGCGGCTATCGACGATGTCGCAACAACGATGGTAGATCAACTTCTCGGCTTCGACTTCCAGGTGGAGTACAAGGTCGGTGTGCTCCACCGAGCCGTCGATGCTCGTTCTCACCTGGGGGGCGCTCCTTGCCACTCAACAGTTTCCCACGGCGGATCTCCTCTCCCACTCCGCCACGAAATCCAACAGTCTCCCAGCCTTTCAGAACTCCTCCACCGGACGGCAACAAACTGCAAGGATCAGCATTGGACCGCCCGTGACGGACATATATTCTACCGTGATCGTGTGTGTGTGGACACGACATCGCCTCTTATTTCCACCATTCTAGAGGATGCTCATTT